>WBNH01009811.1:44472-91674 GCA_013401255.1 Urocolius indicus
TCTCGCCCGGCTGGGTCACTCACACGGAGCTGCTGCTGCTGCTGGCTCTCAGTTCTGCCGTTGCCATCCATAGGGTGCAGGGGCACCGCCTGCGCTCTCCCCACGGCTTGCACAGGGGTCTCTGCTCTCATGCTCCTCCTTCCTTCCTTCCTTCCTTCCTTCCTTCCTCCCTTCCTCCCTTCCTTCCTTCCTTCTCCTTTTTTCTTCAGTTTTATTCTTCCTTTCCTGCATTTTCAATGCACCTCAAGGCTTGTTTTCCCCTGCTCTTTTTTCACTTGTCCCCATTTTCTTCTTTCCACCTCCTTGAGTCTCCCCTACCAAAACCCTGCCCTACAGGTATCTTTCTCCTACATTCTCTGTCCCAACAAAGATGAGAATATCCTTTTGTGTTTGCCCCTATGTATCACTCTCTTTTCTCTTTTAGATGCTTTCTCAATGTTGCTTTGACCTCAGGCCTCTCTCCTTGTGCATTAAAATTGAAGATCCCCTGCAGCAGTGCCAGATCCATCTGCTGCCGAGGGAGTCCCCTCTTCCACCTGCTCTTGTCAGAAGCAGATCTGTTCAAGAGCTGTAGCAGGTCCCCCGTGGAGTGGTAGGGTCACAAGCTAAGGTGCAAGTTGGTTGCACGCCTGCCTTACAGGGAAGGCAGAATGCAGCTGAGCCAGAAAATACAGAGACTGAAGAAGTTAAAACTTGCAATGTTTAGAGGAGTTTTGGATCAAGTTGCAGTCAGAGACAAAAGTTACATCAAAGCTGTAAACCTGTAACTAAACATTTGAAAGGGATCTTACCAGAGACCTTACAGATCTACCATTTTTTTTCACTTTTGAGTCATAAAGCATCTGTACTGCACCCACTTGATGCCTATTGCACTGCTCTCCGGAGGGTCTTCTCTAGCATAGCTCTTCTAATCTTCAGCCACTTTTCAGCATCTCGTAGGATTGCTGTCCCACTTTTTCAGAAACATTTTGAATGGATAAGCAGTGTTTGCAAGGCCTAATTAAACTTGTGCTTATGTTAACCAGGCCATCAACAATGGAGAAGAATAGCATTGAGTTATCTGCATTTTCATTTTTCAATATGGCCTTTGTCAGACTCCCGCACCAAGCTGATCTCTACTCCAGCCAGTATCACAGCTTTCCTTTCTCTCTGGTTACCACTATGGTGTCCCTTATGTTGCAGTAACAGGCTGTTCTGCCACTCGTTACTCCTTTTGTTAGACGCAGCTTTCTTCCTTTGCTCCAGGACAATGACCACCAGTGAATAAAATAATCCATGTCAGCTCTTTTGTTTTGGTACAGTTGCCACTAGGTGCCTATAAACAATACATCATCTAATGACCCTTGCCCAGATCAGGCTGCTGATCCACTGAACCTATGCTCTTGTTCAGGCAACTGGTATGACCAGATGGTATCTTGTATTTTCAGGCCTATTCATAACATTTAAATTGTTCTGACAATTGAATAACACCAAGTAAAACCAAGGACACAATAGTACCAGTTCATATTCTTTGAAAATGAAATTTATTATGTGTAAAACTGAAAAATGCTTGTAAAAATTATTTGGTTTTTGAAATTCTGGTTCTGAGATTTACAAACTTTTTTTTTTTTTCAGCATGTAATAATAAGGATATGGACAAATAAGTTCCTCTAACTCTTGTTCGTTTTCTCTCTTTATGTCTCTTTTCCTGTCATTACATTCAGATGATCGACATGATGTACTTTGTCATCATCATGTTGGTGGTTCTGATGAGCTTTGGTGTCGCAAGACAGGCTATTCTCTTCCCCAATGAGGAGCCTTCGTGGAAGCTGGCAAAAAACATTTTTTACATGCCTTATTGGATGATCTATGGGGAAGTGTTTGCAGACCAGATAGACCGTAAGCAAGTTTATGATTCTCATACTCCAAAGTCAGGTATCCAACTTTGATCAGATGATGTCCTATTAGATCATGTGTTGTGTGCTCAATAAATGGCTCAGGATAGAGGAACTCCTTCATCACAGAGAATGGTCACAAAAACATTTTTTCAGTTTCAGAATATGCTTCTGGCATCACTTCACAATTATTTAACCAGAAGTCTGTAATGCCAAGTTATCTGGCATATAAAGAACGTTTTAACGCTCCTGTTTATCAGTTGGGTGAGTGGGATACCATCCCAGGTATCCACCATGAGTTTGTTGGTATACTTGGAACATAAAAAGTTACTTTTTTTTTCCTCATCCATTGGTTTGATTTCAGAAATAAATACTTTTTACCTAACTTCATACTGAGCATCAAATCTAATAATACTGGGTTAGACCTTCAGCTGCCACACTTCATGAGGATCTAATCCATTGTGTTTTCTTTTCACTGTTACCTACCCACTGCCACCACCTTTACACTAAACCATGTGATGCAATTCTCTGGGGATGGCAGATCCATTATTAGAATTTTGCTTTATGTATTTATGGGATGGCAGGATTGTGCTCACCTCAATGCAAACAGAATAAAAGCCAGTACTTCATATGCTGTCTCCTCAGGATTCATTTGTCTGGTGATCAGGAAAATGACAGTTTTCTATTTAAATTGGTGCCACCCAGTGCATTACCGCAGAGGACGTGGTGGTCATGAGTAATGTGGTAGCTGAACAAACTAAGAATCACAGACAATGTACCTTTAGCAAACACTGACATGCAACTGGTGTACATGATTCCCACCTGAATATACCTAAGCCATGGTAGCATTTAGGAGTATCTTTCCAGTGGCACATGACAACCATTAAAGCACTTTCTAGGGTGTTCCTTTTTATTCAGGAAAGGACAATGTTTTCATAATGTATCTTCTGCTTGTTCATAATTGACCATGTCTGAATGGAGAGAAGGTGCTGATTTTTCCTGAGCTGGCTAATGTAAAAAAAAAGCATCTATATCATCAATAATTCCCCCAACTTAACGTCATTTCAGATGGACAGATGTATGCATATCACATGGCAGATAATTCCATGTTCATTTCTTCTTCCTTCTTAGCACAGAATCATTACTGTGGATACAGATGAAAGCTCTTCTTTATGTTTACTTCACTACTTTGTTTTCAGAGGCAGCATGACATGCCAGGAAGTAAACAAATGCCTAAAATCAGAAGGCTTCTCACTGAGTTTAGCTTTTTACCTGATTCCCTCATTTTTATCCTTTTCCTCTTACTTTTCTTTTTAAAAAAGAAATTTTCATTTCATTCCAAAACCAAAATAACTGGGGGTATAAAACTGCATCTTGCTCCAAAAACATAATAGAGAGGTAAAGGCTTATCCCATTAAACTATTGCATCCCTCCACAAGCAGAATTCTGTCTGTCCCTCTACAAGTGGCCATTTATTGATCTTGTCCTCAGTAACTACCATAGTGCAATAAATATGGCAATTGGCTGACTGAAAAGTCCTTGGTATTTTTTTAATGAAGTGCTGATTATAGTTTAGAACCCCAAAACCAGATAAACTAAAGTGTCTTTGAATGAAACACGGTTTTAAATGTGAAAAGAGGGTGGCAGGCTCCATACCCTTGCATGAGAAATTAGGGATAGTCATGTGTGTTATTCAACTGCCCAACATTAAAAACTTGCGAAAAGATGCAGAATAATTACTTCTGAGGCTTAGAGAAAGCAAAATTCGTTATGGTTTCAGCTCCAACTATAAGCGTAGACACATTGCTTTTCTGTCTGTGTCACGGAAACTAGGCATTGCAGAGAAAGTGGTGATGCCAAAATGAAAAGTAGCACCTAGCTCCTCCTTCCTGAGAGACAGATGATGCAGGGAATTAGAATCTGCCACTCTTTCAGCAGAAAATATGTGCAATATGTCATGTCTGTTTGAGGCTCAGTTGTCTCAAAAATGTTACCTCTGGAATAGACTGAGAGCATGGTTAGCGAATGGTTAGTGATGTTGTTATGCAATCAGAATTACATAATTGGCACCCAAAAGGATACTTACGTTTTTTCACTGTTTGGAAATTTGTTGTTATGCATATTTTTCCAAGTTGTTCTAAGCTAAATCAGCCACTATATTCATGTTTAGAGTACTACAGTGTTTGTACTTTCTCTAATAAGTTAAACGTTTTCTAGAATTGTTATGCTAATCTAATCTGCAATTTAATTTTACAGCTAGGAATTGAATATTTAATTAATATCATTTTAGCAAACCCAAAGAGTTTCTTTGTGGTTTTCTTTACATTTAGGTGTTTAAAATTGCTACATTATTTTTAAGCTTGAGATTCATGAAAAATACTAATCTGGGAAGTGCACAGGCATTTGAGTCACACTCCTGGAGATTGTCCTAGTGCCTGAGAAATGTACAAAAAAAGTATGATACTCTAAAGTTTCTAACTTACTTTTTGATTCTTTTTCTGTTGATTTGTAAAGCATGCCATTAAGGCAGGCCAGATACTATGGTTCCGTCTCATCAGCTGGCAGCCAGTCCACCCAATGAGTGAACTCTGTTTTCTGATCTCAGCACACTGCACTGTAAAACTCCAGCTAAATGCCTCACTCTAAAATAATGCATGTCATACATATTTACATATTTTACCCATGATTTCTGTATTCACTTCATCTTTTAAATACATATGTTAACTGCAGTGTGCATTAGAGTGCTGTCAGCATGTGATCTCATCTTCAGCTCAAAAGTGGGGACAGAATTATGTTGTCCCTTCTGGGAGCATGAAAACACTCTTCAGTGGTGTCCTTTTTCTTTAAACAGTGATGTACATAAATACTGAATTCCTAGAAGTTCCCGGCCATCAACCAATTGTGAAAGAGGAGTGGGAGGGAAAGCAGAGCAAATCTTCTAACACTATGTTCAAATTTTCAAGCAAATTAAAAAAAAAAAGAGCAAAACCCACCTCAAAGTTTCGTTCCTCTCAGAGGACAATTCATCATAACCACATTAGCTCAGGGAAGAAGGGGCCTCTGGGTCAGGGAACCAGTGATGGTATGCACAACCACCTCACTTATACGCTGCCTTTCCTAATACAGCTGAGCCTTTTGCTGCCCGATGGGACGCACAGAGCAGGAGCCAAATGACTCCCTGCTATAGTGAATGCCCATCCAGAAGGAAATCCACAAATGCTGTAAAATCTGTCCCTCCATTCAGCTCACTGACTTTGGCAATATTGCTGGCAATTTTCTTCAAAAAATTCACGAAGTGGTTGTCACACCTGAACACTCTTTGCTCTCACCTTATCAAGCTATTTGCCCCTCCAGAGTACTATGGATACAAAAGTATTAAAAGCAATATTGAAGAGGAAAGGATTATTCAGGGAATGAGTTTGCTTGGTAAAAAAAAAAATTAAATAGATGACATAAATGGCAGTCACCTGTTGAAAATCAGCAGCAAAGCTCACATTTTCCTACATTCAGAAGGCAAAGCAACTGAGACTGCTGTTAGCTGGCAGAGGTTTGGGCTTTTTTGGATTGGTCTGTTTTTCAGATTTGTCTGGTGTCTCACATGTCAGATTTGCATCTGGATTTTCTTTACAGCTGACACTATTTCAAATGCCACCTGGAATCTGAATATCACTCTGAGTTATGGTTGTTCCCTGGGCCTACTCCATTATTGGGAAAATCTACATAGTTTAAGCAAAAAGGAAGATACTTTCTTTTTCAGTTTTGTTGGAGGAATGCCAAGTAACCAAAATGCAGTTGTTTGAGAAGCTGAGAGATTATTATACACACATTTTAACTATCCAATGAACTTAATAGGAAATAATAATTCCTACAAAATACTTTGAAAGGAATCTTTAAATGTCTTAGTCCATTAGATTTATTTTTATAGTTCTGGAAAGTTTCTTAGTAGAAATAAAAATGTTATACTAAATTCCATGTAACCCTAGAGGTTTCACGCCTTTCATGTCTCTGTAGGAAGTTCCCACAAGGACTGTCATTCACATGAATCATTCTGGAATTAGAGCAAACAGAGCAGCTCTGTACAAAACAGAATAAATCAAACCTGTGCACTTTTTTCATCGTTTGTTTTGAGTTTGGGTTTTGGTTTGTTTTTTTGTTTTTTTGGTTTTTTTTGCATCTGTATTGCAGCTCTGCGGCACAGGCAATATTTTTAGCATTGTAGGATTTAGGCAGAGGACAAATTTTGTGTACAGCCTACACACCATTTTGAAAGTCTGTCTGGCCTATGTTGCAGTAGTATTCTGCTTCCTAGAACTTCTCTGAGGTTATGTTTTAGTTTCCATTTGTCTGGACATTTTTACTATGGTGGAGAGAAGGAAGGAGAAAGAACTAGTGAGAACAAGAGAAATACAGAGATTGATTATAAATCATGGTTAAAATGCCATCAGATTGGAGAGATGCTTCAGTCATTTTTTAATGTGTCTTAGGACAAGATGTAACATGTAAGGTCATGTTGCTATAGTTAAAGCAACTTTTTTGAAGCACTGAGACAGCGTTCAATTCCCTGCATGTTTCTGCTGATGAACAGAACAAGTGTGAGATTCAGAGTTCTCATAGTTCAGTATTCCTTCTGCCACTGGAGAAGTGGACAGCCCTAGGCAGCTCACTTAGCCTTTTTCAATATTTAGCAGCCTGGCAAGCTGATAAGGCTGCTTAAACATTTGATTAAAAAAAATAATAAAATGCCTTCCCACCCTTTGTGTTCAGAGACGATCAAAATGGTATGATGCCTATATATGCCTAAACAGGGTGATGAAAGTGCAGTTAAAATGTCCAGTCTGGAAGGAAAAAGTAAACAAACAAACCAAAACCAAAAACCAACACAGATAGGTTGGTTTGTTAGTTAATATGCACTTATTTGGTTCCTTATTCTTTAGAATTTTAATCATACAAACTCATTCTGCCACTTCTTGTGATTTCAAACAAATCAGTTTGTTTTGTAAAAGAGGTTTTCCTTTTTCATCAAAGGCAAAAAGCTGTTTGGTAACAAAGCAGTTCAATTACACAGTTTCCCCTCTCCATTACTTCCCACAACTACTCTGGAAAGGTGCAGCTGAGGGAAATCTTGACGCAGAAATCTGTAAGCATTGTTTCCCAAACCCTCCTCCATTACAGTAAAAATGAGCTCTGCCTGTGACATGACAGCAATTAGAGCAAAGAAAAGTTCTTCACGAGCTATGCCACTGCTTTAGGTCTGAAATACAGAGAGGTATGGGTTACTGCTATGTTCTTTGCAATTATTTGCTGGCCAGGAAAGAGGAAGGGTTAGGAATATGTCAGGAAAGACCCATGAAGGAAACTGTAAATGGGAGCCAGGAAGGAAAAATAAGCATAGGACGAGACTGTGAAAAAGGAAACAAGAGATGCAAAAAATACGTACATCCACAAATGTTGGGATGCAATATTTGAAAGCTGAGCGCAATAAATGTGTGTAATTAGAATTAAAACTCCAGGTATTTATTATTTTCTAAAGCCAGAGTTCAGGACATAATGTCCAACTGTTATCCAATGGTCTGTAGGTATCAGATTGATGAAGTTTTCTAATTTCCTAGAATAGGCATATAGTTACACTAACAGAATTTGCTTCAGTAAAATCCTTCACTAGAATTAAGTATGCTACGTATTTTTTGTTAAAGCAGGAATAATGTTTTCATACATTACAACTGTGCTTTGAAAAAGCCTGTGATCACAATATGGTACTGCACATACTACAGAAAATATTGTATTTACCCAAACATAATAAAAATGGTCAAACTCTGTTATACATGAAAAGCAGGTGCAAGTCATTCATGGACAAGGCACAGCACTCAATGAATGAGAGCTTTGGCTTCAGCCAGCATTACCGTGGTGGGAGCCCCTGGACACTGACACAAACCAAGTGGGGACTCACTGCAGTGGAGCCCTGTGCAGGAGTGAAGCTCAAGGGAAGGCACGGCGCTGGAGGACAGGGTGATAAACCTTGCATGGATTACCATATCATGCACATGTACTGTCCTGTTCTGCTCATTAGGGATCTTGCTGATGTAATTTTGATGCACTTGCCCAAATTGTGAGATCTGCAACTGGCCATTATGTTGGCACTTGTGCAGTGGCATGTGTGGACTGGAGGGAAGTGAATGACCCCAGCTGACCCTAACAGGGAGATGAGACATGCCTAGGACTCTGCATACTTGGATAAGGGAGGCAAACTGTCCCAGGTTACCATAACAAAGTCTTCTCAAACCCTACAAGCAGAAATCAAGTTTCTTAAATGTATCATTATCTAAATAGACTATAATTGCTACTTTTAGCCTCGTGCCAGTGTCCTCTGTCCATTTGCTCAGATAAATTTCTGTTTCTGATTTTTTTTGAAGCAATTATTTTAAACCAACTGTTTATTTAATACGGAAAAAGAAATCCTTTCAAATTAAAGTTACGGTTTAAAGTTGGAAGATGATGTTCAGTAATGTGCAATGGAACACATACTTCTGCATTTTGGACACATATCATACATTTTCTCCAGTAGCTGAAGATGTGAAAATTAAGCGGTGACTTAGTTCTCCACAAAGTAAGGCATGACATTAACATTCCTTTGTTATTCAAAAATTGTTGCCACAGTAGCACACACAGAAGAGAAAATTGTTTGCAAACCTTCAGGACAAGATGAACATCTATGTATATATAGAATAGACTGTGGGAACTTGTCTTTGTAGGAAGTCTAATTTGGCCCACACTGTGTAGTATACCACCAACAGGGATGCATAAATGGTATTCTAAATACTCTGTTGTAGGCAAGTAAAGTTGGAGAAATCATTTCTGTCTTGGAAGTTGTCAATGCTGATTATTTCTTTAAATTAAATTATCCTCTTTTTCTAATAGCAAAACTGGGATAATAGAATTGTAACCAATAAACCCAAGCTGAGTTTTTCATCTCATAGATTTGAGGTTTCAAATACGCTTTTCACCAATTTCTCTCATTTCCACAAATGACATTATTTCTTCTGTTCCTCAACACACAAGACGATCACAGGTTTTGTCATCTGATAAGAGTGACTGTTTCATTAGTGGTGAAATCATGATGGGTCTTGGTACTGTGTTGTGTCAGACTTTGTAGCTCTGAACCAGCATGTGAAACATAAATCTCACAGGGTACTGATACCAACAGGTATTAAATGTACCAGATTCTGCTGGGTGAAGACTGAGTGCACATAGCACCAACAATCACAGCAGATTACAGGTGGCAGTTTGGATGTTGAAGTGAAAGCTCTGCTTAGGACAGTGCAGGAAGCATGAAATCAGCACTAATATAAAACGATCTTCAAGGTGATGCTTTCTGAGAAATAAAGAACTCTGTTACTTCCATCCTGTTTCAGTAATAAAATTGTAAGTAGGAAGGACTCTGGGTCCAGACACAACCGAACTGCTTATAAAAGTAGTACTGCTTGTATTCAGCTTTGCCATTTCTTTTTCCATTAGTTGATTATTTTGGGAGAGTTCTTGTTTGAAGCTGATGTATCATACCTTCTTCTGCCCCATATGGCTATAATATTTCTGTATGTAGTAGCCTAACAGCTAATTACAGTACTCAAAATCAAGTACCCAAACCACACCTAGTATCATATGATTGCCAGTACAGATGCCCAAGTTGAATCCCATGCTCTGTCAACCAAGTTCAAAGGACCTTTTTGAGAAGAAGTTTTAATTTGTATTGGAAATCACAGATTTGTTGATATAAGATGGGATTTCACAAAACACATGGCATTGGCAAACTTTGCTGTCCATGAAGTCAGTGGGAAGCTCTCACTGATATCAAGCAGAGCTGAACCAGTGCTGGGCACTTTGAAAATTCCTCACTTAAACTGATTTTTGGTGAGGACAAAGGAAAACTAGCCATAGTGCTGTGCAAAATTTACTAAGATGGTTTGTGTATATAAGCTGCTGCTTCAATTATTTTTATTGAAGATGTAACTACAGAGGTACTTAGGACCACTAGGACTAAGTCTAGAAAGACATAAATTGAACCCATGCTTTCAAATGCAGATCACACACCACAGCCCATGAAGTCATGTAAAAAAAATAAGCAAGGAAAGCTATTTCACCATGTTTTTGCTCTTCTTGCTTCATTAACATTTTGGTTTCAAAGCATTTGGGCAAGAAACAGGTGGCAACACTGCTGCCTACATGTCCCTTTACCTGGTACAGTAAAGACTTGATCATCTTACCCACTGTTTCTAGGCATGCAGTCAAAAGTCCTCAGTAGCTGAAGGTCATTATGAATATGTCCCAGAGGGGCTCAGGGCAGTGCAATGCACAGCAATAAATGTCTACTCTAATTTACTTTCATGCACTTCTTTCTCCTTTATGCTATTTATCACATCCGTTTCTATCAATCAAAAAATGACCAAGCTTTCACCATTAAGGAAATAATGTGTAATCTTTTTTCAGCTTTAAATATTTTGGTAATTTCATTTGTACAGCTACTAATTACTAGCAGAGCAGCATGAATTTTAGCAGTATGGAACTGGGCAGCTTACTCACACTAGGCACATCTCTGACAATTTCTGAGAGGAATATCATGATAGTCATTACAAATAGCACACAACAACCAGAAATTCAGCTTGTAAAATCCATGATAGGCGTTTTTGGGGAAGCATTGATGGCACTGTTATTTGGAAGATATTGTTTTGGCAGGCAGGCCTTTATAAATATTTAAATATGTCTGTAAAAAGCACTTAAAAATATGATGTATTCCCATTTTGCTTTTTTTTCCCCATTTTTGTTTTCAGCTCCTTGTGGTCAAAATGAAACCAGAGAAGATGGCAAAATAATCCAGCTACCTCCCTGCAAGACAGGGGCATGGATCGTTCCTGCCATCATGGCCTGTTACCTCTTGGTTGCAAACATCCTTTTGGTGAACCTCCTCATTGCTGTTTTCAAGTGAGTGACACATTACAAAAGGATGGACGTGGAGAGGGTGGACATTATTTACAGCCTAAGAAAGCTACTAAGCTGAAGACTTTGGCTGAGTCCCATTTTCAGGAGGTGAAAGGGAAAGAGGCAGTACCTTGTCTCCAGGGAATGAGGGAAATGCCAATTTCTGCATACTGTCTGGTTTCCAAGGACAGACACCCAAAAGGAATCAGGTCAAAAAAGCAAAAAAAAGAGAAAAAAAAATATTCAGTTATGGCATCATTCACTCCCAATATGGAAAACAATAATAAAAATACTTCCATGTCTTGCTGGGTTGTTGTAAGGCTCAGTGATTGTGCAGAGCAGTGAGATACTTTGAAATGGCTGACTGCTATTGTGCTTTGCCAAAGCACAAACTTACTAATTTCTCTTGTTCCTCTTTTTGCAACAAGGAAACATTTGCCACTCTTAGCAAAACATGTATAGTTAAGGTGGCTAGTTGAGGAAAAGTTTGGAAAAGTATGAAAAATTATTTAAATATTATATAATTTTCCTCTTCTTGTCTTCTAGCAATACATTTTTTGAAGTCAAATCCATATCCAACCAAGTTTGGAAGTTTCAAAGATATCAGCTAATCATGACATTTCACGAAAGACCTGTTCTCCCACCGCCTCTGATCATTTTCAGCCATATGACTATGATATTCCAACATCTCTGCTGCAGATGGCGGAAGCATGAAAGCGACCCAGATGAGAGAGACTACGGATTAAGTAAGCCTTTGACAATTTACGGAGTGGGATTTTCTAATGCCCTTGGTAATATCTGGTGTTTCAGATGAATGAAGGCCAATTCTGGCACCATGATAACCTTTCCAGCAGAGAACTACTTTTAACTGCAGAAATCTTAGCTGAATCAGTGAGTTTTGCCTGCATTGCCCAACCCTGAGTTCTCCTCATAGCATAATGAGGCTACATTTTTTCTGGGATTTTGGGAGGTTACTCCTCCTTTCTTCCTTCAAAGCAAAGGGCTTTGTTTTTCTGTTGCTAAAGGCTTTGTTTTTCTGTTGCTGTTGTCGCTGGACTTCTTCTAGTCCATCACACTCTCATATCTCAGTTTTATTTCTGAAAACACAGACTGTTCCTACTTTCTGAGCAAACAGCACACACTTCCCCCAGCACACTTTTTTTGCCTGGATAAGCTGAGAGATTGTGAGAAGCAATTATTTTGTAGACACATGAACTCTCCTTGATGCTGACTCAAACTGGAGGAGTAGTTTCTCCAGATACTTTAATGTGAACTCTCATAAACATGGTGGAAAATGTGTCAGATTACTTTGATAACACTTTCTCTCCACTATGTGGTTCTTCAAAGTAGATCTCCATCTCTCTCAATGTATATATAAGAGTCAGGGAGCTAAAGGATGTGCATCTCTTCCCAACATTATTCCATGCCACAGACCACTTCTCTGTGATGAGGGAGCTGTAGCTATGTAGTAGCTTTGGAGATGCAACTGCAACAAGACTGCTCTCCTCCTGCTCACAGTGCACTGTCTGCCACAGGCAGTTATCAGATATTTCTGCTGCCTGCAGCTCTTGCCATGTCAAATAGGCCCTTATATTAGGTTACAGGTGGGCTTTGGCTCCGACCATCTCTCCAGGACCTGACCAGCAGTTGTCTTTAGATCTCGTGCAATCAAAACACATTCATGTTTGCTTAGCATTTGCCTACATAAGTGTTTCTGTCTCCAGAATCATATATAATTGAAGTCACTAATTTGGTAATTAGCTGCATCTATCTGCTTTCGTACTAAAAGTACTGATAAAATTTTGAACCCTGTTTTTGAAACCTTAGTGCACAAATTCCACAATAAGAAGGATGTTTGCTAATTTCATGGGTTAATCTTTGCCAAACAGACTATTTTTTCCATTATTTCTACAGAACTTTTCATAACTGAGGATGAATTGAAAAAAGTCCATGATTTTGAAGAGCAGTGCATAGAAGAATATTTTAGAGAAAAGGATGACAGATTCAATTCCTCCAATGATGAAAGAATCCGTGTCACTTCAGAAAGGTGCACTTTTTCCTTTGTTCTCCCATAAGTGGATCTGGAAATTTGTTTCTGTTGCCATTCTCACCCCTCGTTTCTTTTTCTTGAAAAGGGAAACATTTGAAGTATTTTTAACGAGTAAACTAAAAGTGATAACGTGATGAATTTCTTTTCTCATTTTTCCTTTTTTTTTTTTTTTTGCTAAAGAAATTATTCCTTAAAGATTTGAACACAAGAATTATTTAACCAGTTTCATTCAGACACAACTGAAATAGTGAGAAACACAAATTATTCTGGCATTTCAGTTCTCAGAAGAGTAAATGAGATTTCCTTGACAAAAACTACAGCTTTAGCACAGACCTGCTAGCCATTCAGATAAAAAGCATGCCTTGTTTCAGGATCATCTTGCTTGGTAAGCTAGTTTCATTGAGAGCAACATGGATTTTTACATTAATTTTAAAAGGAACTAAACATTTCTCCTACAGTAATGAAACGCACAGAGGACAAAGGTAACATGTTAATTTAGTTGCCAGTCTTCAAATTCATCAGTCCTAAAAAATCATATATCTGTTCATCTGCTGTGGTGCTAATACACTTTCGTCACACAGCAGCTAAGTAACAGAGTTAACTTTTCAGGACAGGGTTTGTAGTTTGATTCATAGCACTGTTACCAATAAATATTTTAGGGCAATATCCAGTTAGATACTTATAAAATTTAGAAACCACTGAATACTCCATTCCCTGAACACTCCACTTTAACATGAGTAACAGAGGTCAGATGAGTTGTCATTGCAATCGATTCCACGGATGAAACACTTTTCTCTTCATACATAATCTTCTAGCACTGCCCCTGATGCAGCTATGCCTAAAATATGTTTTCTGTAGGCAAGGAAACATAGTTTTTAATTTGGTTTTAAAATAAATCTATCCCAGAGCAGGACTAGCAGATATAATATCCTTTAATCATCTTCATTACTGAAAAAAACACTCCTAAAACACATATTTTAGCAAAGGATATTACAGGGGAAGCATAGTAAGGCATGGAATGGCTTCCCTGTAAAAAATGGCCAAGTAACCCAGCTCTACGTAGTCTGTAAGAGACAAATGAGGAACAAAATGATAAAAGTCCATATAATTAAGAGTGCAAGAAGAGAGCAAGCAGAAATCATTTGTTCGCTATCTCTCCCATAACAAGATATAGAGGAGCAAAAGTTTCATCCAGTGAGAACCCAAGTTCAAAATAAACAAAAATAAGTTAATTTTTCATGCAGTAATGGAAGAGTACATTCCTGAAAGCTGATGAGGTCTAAAAGAAGTTGATAATGCCAACTAAAAGCCTACACGAGTTCAAACTGAGACTAGACAAGCTTGTGAAAAAGAAATCTAGTCAGGACTGCTAAATACATAGAGATCATACCGACCCCATGAAGTTCCTGAGCAAAAAGTGTTGTGAGATTGAAGAATGTAAGAAGGGAAGAACTGCATATGCTTCAAAGTAAGATAGTGGGCTCAACTGATCTGTGATCCAACTGAGTACCTATTTTTCTTGTATTCAGGTGGTCCAGTGGTCCGAGAACTAACCTGAAAGTCATAGATGTAGGTTTAAATCTCTGTTCAGGCACAGCTTACCTTTTGGTGGCCAAGGAAAGAAGAGATATGCTTGAAGCCTCTGTAAATACGTAATCCAACTGGGGCCTCCCCTACATTAGGCAAGGTCTCTAAGTCCTTGAAAAGTAATACCTAACAAGTTTGCCATTGCACTCTGTACTTGACGTGTTTTATAAGAACAGGGCCCTTACCTCTATTTTAAATGAACAGCTTCAAGGACCTTGTTCCAGAAGAGCATTCATGATTGTGAATCCTAAATGAAAACAAGCACCTAAGCCCACAGCGAAAGAGTTCTTTAAAGAGTTTCTTTAAAAATCCATTTACCTTATCCACTAGTGTAATGCGGAAACCCGCATGCCCCAGCTCTGTGAGGGAAACCTAATAGCTGCCCCAAGGAGTACAGAGGCCACTCCTGAATACACACACAGTACCAGGACTTGCAGCAATGAAACCTTAGATTGATGCAGTTCTCATCTCATAGTGTCTCTCTTCTGTCCTTGCGAAACCAACTGCAATGCTCTGCCACGCAAGGTGAGGGCAAATACTTCAAAGATCTGAGAACTACTTTAAAGCTGTTTGAGAAATCAGGGCTGTCTAAGTATCTTCAATAACACATATTTTAAAAACTGGATACCCATGTCTGTCATTTTGCCTTCAATTATGTCCAAGGAAACAACCCTTGAAGTGTTCTTAATCTAAAACAGCAAATTTTTTTCTAACCTATAGAACAGTCAAACATTTGAAATCGAGATTGGTGCTTGATATTTTCTGTGTAGAGACATCTTTGTATAATTAATGAGATATAAAGCAAAAAAAAACAGAGAAGATGTGAGACTACACAGTTTATCTTCCAATATCCAGTCACTAGCTCTACTAGCAGACTATGCACAATACCTACATTACAGCCATGAGGTATCCACTTAAGCATCTGTCCAACTAACTCAGCTTTACATGGAGTAAAATTTAACCAGAAAGCCCTGCAAATACGAGTCAAGTTCCTTCTGAAGACCTTCCATTTGCAGGAAGCAAGGGATTGCTGTTAGGCTCAAGGAGAAAGAAGGGCTGACAAGCACCGGCACCTGGACTGCTCGCTGACTTGTCCCTCCACGTGTCTGTGATAGACTTACTTTAAGCAGCTCTTGCTTGCAGCTCAGAGTGACCCAGGTCCTGCCTGAGGGAAGAACAGCTGAACAGCAGAGGTGCAAAGGCCAGTATGCCTGGAAGACCAATTAGGGGCCTAGCACTGGAAGGGAAACCAGAGATGTAAACAAGAGCCTTGCTTTGAGGGTCAGCCTAGGTGGGCCCCAGAGGTATATTAGGAGTTTAGGAAAACAGAAGATCAGGAGAGCCTAGGTTTTGCTACATTGACCTGGGTGTAAGTGAACAATTTCAGCTAAGTGGTCAGTGGTTGTGCTGGGTTGGGACCACAGTATCATGTCTGATGCACTTAAACTGAAATGCACTTACCTTGCCTTGAAATAGTGCACTCTGACATTCTGTGAAGCCTGACATGTTCCAGCAATCACCTTACTTCTCTTGTAACAAAGAACACTGCAGAGTTGGTGTCACCACACGGATTCTCTCCCTTATCTGATCCTTTCACATTTGGAAATTATGAGCGTGAAACGACACTTGATGTTTGTCCGCCCCCAGCGCTGGGGTACTAACTCACTTGGAGGAGTAGCTCACACAGGCACGTGGAAGGAGCAGCAAGTTAGGAATACACATCAGAGGAACTAATTCACTAAGCAGAAAAATGCAGTGCAGTACAAAGCTGTAATGTGTTTCCCTTAACTGCATCCATCAGGTTAGACAAATCTTGGTGAATCTTCTAGACACCTGCAAGGAAAGAAAAGTTGGATAATTTCACTTCATTGTGATTGTGATTCAGAAGAATCACAACTTTTCCAGGAGAGCTTTCCTTTTTAATCACTATGAAACTTTCAGTGGCACACTTTGACCAGGACTGAGACATGTCTGTCAAAAAAGGCTGTACCATTTTTCTTCATCTGGCATGAAACCATTAAAACAATCTCTTCAGTAAACATTTTTTTCCCATATGAACAGTTTCATTCCAATGGCAGCAGGATCACATCCTATTTGAAAAGAAAACCAGATAAGCTGGTTGAAGTAGATATTATGTCATCATCTTTGGTACTATATGGTGTCCATTACATTACAGCACCTTAACACTTTATAGTCTTCAGTGCAATTACACTAACAGCATCTGTGTGAAGGAAGACATAGTTATGACCTTGATTTTGGAGATGGCAGAGCAAAGTGCAAAGAAATAGGTTCAGTATGGTAAAAGGGCAGCTACTGAGCCTACCAGATCCTGCCACACATTTAGAGTGACAGTAGGAAAGGTCTGTGAATCTGGCAGCATCTTTCTATGGTCACAAAGAGTAAAGTGGTCTTAGGGTCCACTAAGATGGGAACATAGCCATGACCAGAACCGAAGGTCCTTAGCCTGCAGAAACTACAGCACCTGGGAAAATTGGCTGGCTACTTGCATCACCAATGCTTTACCAAAAGATGTCATGCAAAGTGCTAATAGCCTGTTACAGGCTTGGGAACTGCCATTTATGTTTTATTTAAACAAAACCATACTACAGTCACCTATACAAGCAGGGTGGATATTCCTGTGAGAGACTTCTAGTGTCTACAGCCTTTGTGGCAATTGAAAATGATTTTGAAATATAAATGATGCCTTAAAAATTGACATAGGGACTTTTAAACCTAATTCCAGCAGTTAAGAGGTCTATTTCTGAAAAGAACCTTACTCCAATTAAATAATTGCTTCAATTGAGTTATTGATGAACTGATATGCAAAGGTTAAAAATAATATAAACAAAAAAAAAAAGCCAATAAAAGCAATCCTCTCCCAAACCATAATTAACACAGCTCATCACAGGTAATATAAAATCTTTGCCAGGTTCCTAGTTCTGACCTTTTTTTTTTCGGTTATTGAATGTTGTCCTCCGTCAATATTTGCTTCACTGTTAGAAATTTTTTAGCTTCAGCAGAATATACTTGATGCACATTTTACATGTAGCTTCTTCTTTTCCTGGTCTCATTCCCATCTGTTAGGATGACTTGGCACATTCTCATACATTGTATAAATCTTGCTGTAAGGAAAAGCACAGGTGCAATGGAGGCCTCATGCATGGGTATTGTGAGATTTGGCAAAAGGTTTATCTTGTCTCCAATATACTTGGGGGGAAAAATAATCCAAAGCAAAACTTGAGCGTTCTTATTTTGAAATAATGTTTTAATTCAAAACTCTCCCTGTAGGAAATAACAGCTCTAGCTGTGTGTTCACTGAGTGCAGGATCCTCCAATAATATAGGAAAACAGAAGGTTTAACTCATTAAAACATTTTAAGGACTTGATTATAACTGTATTTCTCCAGAACACACCTTCTTATGTCGACAATGTTTGGCTGATGTGATTCTATCATGTTTATAGTACAACGTGGTGCTGTTCTGTGTGATGCATAGTTCCATCAAATCACATTAATGTAAGATGATATCACTAATTAAAATTTAAAATATTTGTTTAAAACTCTGGAAGTATATAGTATATGGAACAAAAGGTAGCTAAATCCTGCTAAATAGCTTTAGTTTTGGAAGAGAGCATCATCACTCAAGCTTTCTTCCTGTAAATAAAATTATACAGTCAGGGCCCACCCGGTGTAAATACATGTATGTACTTCTCAGTTATTTATGCAGACATCTGTTTGCCCCTGGTTTCTGAACTCAGACTGCACTATCCTTATCTTGCTGAGTTTCTGTATAAATTTCCTGCTACTGTCAATGCAGTCACATCTATGATTACTTCCATAGCAACCAATGGACCATGTAACTCAACAGTCTCTCTTTTGAGACCACCAGTTTTACACTTTGTGCCTCTGGCAATAGCTAATAGATCATGTTCAGGAAATGCAGGACTAACAAATGAACATTTACCAGCAAGGTATGACTCCAGTTTCTTACTGAGATGCCTTAGTTGTGTTTAGTAGCATTACATAACCCTCATGTGTATGCAGGATGAAAAACTTATCTCACTATAGACAGTTCTACTTATACTCCAGATACAAATATGTACCCAAAAGCAATAATTCCCTTGGCTATGTTTGTATTAAAAATTATTTCATCCAGCTAGCTTAACAGAATGTAACAAATTCATTCCAGTTCTTGAGTAACTGCTGCTGGGGTGAATGTTTTTTATTGGTCTTAACCTGCGCATTCTCATGTAAAATCCAGGAGGTGAAGTCTGACGACAGCAGTACAGTTGCTGCTTCACATTTGATTTGCTCTGTTTGTGCTTTCGAAACTCACGATCTTCAACAGAAAAAGCCCACATTTTACAGGAATGTGAGACTTGCTGTAGGGAGTAGTGTCACACTTTTCCCTCTCCACTCTTGTACTGGCAGGTTGCTGTTGCTTGTCACCACGAGGGAGTCAGACCTCTGTGTTTCACCAGCTGAAGTTCTGTGCATTAATTAACAAGGCATTAATGCTGCACAATACTCATTCATTGCTAAAATCTGGTTTCCTTCTGGGCAAGCAAAAGTGTTTCTGGTGTTGCCAGTTCCAGGTCACTCATCCTACTGGAAATTCAGCTAGCAGTAGTAGATGATGATAATTATGCCATCAGAATTCTGGCTGTGATTGACAGGCAGAGAGTATGAGACTTGTGAAAAGTGTGGAAATCATGCCATTTGGTATTTGTCGCTTCCCTGTTCAATTTTCAACGTCTACAGGAATGGGGAAAATAAGAATTGTAACCTCAAAAATCAGACAAAGATAACTATATAAATATGTTGCTTTTAGTACTTCTTTGGTGGATAATAGAGGTCCCTGGTCTACCCTAGAGACTACAACCAGATAAAATAACTATGAGAAGAAATGTCATATGTGCTAAAGACAATTTTGTTGTGTAAAATTAGAGGACTCCATATAATACTACAGTAGAGATATTTTAGCGGACGGAAGATTGAAATGGTTGAAGGCCACTGGCATAAATTAGTACACAATTCATTTTAAAGTTGAAAACATTTTAAAATGAGACAGATGAACAGTGTAGAACATGTATATTGAAGTTTAAATTAGGAATACACATTCAGCTATTACTGACTATTAATATTTTATATATGGATAGGTAGATAATAAGTATCTTTAAAATTCGTCATTTCAATCTCCAAACTATTAACACAGACTACTCAAAGCATAAGCACAGTAATGGAGCAATCTCAACTGTGTGTACTCTATTGTAAGCTGTATTTTGTTTGATCACTGTTCTCTTCCATGCAGTTTTCATTCATGCTTAACTTGGTATTACCTACATTCAATAAAATAAGTGATATTTTCTTCTTCTGTATATCTGAGCTAAAAATTAATCAGAAAACAAAGAAAGTATCTCCTTAGCATAGCATTAGCTGGTGTAAATCTGGGGTGAAAACAAGAAAAGTGTTCATTTGGTTCTGCAGTTAACTGCGTTGGTTCTGCCTGTGACACAACTGCGGACAACATTGTGTGGCATCTGCTCTATTGGTTATTCATTCTTAACAACCTAATCAGATGTTTTGGCAGCAGAGAGGCAGCAAATCATAGCACCATATCCCCTAGGGATAAGACACAGCCAAACCCCCTTCACACAGCAGATATCTCTGGTTTAACCCACCCGAAGACTTTGCTCAACAAGTGATATTTGCTGAACCTCTTCTAGCAGTGTTTTGAAGCAGATGAGGTACTGTAGATTTGCTTTGAATTTTAAGACCTATTTGTTCTCCTTTGTTTTGGAGACTGCAGAACATCACTGCTTTGTAAAAATTAACCTGTTTAATTCTTGGGTTTTTAAGGGTAGAGAATATGGCCATGAGACTGGAAGAAGTAAATGAGCGAGAGCACTGCATGAAGGCCTCTCTGCAGACCGTTGACATCAGGCTTGCTCAGCTGGAAGACATGATGGGACGAATGGTGACCGCCTTAGAAAAACTGACCGGCATAGAGAGAGGTGAGACAACCAAGATACGATCCAGGACCTCATCTGACTGTACTGATGCAGCCTACATCGTGAGGCAGAGTAGCTTCAACAGTCAGGAAGGAAATACTTACAAGCTTCAAGAAAGCATAGATCCCACAGGAGAGGAGTCCATGTCCCCAACGTCTCCTACAATCATGCCCCGCATGCGAAGCCACTCTTTCTATGCAACAAATATGAAAGACAAGTGTGGGCTGGAAAAGTTTGAAAGCATTTTTAAAGAGAGATCTCCGAGCCTGCATCGGGCTATCAGTTCCCACTCGATAGCAAAAGAGGGAAAGATTCCCTTAGCCCCTACCAGCACTTTGTCAATTGCCCCAGACTCTAGAAGGCCTTCGTCTTGTATAGACATCTATGTTTCTGCCATGGATGAGATGCATTCTGACACAGAGCCTCTCGAGAGCTCCTTAAATATTCTTGGTACTGGAGATGTTGCTCTGCAAGCTCACATAGCCTCTTCCATTTTGGCTAACAGCACGTACATTAGCAGTACACCTGGCGAAAAAATTTCTGGCAGGAGCCTTGATTACGAGGAATCCTCTGGAATAGAAACAAGAGCCTTTTCTTCAGACTACTCACAAATCACAGATTGCCCGATCCCCTGGGATTCAGACCCTCCCATGTATCACACTTTAGAGAGATCTAAAAGCAGTCGTTATCTGGCTACAACTCCTTTTATTCTGGAGGAAACGCCAATTGTGAAATCTCACAGTTTTATGTTCTCTCCATCTCGAAGCTATTTCAGCAGTCTTGGAGTCCCAGTCAAGACAGCAGAGTATACAAGCATTACGGACTGCATAGACACGAGGTGTGTGAGCGCTCCTCAGGCCATTGCAGAGAGGGCCAGTTTCCCTGGAAGTCTCGGGGGCAAAGTGGAGGATTTGGGGTGCTGCCACCCAGAAAGAGAAGCTGAGCTGAGCCACCCAAGCTCTGATCATGAAGACACAGAGGCCAAAGACAAGAAGGGGATCCCCTTATCTCCTCAAGATGGAAACACTACAAGAACTCTGGCCAACAGCATCCCACTCCCAAAAATAGAGCGGGCCAACAGCTACTCTGCAGAGGATTCCAACACGTTGTATGCACAGCACACGCGGAAGAGCTACTCCATCAGCGACAAACTTGACAGACAGCGAAATGCAACAGGCCTGCGAAACCCTTTCCAGAGGAGTAAGTCCTCAAGGCCAGAGAGCAGAGGGGACAACCTGTCCATGAGGAGACTATCAAGAACAGGAGCCTTTCGCAGCTTTGAAAGCAAGCACAGCTAGGCCTAGACAAAGCTCACCAGCAGTCTAAGGTTCATCTGCTCTACAGTCCATTTTTCTTAGCTGAATTTCAGAAAACAAACATCACCCAGTGTCAACTCCAGTTGGCATTAACTACTGGTCAAGGGAGCGCATTGTCAGTCTCAGCATCACCCACTGACTTACTGCATCTTGACCCTGTTGACATTTGCACTTAAGGAAAAAGGGAGGGATGAAAGCTTTACAAAGACTTCAGTAACAACAGGAAGCCCCCTTTGTGAAGTCACAAGAAATAAATGAGTCGATTCAGAAATCTACCATTTATTAGAAGGCATCCTAAGACCTTTGATCGTTATTCAAGTTTTTAGGACACAGGAATTAAATGGCAAAAAGAGATGTACAAATTAGATGTTCTAAACTTCAATCACAACTTCTTTTTCATCTGTTTCACTGTTGTGATGACTGATGAAAAGCACGTGTTATTTCTGTAGGAATTGGCAGCAAACAAACCTAAAGTCTCCCAAATCCCTTGCAGCCCACACTTGTGGAAATGAGGAAAGATGAACAAGATAACAACCGTAATGTTCATTTGTCTCTTTTTGTATCAACTTCTAGTGCCACAAAAAGATTATATTTTCAAGAGCAGAAAGGGAAATGAAAGGCCTTTTGTACTGCAATTTAATGGAGGAAGAATTTATGTCAAAATTTCAGGTGATTTCCTGTATAAAACAGGCATTCTAGATTCTAGCACAGCTGAGCAAGCTCAGGATGAATGTAATTAAGTGGAATAGTATATATTTATTTTTTTACCACATTTGTCATCAATATGTTGTCTCACTAAATCAAAGGATGTGATGGAACAGTAAGAACAGGGTGATCAGTGGAGAGCACAGTAATATTGTTGTTTTCTCGCTGCTCCGTTTGGTTAGGTATACAAATTGGGGAGATTCGTCCACCAGGCTGCTACCAGGCTCTTCTTGCTGTTCCATTGGAGCTGCTGATTTTTCACATCATTTCTTCACCTTTTTTTTTTTTTTTTTTTTTTAAATGAGGACATGGCTGTATTTGAACATTTCAGAGTGTACAAGATTTACCAGGCGGTCTGAATCCAGATAATGCAATCAGACTGAAGTTGCTTAAGGGAAAATACTCTTGGCAGATGACTGGAAAACACTAAAAAGTGTAAATGCTTTTAAGGTAAGTTAAAGGGCCAAAGTGAAACTGCAGGTGTCCATAAACAGCAAAAACCATTAGTTACAACTAGGCTTCCACTGTTCAGCAGTACATCACACAATGTGCATTTTTTGGTAGGAGAGAATATATCTGAACAGTAATGCAGTTACTGGTTTTGGTTGATGACAGCCCTAATTCCACTGACCGCATCCATGTCCCAAGGGTCCACAATGTCAACCAGAGTTCCAGTCTTCTCATGAGAAGATATCACAGTGGTCACAGATGGAAGGGTGTACAGAAGATAGGAAAAGAGTGGAGAAGCTTAGACTGCAGCTGGATCAAAAATTTCACATCCATTATGAAGGCACAACTTTTAAGCTTGTAAAGAGTTGAAGCTAGTGCTAGTAAAAATTAAAACATCTCTACAATGACCAACATCTGTGTAAAACCAGCTCCTTTTTTGTTGTTAAAAACGAACACATGAGTGGGGCACATGCTTGCCGTTATTTAAATGGGAATTATCTTGCAAATCTCTAAGGCAGCTTTGAAAATGCAGGCTGACACTTTCTCACCGGGATCTCACTCCGGGAGACTCAGAGCACCAATATGAGAACTTAAGTCTGAAAGGCAACAAATCCAGACAAAATAATCATCAGCCTCAAGAAAGGAGGGGAAGAAGGTGAAAACATTTAGGTACCGAGTCACCGCATTGGAAAGTTCAGGAAATCAAGAAATGCAGCATGGGGACTTTAAGCACAATGTGTTTCATACTTCGTGCTCCAACGCGTTCCTTGATTTCTTCTATTTGATCAGGCTTTCACTGAGCTAAGCTCCACCAAGACACCATGTTTATGCAATTGCCTTGCAGTCCATGTGCAGCATTAAGGTCACATGGCAACACTGAGAAAGGTCAGAAACCTTTCTGTGCATTATGAAGCACGCTTGTGACAGGCTGATTGTTGAACAACAGCAAAACGCCCAGAGGCAAAGGAACTTGCGTTTAACAATCTGCTTCAAATGTGCCAATTTCTGTCAGCAGCCTTTTCCTGAGGCTTCTCCAAATTTATCTATCCTTGGTGAGTAGAGGGGGATATTCTCACTTTGTTTTCTTTGTTACTTTTACGAATGTCTGCTAAAACTGTTCGTGGACTCTTCCACCTTCACCGTATTACTGGCCTACTCTAGAGGAACTTCAGATTCATTAGAAATTCCTCAACAGCGCTTAGTGAATTGGTTCAAGGCATAGGGCTCTCCTCTGGGGTAGATTTCATTGCTTAGTTTGTCAGGGTACAGGAATTTGCCAAACCCAGAAGCTGTATAAATGTTTAGGATACAGCACTTTATTGATCTGGAGCACACATTCCAGGTGAAATGAAACAGGACACTTTATTTACCTCTTAAAATTTGCCATTATATATAAAATGTAAATTAAGATGTTAAAAGTGTGATTGAACACTAATTGTCCTCAGTGTTTCCCATTTATTCTACAGTGTGGTGTCTACAGAATATATTGTGATGGATGTTAGATTATCTTCTCTTCACCTGTTTTTCCCACATTGCATCAAACTGATCCTTTTTGAATTTGACAGTAAAACACCCGTTGCTTGCAGTGGGACCAGATTTCCCACTCCCCATATTATTATGACCATTTAGTGAGAATAGAAGTGTCATCATCATCATCACGTAGCTATAGCATGTGCCATATGACATGTTCTGTATTAAAGGATAGCTTACAAAATAGAAGTATATAAACACTCATATCTACATATCTCCCATATATAAACCAGTATAGTTGTGACATGTGGTAATATTAGTGAACGTTACAGGGCAGTTTTACTATCACATTGTAAGGTCTTGTTTGTAAATCTGTAACATTCAATAAAATAGCACATGTTGCATCGAGCATTGAATTCCACTATCCAATTATTAGCTTACATATGGAATATGCATTTCTGGTCACAATGTGTAAGTTTCATGTGTTCCACACATTTCTCTGTATAGCTCCACCTAAGCATCTGTATGACCTGATGCATAAACCTCTAATGAGCCACTGTGGGCTGTGACAGGTGAGTTGTGATAGTGTGAAAGATGAACTGGCATGTTATGCAAAAGATTATAAGATAAATGAACTTTAACAATATTTTGAAACTCAACTGAACTTAGCTGTTTGTTTACATTTGCTGGCCAACAGAGGAAGCGGTGTATAGTATTTTATAAATATTTTCCTATAGTAATCCATTCTGTTGTTTCCAGTTTAAGTGATGTTATTCTACAGTTGGGGTATACATTTGTCCTAGGTATTGGATTATAGCACATTATTCTTTCACAATAACAGTGTGATATGGCTGAAGTAGTTTCTCTTCCTTACAGTCCAGTCTTTTTTTGTGTCAATTAAAAATGCATGCATTGTTCCATGAGTTTCTTTGGCCTACTATGAGACTTAACATTTTGCTATTATTGCCTGCCTGTAAAGATGAATCCAGTTAGGAATGAATCCAAGCTTTTGGATGTTTACATTATTTCCATTTTGTTTGATCTTTAGCAAAGTAAGTGATTTTTTTTTTATTATTACTTTTAAATGATAATTGTATTTTATGAAATTGAAATATTCAACACGAAATGCGAACCTACAGCAGTGCTCAGACATTTGGCTCTCTTTTTTTTTGGAAGAGATTAGGTGCTACATTATTGTTCTTAGCACAAGTGCCAGTTAACAAATGGCAGTGAGGGGATAATTTGAAAATACAATGAAAAACCAAAACATCCATTCATTCACATAAGGAAATCCCTCTGGGTTCCAGATACAGATGGCTTTTTTTTTTCTTTTTTTCATTTACCATTTATAGATTTTTTGGTAAAAAATAAAATTTTAAAAAAACAGTAACTAATTTGTACCTTTTGTGGAATGGATAGCCTTTTGTCAGGGGATAAATATCTTAGTTAGGTATATTTTTTGTATGAGAAGAAAACGATTTGTTTCTTAGAAACTGTCAGTGCATGGAAAATGCAACTACAGAAATAACTACTCAAAAAAAAGTGCTGGTAGCAGCACACAGCCTTAGTCCAATGACTGCAGTCGGAGCAAATGAGTATCCATCCCGAGAGCAGAAGTTATCAAAGGTATTAGCTTAGAGTGAGCCAGTGAAACAAACTTACCCACAATCTCACGGTGCAAGTTTTCAAAACAAGCATAAATGTTTGTTGTGTTGCTCAGGTTACATAATTACGAGGATCTGATAATCACCAGAAGGGAAAATGTGAGCTGGTCATTCCTGGTTTTCCCTAGGAATACTTAAGTAGTTCTGATGTCTCTCCCCTGCATAAATATAACAGCATGTTTGCATTTTGCACAATTGTCTCGACAAAGGCCACATTTTCAGTTGTGTTAAATGATACCAGCGTTAGATTACCTTCAAAAGAAATGGGAATGCTTACTGGCATGAATTTTCCCTCATCCACCTCAAACAACAGCACAGTCCAGTCTGGGCAGAAATACAGCATTGGGGGTATCTGCTCACCTAATGAAACCCTTCATTCCTCTAGACGGTATTCGCTGGCCTGGCCACATGTTGGCATAAAAGCGGTAGTGCTGAACATGGAAGGACTGAGTTTCTGCACCCTGGTGAGAGTTATCCTGCTTTATAGCCAGGCAGGGGTTGAACGCCGCAGGTGACACAGGCTGCTCTTCTCCGAGACTGACTACAATCATGGTGTTACTGATGCTGGTACAAAACTGCAGAAAATCCACTGATTTCAGTGGAGTCCACTGACTTTTGTCAGAGGATGGATTTTTTCTGCATTTCCAACTCTACATTACTTTGAGTCATTGAGGCACAGATTATCTTAAATCATCATCAAGTGGGAAGCCTAACAATTGAGCCATCAGGCCAGACTGGTTGTGAAACAGTCTGTGACCTTTTAATTTTTGCTGTATGCTTTCAGATCTCTTGTAGAGCCACACAGTACTTATTTCATTAGGAAAAAAAAAAAGTGTTTGATTATGAAATTGCTGCTCTTTCTGCTGCAGGGAAGTGATAACTCTTGTTTATTTTAGTATTTGGCAGGGAGGGGGAAGGGACAGAAGTGGGAATTGGCTGTGAAGTACAATTTTATGCCTGCACAAGAGTAAATTGTATTAAAGTTATATCCTTCTTCCACCACTGCAGTTGTTGTACATGAGGAGAGTCTATATGCTGCTACTGCTGTCTGGAACAGTGTTTGCAATATATTATACTAATAGCTATTTAATCGTTTATTATTTGGGCTATCATTTGTAAGAGTATAACAATCATTTATAAAGGGAGAAAAAATGATTAAAATGTCATTTTAAACAAATTCCTACTAATATGAAGCTTTTCAAGTATGATTTGTCTAAATGTATACCACTAGGGAAAATGGTCCTTTCCAAAGGTCTACTGGATTCACAATGCACTTTTAGACTGTGTTTAGATACGTGATATAAAGCAAAAGTCAGCAATTACTACGGTAGAACTTTCTGAAATTTCTGTAACAATTGTTTTGCAATAAAAAAAAAGAGATGTAGTTCAAAACATCCGTTCTTACTGGAGTATTTATTTATGGTCATTTGCTTTCAAAGCAATAAAACAACAATGCAGTGGCAGTTGCTTTTCTTACTGCTCTAGTTCTACCTTTACAGCTTTAAAGAAAACCAAAGGGTTTACACTGTTGTACTCACACATTTTGAATGTTGCTATTTCCACCTCTGAGATCAAGTGTCATTCAGGCATCCTTTATTCTGGCCAATATCAGACCCTAGTCTGAACCAAGGCAGATATACTGTGTTAGTTTATAAGGAGAGAGTAGGGGTTTTTTATTTGTAGCTATCATTTCATCAAGGGGGGAAACATGAGCAACGACTGTATATCCTCTCTAAATTTCTTCCACATAGCCTGGAAGAAGCATGCTCCTTTGTACGGCAGTCCTCCGAGATGGGTTTAGCTGGTTTATGCAGCTAAAGAAGGGTCATCAAAAGGCATCAAGTAGTCCGCTAGTACCTATGCCCTCCTCTGAGCCACTGTCTCACCTTCTTCATGAGGAAAGACGTCATTGTCTCTCTCTCATCATGCAGCTACAACCAGCTCTCATACTTCCTCACAAAAAATTCTGAAAAGGGGCACTGACGCAAAATAAGCCAAGGTCAGGATTTGCTGCCTCAACAAATCAGCCTTCACTGAGATAATAATGTCTTTTAGTTCAATGCAAAAGAAACACAAGAAACCAGTATCCGATTGAATAAGAAGGATGTCAGATACTGAAAACAGTTCTGCACAGATCAGTCACACTTCAGAAGAGGAGTGGTTCAGAGAGGTGTTCTTTATTCAGATTTCTGACAAGGAAATGCTAAATTCCTTAATCAGGTTTTATCTAATCCTTTCTCAGGGACTGCCATTCAGTCCCTGAATGACTATGGGAGCTCTGAAGATTAAAAACAAAGCAAACCAAAACAAAAAATCTCCAAACAAACCAAAACAAGACTGCACCAGACAGTTGCCATTATGCTTCTTTCCAGGTAACACTGTATTTCTTGTCTCCCAGGGACTTTTCACAGAAACCAACTTCACCCAAATTCAACCAATTAGGAAATACTGGAAAAAAGCAACCTCCCCAGCCTTGATTTTCATTCCCATGAGCTGCAGTTTTTAGGGCAGTGGTCTAGTCTTTTTTAATCTCATTAACACATAATGGCAAAGAACTCCACTTAACGTTGACTGTGGCAACAGTCTTTGCATATCAATCTCAAATTTCACCCTATTTAAGTTTCTGGAACAAACAAAATCAAGGATTTCATTATTTTGAATTTTTCAAATTACTGATTGGAGGCATAAAAATTGTATATTTGGATTATACTTTTAGGAGGCAACAATAATAAACATTGTCTGAGTGAAGGTTACTACAGTGTGTGTCTGTGAAATAACAATAGTAGCCCCTGAACAGTTAGAGACATCCCACTGCAGATGACACAGGCTAGTGTTATAGAAAGCCATGAGTGGAAAAAGGACACCTGTTGCCCTTGTTAGTCTGGACTTCAAAACAAGAAGTTTGACAGCTGTACAGACATTGATTAACTCCTACCACAATCTAAAACTTAATTTTTTTTACTACACCTTTCCTCACTTCAACATCTGGACAAATCTTAAAATAAGCATACCACTGAATCTGCCTGTGGAAGTGATACAATTATCCAGATAAAATAGTCTACTGGTTTTTGTTCACAGGGTGCAAGGTGGGAATTTTCTTAAAAAGCTTGCAAAAATAACATATCAAAGCTCTAAGGACATTACTGAAATTGTGTACTGAAAATGTGCTGTCTCCTATTTTTCCTTTATTTAAAAGATGATTAAAAAAATTGGCTACCAATGTGGCATTTCACTATTCATCTATAGGAAACTTGAAATTAAAATTGCATATTTAGCAAAAAAAAACCCCTCAAAAATAGTAGATCTGATCAGAGAATTACTTTCTTCAAAAACTCCTTAGAAATATTAGTCAAAAACCTGAACTCTAACCCACAAGTCCTGAACTACAGTAACTGCACTGTAATTTGGGGAGGAGGGGGAGCAGGCAGGGAATGTGCAAATGAAGAACAAGGAAAGTTAGTCCACTTGAAGAAAAATACAGAATCATAGAATGGTAGGGTTGGAAGAGACCTCTAGAGAACGTTTAGTCCAATCCCCCTGCAGAATCAGGTCCACATAGATCAGGTCACACAGGAACACATCCAGGCAGGTTTTTAAAACCTCCAGAGAAGGAGCCTGCACATCCTCCCTGGGCAGCCTGTGCCAGGGCTCCCTCACCCTCACAGTAAAACAGTTTTTCCTTATGTCTAAATGGAACTTTTTGTGTTCCAGCTTGATCCCATTACCCCTTGTCCTGTCACTAGATACAACAGAAAAAAGGGATGCCTCAACCTCCTGACATCCAGCATTTAGATATTTGTAAATACCGAGTTCCCCCCTCAGTCTCCTCTTCTCCAGACTAAACAATCCCAGTTCTCGCACCCTTTCCTCATAAGGAAGGTGCTCCAGTCCCCTGATCATCTTGATGGCCCTGCGCTGGACTCTCTCCAGCAGTTCTCTGTCCCTCTTGAGCTGGGGAGCCCAGAACTGGACACAGGACTCCAGATGAGGCCTCACCAGGGCAGCGTAGAGACGGGAGCAGAACCTTCCTCAAACTGCTGCCCACCCTCTTCTTGGTGCATCCCAGGATGCCATTGGCCTTCTTATCCACGAGGGCATATTGCTGGCTCATGATTAGCTTAATACCAAGCAGGACTCCCAGATTCCTCTCTGCATTATTACCAGCCAACACTCCCAGGTCTCTCTCTGCAGAGCTGCTCTCCATCAGGTCAGCCCCAGCCTGTACTGGCGCATGGGACTGTTCCTCTCCAGATGCAGCACTCTGCACTTGTCCTTGTTGAACCTCATGAGGTTTCTCTCTGCCCAGCTCTCAAGCTGGCTGAGATCCCGCTGAATGGTAGTATGAACAATTATCTCTAATATTTACATCATTCTTATACAATATGATTCGATCTCACAGAGTGGATGCTTGGGGAACTCTACCATAGCTCTGCAATTAGTAATAGGGTTAGTTTACAATCAGCCCTTTTTTTTTAACTACTTCTCTACTATGTCTCTCAGAGAATCATAACTTAGACAAACAATGTACAGCAACAATGGTTAATCTGTGCTTATTATAGAAGTAAATAGTCTCCTTCTCTTTGGAGCTGTTGAGTTGGGTTTTTATTAATATCTAAAAGGACATTGTCTCTTTTTGCTCTACTTTATCTGAGGGATGGTGAATATCTGTCCTGTTGCAAGAATGGGCCAAAGATTCAGAAAATGTGACCTGGAACCCAGTTCCCCAGAAGAGCACTTTCTTCCTAAAGTTTTTTGGCCTGCACGCAAGGGTGCTAAGGAAGCTGGTGGAAGTCATTGCTAGACCACTTGCCATGATCTTCAGTAAGTCATGGAGAACAGTAGAGGTGCCTGAGGACTGGAGGAGAGCAAATGTCACTCCATTCTTCAAAAAGGCCAAGAAGGAGGAGCCAGGTAACAACAGACAGAATAATTTCTTCACTGTGAGGGTGAGGGTGCACTGGAACAGGCTGCCCAGATGGTTGGTGGAGTCTCCTTCTCTGGAGACATTAAAAATCTACTTGGATGAGTTCCTGTGTGACCTACTCTAGGTGGTCCTGCTCTGGCAGGGGGGTTGGACTAGATGATCTTTCGAGGTCCCTTCCAACCCTTAAGATTCTGTGATTCTAAGCAGAGCTAATCACTTTCATCTCCACTCCAGTTCAGCTATGTCAAAGAGGAGTAGCACAACCACTGTGGGAGCTACATGGCAGTGCCAGGGCATTCTTTTCCCCTATCTCACTGTGTGGAGGCATAGCAAGGGCCTACATTACCACTGCAGTCTTTTAAACACTCATCATCTAACACTTTTGCATACTTACTTGGTTTCTCAAAACATCCAGAAAATAAACTCAGCCTAGTTTAGTCCAAGCACAATCTCTTCTAAAATGTCTGGGTATTTTCAGGCACTATGGACTTTCATAGGGAAACAAGTTCTTAAAACAGCATCTGGCTACTCACTGCCCACTGATAATGATAAAAATTTAATCTATCTCCATTTTGTTTGAGATGACGTAGTTCCTTGTAGCACCTCGGTGGTTTTGGAGTGGGGCCTGAGCCCTAGGTTAAGTTGAGTTAGCCTGACGCTAGTTTTCTGTAATGCAAGTTTCATTTTGCTGCACCAGCATCAGGAATGGGTACAGGCCACCCCTCTTGAGGGACAGATGATTCTCCTAGGTGTATTAACTTCACCATTGAAATGACAGGAGAAAATGGCACAGCTGACAGCTAGAGAAAGAAAGGAGGTGGACAGTTTATCACCAATTTACTCAAGACAGGCTTGACAATAAGGTTGGGAAACAGAGGATTATCTGTATCCTCATTCTCTGGTGTTCATTTCCTCCTGAGCTATGGTGGAACTATGTCAGTATGTGTGCTATAACATACAGGTCTACCTAAGGTAAATCTAAACAATATATTGCAGTCCCAGATAAAGATCAAAAGTTGGACTGCAAAAAGAACTCAAGGCTTACAAATCACATTGTAAAATAATATATAAATAACACTGAGTGCAGATCCTTATACACTTAAGCAACATATACAAGAGATTTTAGCAGCATGTTGGAATATTTGTCTCAAGTTATCATCACTGGAAAACAAAGCTGATCCCCGAGTCTGAAAGATAAGTGCATGAAGCTGCTTTCTGTAAAGTCATAATTTATTCTTCTCATCTCCAAGAAAGCATACACATTCATGTGCTGCAGATAAGCAGCTAATTTATGGATCCAAACAAGGCTTAATATGAGGCACATACTAAAGACTCCATTTCATGTTTCTGGGTGCAAGTTAGGCACGATTTTTTTTAAGTTCAGAAGAAGTTGCACAGAATAATTATACCTTAAAAACATATTAATTGTGAGTTGCTGTTTTGTTGAAACTTAGCCCTGGAGCTTGTCTTTTAAATAAGAATTTCCAAAATATGTATTAGGATACAATACAAATTAATATTAAAACTATTCTGACAATGCTTTCATGTGTCAGAAAGGACTGAGAACTTTTCTCTTGCCTCTAGTAAAAGGGGAACATTTATTAACTACTCCTTTCTGTTCTGGTGGAATTAACCCTAGAACTAAAATGCTACATTTAAACGTGCTTTAACAAAAGTTATGATCTACGATAATTGAAATTATGCAGAGCAATTGGATGCTGAGACGGCTGATGAAACGAGCAACCCCCTGGGCTCAGGGAAGGCTGGTCTTAGGCTGAAGGTTGCTCTCCCTTGCTCACCATGACAGCAGTTTTGAGGACGTGATGCCAGTTTTGTCCAAGTGGCCGCTGGATGTCAGTGTTTCCCCTCCCAGGGACATCCACGCTGACACCTCTGGCTCGAAACAAGGGATTAGAGTCCTTACGGACAAAAGGGGGGAAAAAAAAAAAAAAAAAAAAGAGACAGAGCTTCCTAGCCAGCCGCAGGACAGCTGTTTGAAGCATCCCTTATTGGAGGAACAGGTGATACACGAGCATCAGGGGACAAGCAGACTCCCGGCTATAACACAGACGACACTGCAACCAGGGGACAGCTGACTGAACCACGGAGAACTTTGATTGAGATACACTAGCAGTTAAGGATATGAACACCAGTAGGCTGAACTGGGAAGGTGTCTGAAGTAAATTCTTGGGATTCTAAGACAGACTCTAGACTGCTAAGTAGATAGACCTGCCACTGTCTAAAGCCAGAAGCTTGGGAGGAAAAAGCTGGGAGCCTAGTCTGTTTGCATCAGCCATGCTTATCACAGCTTTTCTAACTCCTAAATGAAAAGTATTGCATAAATAGCATAACTGTTTATGTGGAAACATCGTCCATTTGAAACTTAATTATATACAGGAATGGCAATATTATTTATTGTATAGGGAAAGTCAGGAAATCTTGACCGTGTTTTAATTGTTCAGAATTTTGCTAAACACTGCAGTCTTAAGGCTGAAATTTTCTGAGCTGACTCCTGGTTGGAGGTAAATGTAACCAGGGAAACAAATGAAAGCTTTGTCCATGCTAAAATAATAATACTCATATTTGAATTCTGCATGCATATGCTAAAATCAATGAGCAGCAATAGTTTTTTATTTTAGTAGCTAAAATCCATGAAGTCTCCATAAAGCCATAGAACATGTCAAGTTGGAAGGGAGACATAAGGATCATCAAGTCCAACTCCCTAAACAAGTTAACCATGGAAAACTGATGAGGACTTATCTACACCTGCAGCACTGGGATACAGTCAGTCATTTTTTTGGACCGGTTGTCAAAAGTAGAAACAGGAGTTTTCTGACTCCAGTCCTTTATTAAATTATATCCCATAACAGAAACCTGTATAGCAGACACACAGGTTTCTACCTTGCTTGTGAATCTCCTTGCTTGAAGGCTGCAGCTGTGCATTCAAAATTCGGAAGCACTAGACTAAAAGTAGATCCCTTGATTTGTTGCTCTGGAGTGAGAGATGCAAAAATTTCACACAATTGTACACCAGTCAAGCCACAAAACCTTCCCCAGAAAAGCCAGCCCTGGCTTTTAAATAGGCCTGGGCACAGAAAGCCTGAAAAGTGAAAGGCTATCTATAGTAAATGTTTTTTCCATTGCAGGAATTTCGGACATCTATTGAGACAAGGAGACACAGAATGTGTTGTTCTAAACAGGTACTGGAAAAGTAGCACCTACCATGCATTGTGGAACACTTGGAGATTGCTAATCAGGAAAAAAAACACCCTTGAAGAACAACAAGGTGATATGATCGTTGTATCCTTCTCTTTTTCTGAATTTTTTTCACCACTTTCTTGTGTGTGAAATGCACTCAGAATGGATGTAAGTCAGTAGGAACTGCTCTCTGAGGAACTCAGGAGTACTACAAAGGTGATGTGATGTCCTGCAAGGAGAAAATTAGAAGGCCTAAAGCTTAACTAAAACTTAATCTGGCTACTGTCATAAAAGACAAAAATATTTCTATAGATGCATTAGCAACAAAAGGGGGCTTCAGGAGAATCTCTGTCCGTTATTGGGTGCAGCAGAAAACATAGTGATAAAGGGTGAGAAAAAGGCCAAAGTACTTAATGCCTTCTTTGCCCCAATTTTTAACAGAAAGACTGTTGTTCTCCAGGTAGCCAGCCTGAGCTGGAAGACAGGTGTGAGAAGCAGAATGAAGTCCCCATAATCCAAGGGGAAATAGTTAATGACCTGCTATGCCACTTAGACATAACAAAAGTCTATGAGGCCAGATGGGATGATGTGAGGGAACAGAGGGCGCTGTCCGAAGTGCTCACCAAGGCTCTTTCTATCCTTTACCAGCAGTCCTGGCTAACAATGGAGGTCCCAGTGGACTGGAGGTTGGCAAATGTAACACTCAACTACAAGAAAGGCCAGAAGAAAGATGCTGCAAACTCCAGACCTGTCAGCCTGACCTTAGTGTTGGGGAAGGTTATGGAGCAGAAGATCCAGAGCACAGCACTTACAGGACAACGAGATGACCAGGCTCAGTCAGCATGACCATATGAAAGACAGGGCCTACTTGGCTAACCTGATCTCCTTGTATGACAACGGTGACCTGCTTAGTGGATGAGGGAAAGTCTGTGGATATAGTCTACCTAAACTTTAGAAAGGTCTATGAGGTCATTTCCCACAGCATTCTCCTGGAGAAATGGGCTGCCCACAGCTTGAACAGTCTTACTCTGTGTTGGGTGGAAAACTAGATAGACAGCCAACCCCAGAGAGTGGTGGGAAATTGAGCTAAATCCAGTTGCTGGCTGGTCACCAGTGGTGTTCCCCAGGGCTCAGTGCTGGGGCCTGTTCTGTTTAACATCTTTATCAATTATCTGGATGAATGGATCAAGAGGACCTTCAGTCAATTTGCAAACAACATCAAGTTGGGGTGGAGGTGGTTTCTGTCTGAGGGCAGGAAAGCTCTTCAGAGCAACCTGGACAGGCTGGATCAATCAGCCAAGGCCAGTTGTATATGGTTCAACAAGTCCAAGTTCCAGGCCCTGTACCTGGGCCACAACAACCCCATGCAATGCTACAGGCTTGGGGCAGAGTGGCTGGAAAGATGCCTGGAGGAAAAGGACCTGGGGGTATTGGCCAACAGGTAGCTGAACATGAGAGCCAGTAGCCTGCCCAGGTGGCCGAGAAGGCCAGTGGCATCCTGGCTTGTATCAGAAATGGTGTGATCAACGGGACCAAGGAAATCATTTGTACCCTTGTACTCAGCACTGGTGAGGCCACATACTGTGTTCCATTCTGGGCCGCTGACTACAAGAGAGACATTAAAGTGCTGGAGCCTGTCTAAAGAAGGGCAATGAAGGATCTGGAGAGCAAATCTTATGAGGAGCTGCTAAGGGAGCTGTGGTTGTTCAGCTTGGAGGAAAGGAGGCTGAGGGAAAGCCTTATAGCTCTCTACAACTACCTGAAAGGAAGTTGTGGAGAGGTGAGCATCCATCTCTTTTCCCAAGTACCAAGTGATGGGAGGAGAGGAAATGGCTTCAAGCTGCACCAGGGGAAGTTTAGATTGAATGTTAGGAATAATTCTTCACTGAGAGAGGTGTCAGGCATCGGAACAGGCTGTCTTTTCTAACCTAAACAATTCTGTACTTCTATGATTCTGTATGCACTGCTATATAATGCTAAAACTCCTTGAGAAAGCAGATCCTTAATCAGGACCTAAATCTCCCAATAGGGCATTTCTCTGCCTGCCCTTCTGTTGCCTTATACAAGAAGTTGGAGAATGTGTGTTTGTACTGTATTTACCCGTCAGGACCAAGAACTCCTCTTTTTACAATATTCATCCAGGACCTTAAAATAATGGGTACAACCCCTCCTCGAAGCCAAATTTGTCTAAGACAGATCCCTCTCTCACACCTGCCCAGAGAGTAGCTAATCACTTTTCCATCTGTGAGTAGTCTTGGGCTAACCACTCTCAATCAAGAGACTGACTGCAGATGTTCATTGAGCCAGAGGGCTCCAAGGCCCAGAACAAAGCTATGTTAACGTATTCCCCTGAGGCAATTTGAAGAATCTTAGACAGAGAAGAGATTGTAAAGTGTAGCAAATCTTTCAGAGTGCTTTTTATACACTGTATAATAGACAGGGACACCAATGACATAACCAGCTGTTTCTCCTGCTCTGTTTTATTACACACATTCTGAGTTGGCCTATTTTAAGTCTCCTGGGATTGGAAAGCAAAATAAAATAAAAGGCAGAGGGGGAAACCTGTTTAATGATTCCTTAATGGACTCCATATATCAATCAAGCTCCTTGCTGTTTGGGAAAATCGTGTGTAGAAGGTAATGGGTACATCTCCACCAACAGACTCTTGGGAAAAACGTAGTCACTTGTAAACTTTAGGCACTTACTGCATTAGACAGCAGCTCAGCAGATTTATCAATCTAACTTTTGGCACAGGTGTTTCAAAAGGCCATGACCTTACATTGTTTTGAAAATCCAGTGCTAAGACACACCCTCCTTCATTTCCACGTCTGCCAACAGAAGCATTGCACAGGAGAAAGGATAGAAAATGGTAAAGACTATTATAAAATAACTTAGTCCCCTACTGTGGCAATATCATGCCATCAACCAGTCTATTAATCTGGAATATGGGAGGTGGTTTTCTGCCACAATCTTTCCGTTCATATCTACTTAATGCAATGCAAACACCGAACCACAGGAAAACATGGCTACTGCATCCACCCAAGCAGTTGAGCTTTGAGTTGAGCTTTGATGAGACTCTCATGTTTGTTTCTCTCCAGGCTCTGAGCAGCATAGCACCATCTATAATACAACAACAACACAAAAAATCCAACAGATTATCCAGGACTGCAAAGACATCCTGGCAATCACTGTCTGCCAGTCCATCTTTCTGAAACATTTATAAGTCCAACTTCCAACTCACTCCATTTTACAGCAGGGAGTTGGACAGTCTAAAAGAGCACAGTTCCTTGGCTTTGCACTCTGAGGTTTTCTCAAACACAAATTAGTCAAAGCAGAGAACCAACTATAAGAACTTTTCTACTCAATGTTCTTTACGTCACACATCTTGCTCCTGTTGCAGTCAAAATACTACCACATACTACTAAGTGAACATTCAGAAATATTTTTAAAGTTATGCTGCTGTGAACCAGTTCATGTTCCCACTATGGTGAGTGGAACAGGCATAGCTGAATGGAAATGGGAAAAGAACATGCCTGTCTGAGACAGGAGTCACTTAGCGCTATGGACACAGAAACAACAAATCCTGCTGAAAGCAGCCACAGGAGCACAGAAATCAACGTCAATATTTTACTACCTAAATAAAACAAAGCTTTAAGAAGTAAATTCATCACCAATAATTGCCTTCACATAGCAAAAGAAACATCAGTATTTTTGCTTTCTGAACAAAATATCAAAAATACAAATCAAAAGAAAAACAGATACTTTGAAGACCAAAGTCTCATCCCAGTTAAGCCCAAACTGGTTAATTGTTTGCACCACCGAAGCAATCAATTTACTCAAATTGGGCACTTAAAAATCTAGCAGCAAAACTCAGCACAACAAATGAAATCAACTTGACCAGCAGTGCATAGAGTAACGAGTGATGTTGGCTCTCTGTTCCAAATAAATGAGCATCTGAACTCAAGAGCTGCCTCAAATTTTTCTTAACAGGATGTTCTTTTCTTACAGCTTTCTACAAAAAAATCATTTCACCCACTTCTTGTATATGGTGATGGTTCATAAACCACGTGGGCTGCAGTGATTCATCAGAATTTACGTAGCAGCTGCATGCAAGGTTTTATCTCCTTTCAGTAAGGTAGGCCAAATTAACAGCCCTGAAATTCTGTGTAAAAGCTATTATTAGAGTATCAGGGCAAAACATTGCCCCAGCTGCCAGTACTAGAGTCCCAGTAATCCAGGCTGAAAGAACAGGATTTGTAATTATCTTTTATTCCAGTTGTAGCAGCACACTGCAGGCATATATTTCTGTTACTGCCATTATTGATAGCCACATTTTCAAACCTAACATCAGTCTGCTAAAGCCTACCTGTGCCCACAAATGATAGTAATTCACAGCTGATGATTAGTTGGAACTGCAATCAATTTCAAGCAAATTTCCCCACCAAACCTCAGAAAAAAAGAACTAGAGTGTTCACCTGTTGGCACCTGCCAACCCACTGTTGCCACACATACACAGACAGTATGTGAGCCAAGCAGAAAGTCATGAGGCCAACAAGGATGTGCAGGATGAATGCTAGCCAGCTGTCACCTTTCCTTCTCACAAATTTGGGTGACACAGAGCATGGGGGTGGAGAGTGTCAGATCAGGCAGCTTTGAGATGAAATTGCAGCTGTGGCTAAGCTCTGTACAATGCTACAATAATTTCAGATTAGTACAGCAATGCTTAGATGAAACAGCTGTAACTATCCGCTTCATAATACGTGTCCCAGCCATCCACCTCCCAGCAAGGAAAGGTTAGGTCACTCCAGAGTAATGACTCACCAGCTATGCAGGTAGTAGCATGTGACACAAAGAGACACTAAGGTTCTCTGGAACGCAAAACTCTTACAATAATCTCAAAACTTGGACAACAGCACCTTGTCAGGGTTTAGGCCCATCTGGGAACAAAGGACCAAGGGCCTTTGGGACACACAGAGGACAGGGAGGGGTCACTCACCACTTATGGTCCCAGGCGAAATAGACAAGACTTTCAACATGGGGAAGGAAAAATAAATTCATTTAATCCACCAACAACCAAAACCATAAAACCCCGAAACATAACAAACAAAAAACAACACACAGTGGTACAATGATGAAGAGCACAACCAGACCTTTAAAACCATCTCCCCTGCACCCCTCCCCTCTTCCCAGAGGCAGGAATGGCGATCTGTACCAGAAATACTAAGCATTTGCTAAGGAGGGTGCTCTAATAAGCTGTAGCTTGTAGATTCACCTTGAAAACAGAGTTTTTAGCTGCAATTATGGTCCAAATTTTTCAAATACCTATATTTAGGTCACAGGCAATCTTTGCAGTTTTTTCCTACTGTGCTGTTGATTAAAAAGCATTCATTTGCTCCAGAGCCACCAACATGATCCACCATGTGTAGCCCACCACAGGGCTTCAGTAAGCAGATAGCTTATTGTCTTTCTTGGCACAGATTTACTTGGATTTTGATGCACAGAAAGAGCACAGTTGGGTTGAGTGCTTCATAGGCCATTAACAGTATAGTAACTGTTGTCATTCGCACTACCTGTTACAGGTATGGTCATGTGAGTTTTTGAGCTTTATATCTTTTTGTGTACAGATGGTGGATTATGAACAGCAGCTGAAAGAGTCATGCCACTTTCAAATCTTGCCATTCTTCCCTGCAACTTTCCATTTTTATACTAGAAAAACATTCTGCAGTGCACTCAACCTGAACATCCTCCCACTCCCCCAAAAGCGTTGACATGTCCATGAGTTTCTGTGGACTTCTTACCCTCATTTGTACACTACCCACTTCCCCAAAGGAACCCCAAAAGTGAAACAATGGGATAAAATTGATTCTACAGCTTGAGAATTTCCACTTTATTTCTCTAAAAAGCACTGGAAAATGGGAAATAACTAAAAGACGGGAAGTACAATGTCCTACAAGTAGATAAAAAATTCTTGAATAAGCTTTCTACAATTATAACTTTTGAGGTATTTTTTGGCCAACATTTCTTATTAATACAGTAATTGATTTTTATGAAGTTCATCTCGGTACATGGACTAGCATTAGTCTTTTCAGAATCACTCCCTGTTTGAACCATCTGTCAAATATCTGAAAAATGCTTTCTTAGGTTCTGAGTATTTTCAAGCAACTCTTTCTATCTGACAAGATAACAAAAAATCATGACATTTGAGAATATCTGATAAACTGGAGTACATCCAAATCCTTTTCTTGGAAATTTATTCGTATGAATTTGAAGAATGTTTTGTAAAGGAGTCTGCAACTAGCATATGAAACTACTGCTTCAATTAAGGCTTCAAGGAAAACCCATTTCTTAGAAAACACACTGGCTTTTAGGTGGCCAGTCTTCTTCCTATTCAGGTTAGTATTTCTTAATTCTATTTAATTAGATTGTGGCTCAAGATCAGATATTTGAAGGTGTTTACCACCTAATTTTTCATGGGTAGCTTAACACCAAAATAAAGAGCTGAGCTTTTCTCCTGTAGCTGGTCTTTTCCTAATTGAGTTATCAAGGTTATTCAAAAGGGTCACAGGCTCAGCCACAGTAAGTTACTGAAACTGTAAATAGATATTTATTGACATTCTTCAGCTGTCTAGCTCACTATGAGATCTGCACAATAAGTTTGTTTTGATATCAGCAGTTCAACAGCTCCAAACAGCTTTCAGGTCTTTCAAAACCATAAGCAGTAAAACAAGACTAGCCTTTTTTTCATTGCATTTTGAAGGTACAGGGAACTCTAGTTATAACCATTATTTTCTTTGTATTCTACATTAAAAACCATTATTAAAGTTGCAAAGCCCTAAAAAGTTAACAATCAAAAGGTCATCCATGCATTCCCTTTTTACACAAAATGACAGATTTATTTATACATTCAAATACTATTCCCTCCTGCCCACCACATACCCATAGGATTGGTTTAAATTACAGAGCAGCTATGCTGTTTTCTCATCAATCCCTGCACATCATTGTCAGCCTGCTCTTGAACATCAACTTGCAATTTCATTATGACTTTTTTATGTGATAGTCATTGCTAGATCATCAAGTGGTTTTGCATATTTATGAATTAATTTATTTCCACAACAACTTTATCACGGCTATGTGTTGATAATGTCAGTTTACAAAAGGGTCTGTAATTGTGGAAACTCAATTTGAAAAACATGTCATCCAAACTTCCAGAATGTTTTATACTGAATGTTACCATTTTAGGTATCCTTGGTGCCTTTTTCTACAGCTATAAACCTATATTGCCTTTGCACGTGGCTTCAAGTCGGGCATTTGGAAAATGAGGGGGATTTGGTGACTGTGAAAAGTGTAATTGGAATAATTAAACCAAAACCATCAGAGCTTTATGGCAGAAACAGGGACAGGTCCCAGCCTTTCACAGAAACACTTCTTCACCACATTTTCTTTCTTTTTCCTGGAATCCCCTGTCTCATTCATGACTACTAACTGGAAGCTTTCCATGGGGAGGCCTTTTGTGATAGAAAATGTCCTTCTGGAATAACCAAATATTCTTTAGGACACAGAGAAACTACAAATGGAAAAACAGTCTTTTTTCAACAGCCCACTCAAAACCAGACCATTTCTTCCCTGTTCGAGCATGCTGATATCCACCCGCTCAGCTGCCACAGCTGAGCTCTTTCCTAGCCTCCCTCATCTCCTTCTGAGCCAGGCAGGAGAAAGGAGGTTTCATAGTCCCTGCCACCTAATGGACCCAGTGCTGGTCATCAGGAGAGTCCTGGTCATCATCGATTTGTGCCTGTGGGAAAAGCATCAAAATTGAACTCAGGCATCCAGAAATTCAAAATAATATTTCTGCTTCCTGATAACGAAAGCTGCTTTAAAAAAAAAAAAAAAAAAAATCTACTACCCATTTGAAAAGAAAATTTTCTAAAAAAACCACACCAAAATCCAAATGTATTTTTTCCCCACATGAGGGGCTGACAGCTTTACTCAGACTTCAGATAGAAATGAAATCTGACTCCTGCAGACAAGAGCCTCCTTTGCTACACATCTATTATCCATCCACAAAGCAACTCCATCCTGTGCACAGACTGAGGCAAAATCCTGTGGGTAAGATGGTATATAATCATGTAATTAAAGACTGGTGAACAGACAAAGCTCAGGGGTCTAACTGAGGCACCTCCTCATGTAGCCTTTCTCACCTTGTGAAAGTGCAGCTTAAAAAGATCAATATTACTAGTTTAGGACATCTGTGATATTATCTGCATTTTTCTTAAAGGAAGAAAACAACCCACTCACTAATCGCACCAGACACTTCTCGTGTGATTTTATCAGACCATAGCAGGGATGCAGCTTGCAACATTGCAGAACATTGCAGCTTTCTGCCTGAATTAATGGAATGGCTGGTAGTAACTGGTGTCAGTTCCTGAGCTGGAAAGTGGGAGGGTGTTCCAGACCTTCTCCTTTCACAACCAGCTACAGACAGGCTACCAGCTCACCACAGCCATTTCTCCCACAGCTGCCTCCAGGCAGCTCCCAGAACCACCTCTCCTTGCCACTACACACCGTTCATCCTTGTCCCTACATGCCGCCTCTAGGACATCATAGAAGGCCGGGCAGATGAAAAATGGTTCTCCAAGCAATAGTTCTGTTTACTTTGATTGCTAGCAAGTGAGGACTCTCCATGTTGCCAAAAACATGAAATAAAATATGCCTAAAGGATCTCTTTCTTTAACTTCACATGAGCTCTATTTCGTTTGTGTTCAGCGGTACTAATCCTGGCTTACCCTCATATAAAAAGGGACCAGGATTAGGCCAGTGTTTTAATTTGTGTGATATACACATTGTAAAAGGAGACCGACAACTCAAAGTCTACTTTTTAACAACTGAAAATAATTTTAAAGGCCTTCAGTGGCTCCTAGTGCCCATCACTCCTACATCACCACAAAAGAGCCGCATAAAAGACAACACATTTCCACGGGAGAAACAGACAAAGACAAATTAATCGAGACACTACACCTAACACAGAAACATTAACAAAGCACCACAGCTAGCACTGCAACTGAAATAATCACATCTTTTATCTGCAGAGATATATAAAACTATGTCAGAAAGAATATCTAACTTTCAAGTCAATTGTGACCTCTTTAATTTATGACCTGATTGTAAAATTATAGCCCATACTGGAAGCATCTGATCTCATCCATCAGCAGAACTAGGGGCTGCATTCTTCTCTGGTCACTGCTGTACAAAATGACAAACCTCAGTAGGAAGCACCAAGAAGTTTAACTCTAGGTCCTCCAACCAAGCCATAACCTAGCAAACTCCAAAATCCGAACAGAGGACAACCCATTGGAACATGGCCTCACTGCTGATGCAGACTCTCAGCAGTGACCAACAATCTGAGGAGGGCAATACATTCTGGGTATAACTGCACAGACATGAGCATCATCCTCTGCACTAGATGATGCCTTCATTTTCAGTTTCATGACCCTACCTGTTCTCCATTTCTCCAGCCAGTCCTGATGCGAGTCTCTCTCTGATATGCCACTTTTCATGCCTGGGAAGGACTCCCATGGGTTTTCATCACTCTACCGCAAGTCCTCTGATGTCCTGTGCGAGGCTCAATGCTTACAGAAAACTTACCTGGTCAGTTTGCTGATGGGGTGATATGATGCTGTCAAGTTGCCTCTTTCTATTTGTCTCTCAGTTTCCTATGCTGCCTTTCAATATAGGCTTGTAAAGTCTATTTTAGCCAGTACTTGCACAGGAGCCACTACAGTGAGGTGCACAGGCTGAGGTCCCTACCTTGGGCTCCTCACCTCTGTGCTAACAGAGCAGAGAGCAACCACAGCAGTCCCACTTCACCCAGTGAGGCGGCTGGAATGCAGCTGTGCCTCTACTAAGAGGGCTCTGCAAGAAGCACAAGGCCATGCAGTGTTTGTTATCCATAGCTAGGACGAATGACTCAGGATCTTGTTTCTGACTTTTTTGGTATTTGAAATTGACAGGGATATACATTCTGCCTGTTTGTCAGTGTTCAGAAAGGTTTCATACAAACTGTCTAGTTCAAGTAGTACTGGAGAAACCCAGGTGTCTAAAAAAGCAGCTTTGGCAGCAACAGGGACAAAAATAACCAAATGTATCAAAACTGGGCATAAATCCATTAAGCATCCTGTTCCTTTTCAAGTGTACTTGTCCCTTGCTCTGTTTACTGAGTATATCTGCTTCATAAAGGAGCTTTGTCCATTGCAGGACGTGACTATTACACACATCTTAATGGCTCTTCTTTGTTCTTGAAAAACAAAAAACAAAAACAGTTTCATATTCAGGGGCAACCACCCTTTTATCTGCAACTGGAAATGACTGTAAAGTTTACTGGACTCAACCACATAGCAAGAGAAAGAAGGAAAATGAACAGTTAGTCTTCTGCCTCCTATTCACAGCTTGTTTCAGGCTGTGATAAAAATGTCCTCAAAAAACGTCCTTTACAGTGACACTTAGGTGAAAGCTTACCACCTAGTATCACTGCAAAGACATGATACAAATCTAGTAGCCAGACATAAACTGTTACTTATTTAACACCTGGCCTGGCCAAACTAATTCTGAAAAAAACTTTAAACCTCTCCTGAGTGATCTACACTCAAACAAAAAGTTATTTTGTTAGTAAAAAAAAAAAAAAAACAACAGTTCTGGGTGATTGGAACATGATTTTTTACATATATGGCTTTGCTAAAGAACTCAAAGTTTGTAATGGCACATCGACAAACACCTTCAGTTCAAAGGTCACACAATGCTAGAGACAGACAGCAGTGCTTGTAGAAATTCACAAGCTGACTAACTCATCGCCAGAGATTTCAAAACTAGGCACCTAAACTCACATTCAGACACCTGCTGCACCACTACCACTAGCAGTATCTACCAGTTTTTTTGCAGCCTCTTCTCAGGATGAAGAACCCATCACAAGGAAATTCTGCCTTGCCAGACTTGTTAAGTCTGATTTCACATACATTTCACAGAATATATGTTATATATTCAACAAATCTGGCAGAGATGAAAAATGTCCCTATACTCATATCCAGGAGTTTTTAAAAAAAAGAAATTAAAGAAAGAAAACTATAAATATATTCAGATGAAAACATTTCTGTCAGAAAAATCTGCCAAGAAAATGTTATTTAATAGGGTTTTTAGAGTACAGTTTGAACTTTGGAGCCACTGGTGATAGCAAGATAAGCTTACTTAGATGTTTCGTCAAAGAATTCTATGCTAATTTAAAGTTTAAAAATACAAATACAACCATTTTAAAATAGAGTTACCAGCTCTGATGTTTTAGTAGTAGTGATCTCACTGCAAATATACATAAGTTTGGAAATCAATAAAGGTATAAGTCAAGAAATTCAACACAGAAGTTTGGAAAAACAGTCTTTGCTCTGATATATCCTCTGCTACCTTAATCAATGAATACACACGTGTTCCTAAAATACATGTGTATTCTCAAACCACAGATTACATTCTCAACGTGAGTCATATCTGCTGCATGGGAAAAAGCTACCCAAAGTAGGTCTACCTCCAACTCGATTCCTTTTAAACAACCAGAAATCAAAGTATGCTTTCTTGGCCTTCATATTTTTCAGGGGATGAATGTCCTCAGCATCTAGTGACTTGCCCCGTCCTATCTGTGAACTTCCACAGCCATTCTCACATATAGCCATGGATAGCAAAGCCTGTCCACAGCACACCATTGGAATCACAGAATCACAGAATATTGGGATTTGAAAAGGACCTCTAAACATAACCTAGTCCAATCTCCATGCTAAAGCAAGTCTGCCTAGATCAGGTCACACAGGAATGTGTCCAGGTGGGTTTTGAAGTCTTCCAGAGAAGGAGACTCCACACCCTCCCTGGGCAGTCGGTGCCAGGGCTCCCTCACCCTCACAGTAAAACAGTTTTTCCTTGTGTCTAAATTGAAGTTTTTGTGTTCCAGCTTCATCCCATTACCCCTTGTCCTGTCACTGTACACTACAGAAAAGAAGTGTTACCCCATCCTGCTGACATACACCTTTTAAATACTTGTATTAATGAGGTCCCTCCTCTCTCCTCCAAGCTGAGGCAGTTCGCATAGCCTTTCTTCATAAGGAAGACGTTCCAATCCCTTGATCATCTTGGTGGCTCTGTGCTGGACTCTCTCCAGAAGATTTCTGTCCTTCTTGAGCTGAGGAACCCAAAACTGGACACAGTACTCCAGAATACATCCTGTGATAGCAATGGCCTCTGTTTGCCTTCTCACTCTACACCAGAATGATGCTTTGTTTAATTTAATTACCTTTTTCAGTGAGCTGCTGCCACTTCCATTCATCTAAATGAAAACTGTTGAATTGGAGAGGAGGAGAAACCAGATGTCAAACTGAAAGACAGCCTCGCAGATTTCTGAACTGGATCCCAAACCAGACATGTGCTTTCTAAGTAGCTAGTTGGATCCCACAAGCATTCTTAAAGCATTTTGAGCTTAAAAGATTCAACTCACACAAGCACGACCTTCATTCTCAAATCTCAGCAAACCATTCCACAAATTCAGGTGCCCTCTGGAGGGTCTAACTTTAGCTTCTACCACAGGCACTAAATCCAGTTCCTAGTATATTTGGGGTTCAAAACTTGAATCCTACTTAATTTCTGTTCTTCTCCAACTATCACTTAATCGTAGTTAAATTAGTGCATCACACTTCCTCAGAGTGAAGTCCTGTAATGCTGCTCAACCTCTTGATGGAAAATTGCTACTTACTCAACTGATGTGTCATTGTTTGACATGACAGCCATTTCTGGTAAGGGGGATGGGGCTGTAAAGATGGCTCCTGTAAGAAGTTGCTTAAAACTCTCCCTAGCTCTGAGCCAGACTCACTTCTGGGGCTGAGCCAACTAGATGCCTCCACAATCACTTTTTAAGAAGAAGCCAAAAGAGGAGGTTTCTTCCTCCATCTTCTTCCTGCTTCTT
>WBNH01009811.1:98261-111037 GCA_013401255.1 Urocolius indicus
ACATGCCCCCCCCACCCAGGCATAGCCCAGGGACAAGGCGGCAACTTGTCTGGCCCCCCCCCCCGCCCCCAGTGTCTTATCCCACTCTGGTGTGCTCCTTGCCATCTTTGCCTGCCCTCCTCTCAATCCACAGTGGGCTGCAGCTCCCAGCACACTGCTGTGGACCAGGCAGTAAAGGGGGCAAATCACACCAAAAGAGTGCTGTACATCCACCTTCTTTTGGGTCAAGGACTGGAGCAAGTGCTAGCTGGGAGAATGCTCTTGGTGGATGCTGGATGCACAGCGTTTAAAGGGGTAATGGTATAACCTTCCTAACAGTACAAGGGGATCAAAATCCAAAGTGTGACTGAGTGGTTGGGGTTTTCTGCATGTTTTCGTATTTGAGAGCCAAGAGGCTTATCTTATAGTCGGGGCAGTAACTGTAGTAAAATAAGGGGAAAAAGTCCTTGCTCATTGGGGTTGAACCACAGACTGCAAGAGGGCACATCATTTAGCTATTGAACACGCTACAAAAAATATTCTTAAAGGATTTGATGAGGTGCTTAATGGTCTGGAACACACCAAGGATATAACACATTGTAGTGATATAAATCCCAGTTTGCTACCAAAAAAATATATGCAGATGGCATTCAGTCAGCATGGAGAAATAAATTTGAAGGCAGTTAAAATGGACTAGGTGGTGAGATTAGCAACTGTGAAGAATACACAGATATTGAGTGAGTGGTTTAACCCTATCCTCTCCATAAGGAAACCAAATTAGAGAGAGGCAGAAAGTCTTTCAAGGGCTGCAAAGGTGTGAGGTTTGTATGAAATAGAAGGAATCATACAAAAGAGGTACCAAAATCTCCAGGGATTCCTGATTTGTTTTATTCCAAAATTGGCACAGAAATTATTGCACCAAAGNCAAAAATAAAAAAAAAAAAAAAAAGAAAAAAGAAAAAAAAAAAGAAAAAAACCAACCAAACAATAAAAACCAACAAACCAAACTTGTGGGGCTGAGACATTTTTCAAACCTTTGGCCTTTTCTTTCCCAGGTGGGGGTCAGCTTCCTTTGGGAACGGAACTGAAGTATAACATTCAGGGCAGGAGGGAGAGTAAAGGAAGAATACTTCATAACAATGGCAGGCAGTCAAACAAGCAACAGTGCCATAAATGTTTCTTTAAAAGAAGGTTCGCCGTGTCTTTCTCCATTTTTTTTTTTCCGAAGCGTGTTTGTTTAGACGTGCCCATAGTATTGCAGGGTTTTGCCTTTTCCTTTCTTTCCCCCCCCCCACCCTTAAACTAACGAACGAACAAACAAAACAGGGCACCCCGCCCCGAACGCTTGCGATGACACGCAAGCCTGGGGGACCTTCCTTCCCTCCACCCCTCCCGCTCTCCCCAGGCTCCGTCTCAGCCCCCGCCTCCCGTTCTGTATCTGCCCGCTCCTTCGGCGCACGGCGGGATGGGGAAGTTCAATTCCAGTTCAGGGGTGGGCAGGGAACGTTCTGTACTAGGCGAGGCGGCCGGGGCGCCTGCAGAACACCACTCACACCACGATCTCAGCAGCAGCGGCGGCGGCGAGGGGAGGAGGATGGTGTGGCAGGGCTGCCCAGCGCAGTCCGGTCCGGGAGCAGCGAGCCTCGCCGTCCCAGCCGCCCGCACGTCGCGGGGGTCCAGCCCCGCCGGGGCTCCCTGCTTCCCACCTGAACACTTGGGATTTGTTTTCCCCCCTCACTTAAACACGGTCCTCTCCTTCTCCACCCACCCTCCTCCGTTTAATTATAGCAAAGGCATTTCCAAGGAAACGATCTTGCCCTTCCCACTTCCCCCTTTCCTCAAACGCGGTCCGGAGAATGCGAGTTTTTGCGTGTCAGCGGCACCTGATCTCCGGGAATCCAGCCCGGATCCATCACTGACAGCATCTGACTGTCCTCGGTGGGAAAGGGATGAATCAAGGGGGATGAACAACTCCTTCCCACCACAGAGCTGCAGGTTCCACCGGAGCCTACAGAGCCCCACCACACCTTCTGAGGGGCAAGGGTCCCTCGTGTTTGTCAAGCCCCCTCTCAGCCATGAAAAGCGCGACCTGCTCGTCGCCCAATGTGTTGGCTGTGTAAGAGGATCAGCCGTAGGAACACGCACGTATCGGGCTGGATTCTTGAAGAGGCGGCTGCGAGGGGAGTAGGATGGAAGGGTGTTGATGGAAGGGATGTTTTCAACTGCGTGTGGATGTCCTCTGGTGACCCATCTATGCAAATTGCAGTGATTCATTACTTCAGCAGTCACTGGATCTTGCAGTTTAAGTACAGAAAAGTGAGAATTGTATGATATTCTCATAATCTAATCTGTTTGGGTATTTTTCCTGTTTACGAAGAAATGCAGAGAACTACAGAAGACACAGCGTGCCACATATATGAGACTGCTGAGGCTTATTCTTGCACAATAACCTGTAATGAAACCTGTGTATGAAAAAGGTGTAAGTTCTTACAAAAAAACCCAAAATCCAGCCCAGCACTGCCAAATCCAAACTACGCTCTTCTGACAGTTGGTTGCTAAAGCGTAAAGGGACATCAACAAAAGTAAACCAAAGGTCACAGGAGTGAAGGCTGAGAGGGAAGACAGGCCACAATGAAAGAATGCTGCTTGCGTTTAGTAATGGAGATAATAACTGAAGGCTAAAGGTGTCTGATAGGGGAAGGCAGGCAAGAGTCAGGAGTCTGTGCCCCAGGACACTGTGCCATGGGGATCCTCTACTGAAGAAAGCCCAAGCAGTGTTACCACGCTGCAAGCTGATAGCTCCAGGACACAGGGACTCTTTCCAAGGTGTGATACTTACTCTCTTTTCAATTTTATGGTGCCTCCATGTGTGCAGTTTCCTTATTGGCTGGTAAATGACTCACTAGAGTCATCAGCAGGTTTTAGGGGAAAAAAAAATTTAAAAAGCAAACATTATTCATTCCTAGTATTTCCTTCTCTAACAAAAATGCATCTCTGGCCCAAACACAGTATTTCTTCATTCCTGTCATCCAGGACTGAACTTCTGGCTGAGTGCATGAGCTTCAGAAAGGGTGGAGAGAAAGTCTACAATGAATCATGAAATTTACAGCCAGAAGAATATATACAAAGTCCAACTGCATAGCTCAAGCATTGGCATTCTCATTGAGCAAACAGGCCTTGGCCATTGTTACCATTTTATTGCACATGCATTATTTTTATGTTGTGATATTTTTATAACTGGATTCCCACAGAGCCAGGTAGGAGCTTGTAGGGAAACTGAGAGTTTACTATTTTCTGCAAAACCAAGCCCCATTTTTGTGTAACTTCTGGTACAAGTTTTTTCAATTTTCATTGTGTGTTTGTTCCATGCTTCATCTGACATCGTTATTTATTTTAAACTGTCGCCCTTTTTCCCCCTCGGTGACTGTCATCTGTCTCCACCAATTCCTGCAAATAAATGAAAAGACTTTGATCATTTTCAGATGGAAAAAAATATTCCTCCACAATTCATCTGTGCTTCCCACCTTAACAGATTAAACACTCTATGCATATTGCCAATGCATTAGTAGTCAATTATTCATAATAAGTCGCTGGGTGTAACTATGTTTTTATTTCAGCTTCAAAGGAATTATTTCACCAGGCTTTTTTTCCTCTTCTATTTTTCATTGTTAATGTGCTGCCCCAGTTCTACAGATGGTGGTGAAATGCAAGGTGGGTTTTCTAAACATTTATATGTTGGCAAAAAAAAAAATGCAGTGAACGTGAAATATAAGCACCTACTCTTCAAATGCTTTGAACTGTCGCTTTTACAGAAGATAAATTTAGATGTCAATACGTTACCGTACTATAGCAAACCTTCTACACCACGTGTGTGCGCATGCAGCACACATGCACACACATGCATTTTCCCTGAACCTGCACAGTGGCTAGAACAGCTTTTGCAGTGCTGCAGACAGGGAATACATGTGTGGCCTACAGAAGATCAAGAAGTTCTCTTTACCAGCGTTCATTTTCAGACAGAAATATCATTATTTAATACTCAACAGGAAGCAGCCTATACCTCTCAGGAAGGATTTTTTGAGTTACTGTGTTTTCTCACTTTAATTTTCTAATTCTGTCTTTTATTTCCAGCGGTTGCCAAGATGCTTTGTATGCTGCATACTCTTAACGTTTTTTCTTTAAATTCTAATGCTGAGCTTCAAAGGCACAGGCAAAGCTGTGGTGTACTTGACTCTCACGCTGAAATGCTGCTGGAACACTTTGCCAGACTAGAAACTGCAAGGTGCTGATATATATGCTTAGTTAAACAATGCTATTACAAAGGTGGGAGGTGATGATAGCACAGTATAGTAAATGAAAGGGAATGTATGAGTCTAAATCATGGAGGACAGGTTAGAATGAGCAAGGGTGTTTGAACTTGTGGCTTGAAACAGCAAATTGGTGGAGAGTCTCAAGAACTAACTGAATTGTTTAGAAGTGTGCTTGAACTTCCATTTGTCGAACAGAATGGGGCTGGAGACAGAGGGAGAAGAAAGGATGAAAATGTGGTGGTTGCCCACAAAGCAACATCAGGACTTGTGACAAAGCCCTGCAGTAGAAGCAAATGTTGAGATGAGAGAATGTCCACTCCTTTCCTCTAGGACATGAGGCCAAGCATTTCAAGTTGCCTTTCATCCAGAAAATGAGGATGGGAGAAATATCTTCTTCTCAAGCGGCTTAACTTACACGTATCATTTCCAGTCTTCCATCCATAACATTTTCTTTACACTGTTTAAAGAGTTCCTTTTCTTGATGGTGGAGGGTACAGTCCTCCATTTTCATGACTGAGCTCCCAGACACGAGAACTCTTCTTTTGGCAGTCTGTTACTATAGAGACAAAGTAAAAGAAGCATATACATCTATCATGTCACAGCGCTAGAGGACACCCCTTGGTGCCAACAGCAGAACAACGGAAAAATACAGCTGTTGTTCTCCTCAGCATAGATGTACGTGGTTAAAGCAACTACTCCAAAACAAGAACATCTTCTATCAACTTGCATTCAATCTGCATTTTCTAATGCAACCAGATGCAGCCGCAATGGTGAACAAGGAGATTGTGCAATGATGCAGCCTTTAAAGATGGAAATCAGTCACAATCTAAATGGTGGTGAAGAGTGAAGAGATGCCCAAGTGCTGTCTGCTAACACAGGAATGTGTGCTGTGCTACTCAGTGTTGCTAATAAGGGGATCAAGTTCAGTTTGATGTCCCCTCAAAACCATAGCTTGGTCTTTCTCTCATGACATCCATGCTGAGTTGTAAGGTATTAATAAATAGCTTTAGCACTCTCTATCAGTAAATCTGCCATTTCAACTACTACTTAGGTTTTTTACCCTGTTATGAACTAATGCTCTCTCAGGGTAACTGCTTCCCTTCCCGTGGCTCTCATTCTCAAGGGACACTCTCCTCTAATAATACAAACACTGAAGAAAAAGTCTTGAGCAGTTTATGTAAGTTATTGTGATTTTTGTCCTTTAATATTCATACTACAGATAAAAAGCAAATATCTGACAAGCTTCCTGCAGTGGGGTCATTAAGCCCCATTATAGTCAAGGGCAGTGACTTAATACAGGAGTGAGACTACTACTCCGCAAATCTACACCCCTTGGTGGCACTGGGTGGTAGAGGAAAGTTTGATTTCTCTGTGAATGATTGAACAGCCCCAACTGATCCACAGTTTTGATATTAAATCAGAATGGGTGTTAACAGGCTTTTCTCTCCCAGTTCCATAGAGTTGAAGGTCTAAATAGGACAGCAAAAGGAAATAAAGTGTCTGTCTTAGTGTCAACTTAGAATAAGAGAGAATGATAGGCCACAGTTTCACACTGCCCACACAAAATTAAATTCACTGCTACTTGCACTTCTTATATCCTAGTAAGATGTGACAAAAAAAAGACCAATTACAGCAAAGGAATATGATGTAAAGTACAACACATGCTCAGCAGCCTAGTCCAGTTTCCCTGCACAGTGAGGCAGCCTGGCCTTGTGAGCTACTGTCACTGAGCCTTGATCCTTAAAAGCTGCAGGAATTTGGTGAGACATGTGTTCAAAGCATGAAGGGAGTTGGCTTGGGTGTCTTCCCTTTTGTTTTAGGAAAATTCATTCTTAGCATGTGCCAGCCACAGGAAGAAAAGTAAACACATGAACACTGCCACAGCCACTATGAGCTCCCTTTCACATCATGCAGCGAGTGTGACAGAACAGTAGAAGTGGTCAAAGCTTTATGAGTGGTGGAGTATGGGGGCATGAACACACATGTGTGCTATGTCTGTGTATACATGCAGAAATACCATGTGCAGGTTGCAAATACTAAGCCAGTTTTAACTCTTCTGTTAGCACTATTTATTCACATGCAGTTGTAGCCATATAAATGCATGGCAGTGCCACATCCTCCCCTTTCCTGCTAAAGAGTGGGGCTTTCACTGCCCCATGAGAAAGAAAATGGCAATTATAATAGAATAATTTTGGTTGGAAAAGAGCTTTAAGATAACTGAGTCCAACCACTGACCTCACACTGCCAACCCATCACTAAACCAGGTCCCTAAGCACTTCATCTACACGTCTTTTAAGTAACTCCAGGGATGGTGACTCCAGTCTTCTTCCTGTAGGTTACAGAGCATATACACAGATATTGTAGGTATTATGAAGGGTGACATTTGGAATATTCACAAAAAATCAATCTCCTTTTGTAGTTTTCACACAAGTCCAAATGCTTAGGAATTTTCTTACTAGATAGATTCCATAACCCAGCAATATTTCCTAGCCATTGTGTCAAACAGTTTCTCCTCAGTAAGATGCCACATATGCTTCATGCATATGGGCATAAATTAAGACACGAGTTCAAAATCCATGTATGTTAGGACTTACAAAAGGAATAAGGTACTTTGATCATGTAGAAGGAAAAAAAAAAAAAAAACACTTCAGAAGTGAAATAGAATCATTTTAATATAGGAGATAGCTGTAAATCTTTTGGTGAGGTGTGTTATATCTGGTCTGTTTGGGCAGCCAGGAAGCTTGTTAGCTACCCTGTCTGCAGATACCCAGGCTGTTACCAATAAAACTTCAGTGGTTATGGTTGGAAGATGGTAGCAGGAGGAGCACTTGTAATTGAGTTTTTTTCTTTTTTTTTTTTTTCTTTTTCCTCTTAGGTTTCTGCAACCTGTAAACCAAACGCAGCACCCCCTGCACAAATGAAAGTAAAATGGATTAATGGTATGAGTGATTTTCAAGCTGCATGTAACATATTAAAAACATATATATACCTAAAAATAAAAATACTAAAATGAAAATCTTTCCTGTTTTTCAAACATAGTAACCATATACAAATAGCCAAAATATTTGGTGACTTAAGTCTCAGGTCACAACCCCTTTATCGCACATATTTATAATACAATCAAGCCTATTGTTTACCATTCCCAGCCCTATTGAGTAAGAAATAATAGAGAACAGGGTTTCTGTTCAGCCAACATCCACACATAAAGTGTGGATGAAATGAAGACAAAGTACTAATTAGTTTTTATGTTCTTTTTCAAATGTAAATCCTTTGCTAGAGAAGAGCAACACTTAAGCAGTTGTAACACTTACTTAACAGTAACAAACTGAGGTTCATATTTATAGTTATCTGCATGAAGGTTTGTGCATGTCAAACATCCCAGTCTTCTCCAACAGTGATGAAGACTCATTACTGTTGGTACTGGTTTCACAGTCTCATAAAGAGCTTCACTATTAGGCTGCCAGCTTAAAAAAGAGCGGTAGAATGCAGCGGGATGTCTGTACAGTCACCAAGCTGCAGGCAAAGAAAATGTGGGGGATACAAGGACAGCATCAGCAAATTGGGAGTTAAAAAGGAGCTCTCTCTCCCCTACCAAAGGCAGCCCAGCAGTGCTGCAGAACCGGCCCTATGCACAGCTCAGGAAAGAGAAGTGTTAAAAGGAGCCAAACATTGAAATCATGAAGGTGTTGTTAATAAAAAGGTGTTGTCTAGCAATACCTGTTTGACCAGATCTCCTCAGCAGAGTCATGTAGGGTCTGACCAGCAGCTGGACAAAAGACTTTCAGAGAATATTTTCTGTATACTTCAGAAGAAATAAATAATCCAAAAGGTAACATTGTTCCACATTGGTCAAAAGGAAACCAGGGGGAATCAGAAACTACAGAGTTAGGAAACGCCGTTCGGCTATCATTGCAGAGAAACCTGTGCAAGTGAGGTAGCTAAAAAGTGGCCCTTGTACTTTTCAGAAAGACTGAGTGTTGAAATCTACTGTTCAAATTCCAACGTAAATAATTAGACTCTGGATATATTCCTGCAGCTACATAAAATCATTCTTCAGTTCTTGTCCTACATTTTTGTGCTGTTTGAGAATTGACTTTTCTTCATTCTTGTGAGGAAGCAATTCCTTTCAGTGAAGGAAGAAATGACGATTCCCAAATTTTACTCTTCGAATACTTGGAGATTCCTCAGGAGGGCACAATACAGACTGAATTCCACGATCATCATCTTGTCAGTCTAAGTTGCACAGCTTCAAGCATCTGTTTACCTGGGTTGCCTCTCAGAGACCCAGGGGATGCTGGACTGTAAAGATCTTTATTTTCCAAATGTAAATTGCAAATAGTTTCAGTTCAGGAATAGAGCACGTACTGCAGGGTTTTTTGACACTATCTGTATAAAATAAGTTGGCAATGCATACTCAAGACCTATTGTCAGATTCCTCCTGCTTTCTCATAGTTCTTTACTGTGTTTTGTAACAAAATAAAACATGTCTGCAAAACGGCAGAAGGCCAACTCTGTTAGCAATTCTCTAAGGCATCCACTTGCCAGGAACAATATCATGGATGTAATGGAGTTCACCTGGAGGGTTACCTTACTTCCAAAGACAATCTCTGGGGCAGTAGAAAAAAGTAACACACCAGAAACTGCAGAACTTTACAGTCTGATGACACTCTGAGATGCTGTACCTTGTCAAGAAGAAAAAGGAGATCTGATTCTAAATTGCTGTGTTAGTTTTCAAGGTGCCATTAATTGCTTATTTTGACAGGTCATTTAGAATCAGTCATTGAAACAAAATGTTGTCTCAAAAATACATTAATTTATGGTTGTTATGTGGCTATCCAAGCTCTTCCAAAAGCGTAAGGCTTCATCTTTCTTATTGATTACAATCTGAATGCCCTAGTGAGTAACTGAACACTTCAAGGGATTAATTTGGAGTAGACCCTGTTTTACATTTGTCCTAAGAGACTGGTTTTCACTATACACTCTTTGTGAAAAACAACAAGAGTGGTGTTTACTGTTTCTGTCACCTAAAAATAGATTGCATGTCCATTGTGCAACACTGAAGAGAGGCTGGTATATCATGAGATACTCTGCAAGTTACATCTATTCTAAGCACTGTATTGTGTTTTTTACAAAGCTACAAATCACTGTGGACCACGGTGAAAACACCAGCCGTACACAGCTTTGTAGGACAAGCAATTCGAATTCATAGAAAGGTATCAAGTGACGGACAGACACCAGGACTACAGAAAAGCTTCTCAGGGACATATATATGCCAGCTTTTACAAGAATTCTTGCGTGAGCTGTTCCCAGAGAGGGAACATTAACGACTGCTGGGAGGCTCTGCATTCCTGCATGCTGAAAGAATCTGGAGTGCACTCCATAGTAATTTGTATCTCCACTACCATAATCCAGGTAAGGTATGCAGTGGTTGTGATTGTTCCAGTATTCACCACTCATGGGAAGAGAAATCTTGGCTTGAGCTGGCAGGATACTTTATCACGATGTATTCACTTCTATTGCATTCTTGGAGGACAGATTACTCCACAATCAATTAATATTAGTTATTAAATGTGGCAAGCACTTTGAATCTGTCTTTCTGAGAACAAAGTTACAATGATAACTGAAAAGGGTTGTTTTGGGTTTTTTTTTTTTTGTAAAAAAAAATCTTTACAAAAACAGTGTAGGCTGAAACACCCTGAGCTTTGTATCTCAACAGGATGAAGATCCTCCATGATCTTCTAGACACCAACTTCTCAATGGCAACGGTGTGCACTCTCAGGATCTCTAACTAGTCAACATAACATGCAACTTGCATCTGTTGGAAAGAACAAACTCTTGATATTTGCACTGATTTCAATGTTTACTGCATGAAGTGCATTTATTTTGTAAGCTTAGTGGGGAATGAGATAATTAGGGAAATTCCAACTAGTACATTCAGCAACCTGAGAAGCAGATAAAATTAGCTCTCAGATTGTGTCCTTATTAACACCTACCAAGCATTATTCGCTTGCTGCAGACCTTCTCTGGTACAGCAGATTGAAAGTCAGCAAATACTTATATGTAAAAAGAATAAGAAAAGTGTTTGTGTTGGTCTTTTTTACAGGTACAGCTAAAAAAAAAAGTGGGAACTACATCTTCATGCTTTTTATTTTTACTTCGGAACTAGGAACTGTAGTAGAACATGAACATTGAAATCAACAGCTGTGATTCTTAACATGCACAGAGAGCAGGCTTCTCAAAGCTGTATGTACATGTAAATCTACCTAAATGCACATTTAATCACTTTTCTAGCCTTTCATAGTCAGGTGACTCCTGGGAGGGAAAATTCAAGATGTATTCGTTTCAACAGAAATTCCAAAACTTCTTTTTTTGTCATGTATCAGCCAGTGCTGCTTTAGGAGAAACAGAGTAGTAAATATTTACTTGCTTGATGAAATTACTGCTTAAATTTTCAAAACAGCTGCTGGTGTAAACATGAACAGGTAGACTGAATTTCCATTCATGTTCTCACGCAAAATACAGCATGATGGATATTAAGAGGAACAGCATAGTCATTTAATATTATTTCTATGGGTAAACAGCTACTGAGGTTGATTTTTATTATTTGATCTTATGTTCAACTCTAAGCAGGACAAGTTGTGGGTCCAAACAAAGCTCTTGGCAGATTCAGGATTGTGGGCAATAAGTACATGTAACTACTGGGTGGAGCTAAACAACTAATTCATACGATGAAGTACCATTTGCTGGATGCAGGCTGTAGTGGGTCTGGGTTGGTGGTGATTTTCCACAGCAGCTCTTTGCAGTGCTGTGCTTACTGTTGGTATTGGTAACACATCAATGTTATGACTGCTGCTCGCACAGCATCAGGGCTGTCCCTCCANCAAGATTCATTTTGGCCATCCAAAGCAACTGATACGCGTACTGAAGCCCTGCTTCTCAGGAGGTGGCTGGACATCACTGCTGATGGGAAGTAGAGAGTAACACCTTTACTTGCTTTTGCTTTGCTTTGCTCGCACATGGCTTTGCTGTTTCTTTATTAAAATGCTTTCATCTCAACTCACGAGACTCTCATTTTCTCCCCTCCCTGGCTTGCTGAGGAGGGGAGTAATAGAGCTGCATGGTGGGCATCTGGCATCCAGCCAGAGTCAAACCACCACACAGATAACGACTTCTTTAAGAAGCTAGATCATTTAGATTAATATTTACAAAGAACTTCATGTCCAGCATTAGCAGCAGCTGAGTCCTGATGTTATTGTCATTCCACTCTTCGAAAACAGTTGAAGCACACTTTGGGCTTTAGGATGCTGGAGTCTAAACTAGTTTGCTGGGGAAAATGTATGTTTGCATTACGTGCTGTTAGAAAGCATTTCCATTTGTAAAAAAAAGTATTTTCCATTTGTGTTGCTACTTCTGGCTGGTGCAATGTGTCCAGGAACATGCTAAATGTAACTGGACTTCTGATTCACAAGTATTTGTGAGGGGAGGTTCTCATCCAGAGTAAAATTGGAACAAAACTGAGAGTTTCCCAGGTAGGTTCTGCGAAGTCTGGTGAAAGGAGCTTCATAGCAGTAAACAAAATTTAAAAAGCCTAAATAATAGACTTGTTCTCTCTACGCAAGTCCTTCAAAGAACGGGAAAGGATATTTCATACTAGTTTTGTATTTGCAACAGCAATAGCTGCTGCTTGTACAGTATTAGTGACTTTCTCACAGATAAAGCTGATTTAGAAGACAAAGCGAGCCATCGTGCTAGCAGTACCATCTGATTCATCCTGCAAAGTTCCCTTGCAACTGTCTTGTTAAGTTGCTTTACCCGAAAACCAAACCTCTGCAGCTGTTGAACAGTTAAAGGTTTCAAATAATGGTCAGCACCATTATTTGTACAGTCTAAGGCCACCAGAACTTGATATTTTCACCAATATGGTCTTCCTGAGATTAATTCTCTGTGTGTCTTGAAGAAGAAGTAGACAAACTGGTTTGGAATCAGCTAGACCTACCCAAATTAGGCCTGCCTGCCCGTCTGAGTGACAAAATTTACCTGAATCACTGAACAGTACGTTGCTAACCTTGAATTCTGACAATGACACTTTCTCACTGAGCTCTGAACCTGCAGAAAGATGTGTCATTTTTCTGATTCAGTGTTGATATCTGTAATACAAAAAAAGTAGCACTCACCTCTAACGTTATGACTACTAATTGCCATTCTTGCTAGGTTTAAACCAGTGTAATATCCATAAATAGCTGCACAGGTATATAAATATCCATATTGTCATGGTTTAGCAAGGAGTTGTTTTTGCTTGGTAACTGGGGGAGCGGGTTGCAGTGAAGACCCGGTTTTTTAGACTCTCCCCCGACTCCTGGGTTCAGACCCACCCCCCGGCCTGGCTGGGCCAATCTGGTGCCTCTGCGATCACTATTTAGGGACGGGAATTTGAGGTGCCAGGCAGGAGGTGTAAGGGTGGTACAAGATGGAGGCGACCATGCGGAC
>WBNH01009814.1:0-5000 GCA_013401255.1 Urocolius indicus
GGCTAAACCACCACAGTTGCTTAAAGGCTCGGACTCACACACCCTCACAGAAACAGTTTGAGAGCCCATCATTGGCTTGTAATTTTTCTGCTTCTCGCAGTGGAAGGTAGAATTTGTCTTTTCTGCTGTACCGTCTGAGTCCAGGCTTCACTTCAATATGTCATCGTTTCAGTTTCAGCTTGGGATTGTGCAGGGTTTCTTTTTCACTGAAATTTCAAGTGTGTGGTTTAATGTCTTGTGAGGTAGTGTTTGGAGGTAGTCTCCTGTTTCTTTCCTTCTCTGTCATCCAGATAACACTACTAGTGTGAAGGCCTGGCAAGAGTTGAGGTGGGATGGAGGGATTGCATTATTGCTACAAGTTTTCTGTGCATAAATTTGCAAACAGCTTCTCTGAGTTTATCTAAACCCAGTCCCTTTTCCTGCTCTGCTGCTCTTTAACAGCTGTGTTTAAGTTCATGTCAATTCACATTCCAACACACCAAGTCAGTAAACACTTATGTATCCAAGTGGCTTTAATAACAAGTGCTTGAAGGATCAGAGCTGTGATATGTTATTTCTGAAACTGTAAGGTTTGTGAATTATTACCTGTATATAGGTTGTGTTCTCCAGAAACTAATCATCTAGATGCCACTCTTGGCAAATAGTGTTTTAAGTCTTGCCAAATGCTGGAAGTTGATTTTGTTCAGGTTCTTTACATAAATATTAATTTAGTGCTCATTAAACAACAGGTAGCTTCATGGTTTTTAAGCCTTGATCCTTCAAGCTACTACAGTGAGAGTTTTATGGCCATGGTGGTGGCGATATAGATAGGGGGAACAATGCAGAAATAATAGTTACTAATAGTTATCATGAGGAAAACCACAATCAAACAAAACCAGAAGATGCAGAAAACCTCATGGGAACAGAATTCATCTTTTTCCCCACAAAGTTGGAAGTGACTTCTTTGGCCATCAGATTTTTCCATTTATTTTGAAATCCAAGTTCTGCTCAATTTGCCTGATTAATTGATTTTATAGCACTTTAGTCATCTTGATCTTCTGTTGGTTAGTCTTGTGGCAGTGCACAGAAGCTCACAGAATCATAGAATCGTAGAATGATTAAATGGGTTGGAAGAGACCTTGAAGACCACCTAGTTCCAGGGAAAATTAATAAGCCCTAATGGACTGAAGTGCAATAAATGCACTACAGCTTGTATCCCTTCTGCAGAATATCTGTCTCTGAAATCAATCAGAGCACAAAACTTTTTATTTTGCCTACTGTTCCCTTTCTGTTTTCTGGAGAAACTCTGAAGCTTTTGTAGTTTCTTTTGTCAAGAGTTTCATACTTCTACTGTCTTCAAGTTTTCCACTCTGGGGGTAAAATATCTCAGGGCAGAAGATTATTTCTGCTTTTTGGAAGCTTCATCTCACTGGACCATCCAAACCAGGCAGGCTGTAATACATCAGTAACATTTTCCATTGAAGCAGACCATTTCTGCAGAAATCTGGCAGTGCTTTCTCTTAAGTATATCTTCTACAAACTGGACAGAAAGTAAGTAGTTGTGCTTTCAGCAGGTGTGTGGGGTGCCTGTTAAATGTCTGATAAAGGCTGTTAAATATTTGTTTAAGTGAAAATCACAGTTTTGTGTTGTCAATACACAGAGCCAACCAGGCCTTCTGCTGCTTATTCCTGCCTGTGCGGTGGCTGATCTACCAAGCTATTAAAGGCTTGCAGACTTTCACCCTGGGGTGCCAAGAGTCAGAGTTTCTTAGGAAATTTTAACCATATTATTTGTTTATGTTTTAAAATATGTATCATAAAGTTTAGGTAGAGTATTTTGTTGTTTTTTTTCTCCAAACATCCTTCCTGCTTTTTGCCCCCACTCCACCCTCTTCAGCTACCTCAGTCTGCCAGTTACACTTTTCACATCTCTTTCCTTTTTCTTTTCATTTGTCCTTTTTGAGCTTCTGTTGTCTTTTTTGTGTGCTCATCTGTAGCAGAATAAAATGCTGCACTCTCTTACCTGTGGCTAAATTAGCTTAGTGTATGTAGCATCACTTTGTCATTAAATTGATAATTATAATTACTAGAACATGGTGTGGATGACGCTAATTATAAACTGAGATTCTCTCACTTGGTAAGAATGGTTGTGGATTATTTAATCAAAGTAAGATTACACCGTAATTGGACTCCAGATATGAAGTATGTGTGTGTGGCAAGTGGCATATCTGTGTTTGTGACAATACCAAGAAAATCCATCTGACTTGCAATGGGCATTATTTGCCTTTCTAGTTCAATTCAAAAACAGATAAGATTGTTGGAAAGTGATAGAAGGGCAAGGTTTGTAAATGTTACTAAATTAGTCATGCGAGTCCCTGAAGCTGAACTAAGGGAATGCAAAACCTAGACGTGAATATGTTATTTCTCAATAATTTGTGAAGTCAAGGTTGATACTTACCATCCTTTACCTGCATTGTCCTGAGTTATCCTTATCTGAGGAGAAAGCAGTGAGATAATGCTCAAGTGTTTTACCAGGACTGTTATATTATTTCTGGTTTTATGTGGATTGTTATTACTCTTGAGTCTTCATTTGTGAAATTCACATTCTGCCTGGATTTATGCTGAAACTTGCATGTCTGTGCTTGAAACTCTATTAAGTGTTAGGAAAATAAGCTTGTGGTAGTTGAGCAAAGAAACTGGAAAGAGTAAAGCCTTTATTTGCAGTGACAATGAACTGTAGTGAGCAATAGTTCTTCAAAATTAAGGTCCTGGTTCTTATCATTCCCCCCATGGAGATTATCACAGGATCAAGGCCTGCATCAGCAGTCAGGTAGGCTCTGGTCTCTTTATATAATGGAGGTTCAGATTTGCAACTGAATCTGCTCCTCTCCTAGCTAAGGATTCCAAATGAAATGTCCTCTTTGTCGGCCAGCAAGGAAAATTTGGGCAGAGCAGAGAGCAAGAAGAAAATACTCCTTATAAAGAGTGTTTTTCTGAGAAGAGAGTGGAGGGGTTTTCACTTCTGTTGGTCATGTTAAGGGTGAAAGTTGAAACTAAGGCACAGATTGGTAATGGAAGCTGTAACAAGCAATGTTGGGTTTGCATTTTGCTCTTGGTTTGCATGTTGCATTGCATTAAAAAGAATCACTGGATTAAGTGAGGAAGGGGGACATTGCACCTTTTCCTTAAAGGTGGGTGACTGACTTTGGGTGAGGAGAGTCAAGACCATAGGCAGAGCAAGAAAGAATGGAAGGAACCACAGCAAGGAACAGGGAGGTGCTTGCTCAAGTGAGGACATAGTTGAAAGGGTTAGAGGTTATATGGTCAGACCTAGAGATGATAAGAAGGAAAACTTCCTAGGGACTATACAGAGATTGTTTCAACTCAGACAGCCATTGAATTAATTGAAGCCAAGAATGGAAGGTGCTGCCCTCTAGATACATAGTGGACAATACATAATTTGTGTGTGGCCCTCTTTACTCTTCTAAACGAGATTATGTAATGAAATTGCTGCTGAGAGACTGATGTGTGTGGAAGATGTGATGTGTCTGTAGTTTTGTAAGCTTCTTGGTTTGTTGTTTGTTGGCTTTATCTGGCAGTACCTCTGCCAGCAAGTGGAAAGGGAGCAGGATAAGATCAGCACATCAACTGTTTGGGTTTTTTTTTCTGGGAGAAGCTGGAAGGGTAGTCTAGGACTTCTGGAACACCTCGTTTGGGAAGGAAGGGGACTAGGGACACCTTTGAATCTCTTCTTACAGTAGAGACACTGGAGAGTTGAGGCCTTACCAGACCATTTTTTGCAAGCAGAATTGAATATTTCAGACAACCCAGTTAAATGTGGTCACCAAAGGAAGAAGAAATAGCACAAAATAAAAAAATTTGCTCTGCTGATCTCTTACATTTTCAGCAAACACCCTCTTTCCTAGGGTACAGTTCCTAGGGAACAGTCCATGGGGACAGTTCTTTTCTTTTCTTTGAAAGTGCTCTTTATTTGTGCAAATCCTTGATGATTTACCAGGTGTGCAGCTTGTGTGATGGTTCCCTGTGTCCCAGGTGAAAGCTCCAGCCTCTGGCATGTGAGAGAGACAGAAGCTTATTTTGTAGTTCCAGTAAATATTTCTGAAGCCTCATTTCAAATGTCAGAGAATGCATTTCCTTCATCACTCACCGTTCTCATAAACCTCGTTCTGGGCTGTCTCACTGTGTCCTTCGTGTAGGCTGATCATCTCTGTCTGCTGTGTGGAAAACAGGATCTGAATTTGTCCCTCCACGATGGAAAAGCTTTGGCTATGTAGCATAGCATAATGTAATTCCTCATGACAACATACGGTGCAAGTTTTGGGTGGGTTTGTTTTGAATTTAAGATACTGCTGATGAGGGAGAGTTAAAGTTAAAAGAAGCAATTCATTTTAGCGTTGAACTTAAAGGCAGTAAGCAAATCCCTGTCATGTTGAGAAGCTGACTGACTGTGACACTGGAATTGTGCATAACAAGTGGTCTGACAAACTACAGATTCGTGCTGGAGTGATACTCAGGTGGTTAGGGGCACTACTCTGGCAGGCAACCCCACTCCTGTTTCTGTGTCTCTTAGCAGTGGTATGTTTGTAAAATAAGAAACTCAATTAGGGAGGCAGAGGGGAGGTGTATCTAGGCTTGCCCTCTAATGCCACCTGAAATGTTCCTTCAGGTCCTGATCGTGCCATCTCTTCTAGGAATCCCCCAGTTTCCATCTGAGGCAGGTTTGTGCATCGTAAGTGGAGGCACATACCAATGCCTCGAGAGCATTTGCAGCTTCAGCAGGACACAGGTAGCCTTTGTCCTCACTTCTGCACCTCTAAACCAGCATTTGCTTCCCTCACATTGGAAGAGGCAAATACATTGAAATGCCTAGGTGTGATACCAGCGTAGATTAGAGGAATATTATAGTGGGAGTTTGCAAGTTGTTTTTCCTTCTCCTTAGGAAAGTGAGATGAAAGAAGAGAGTAGGGATAACATTGATGTTAAGGCACTTCCAGCAGTTA
>WBNH01009814.1:10000-19181 GCA_013401255.1 Urocolius indicus
TAGATTGCAGTCCACCAACAACAATTATAAAATTGAAGATGATTTTGCTGTGAACTTTGGACTTCCCCAATGTTTACTTTTAATCTGTGTTGTCTCTATAATAGTCTTTAGAGTCAAAGACACTGGATGTTAGGTATAGACATGTAAGTATATAGTGAGAAATGTTTTTGTTCAAAAATGAAGGAATATCACAAAATCTTTGAAGAGATCTTGAGTAATTAAATTCTATATCTACATAATCTATTTTTGCAACACTTAATTTATATGGTTTTGAATAAAGTGGATGCCCTCTGTAACATTATTTTATCAAGTGTATTCAAGAAACAGAAGCCTTAAACTTGCAGCTATTCTAATTGGGAAAAATAATTTACTGTGTTTCATATGTCAGTAAGTATATTTTCTGTGTTTGATGTTAAATATACTCACACTTAATAAGTCTGGCGTAAGTGCAGTATCAAGGAACTAATATGTGGATGTCATCAGTAGAGCTAGAGAAACACCGCTACAAATTCAGAGGACCCTCAGTGGCATCGGTGCAACGGGGAGATAAATTTGGTCCTGTGTGGATATAGCAGGTCACGTCCTTGGCTGTAGCTGCTCAGCGCTGCACTGAATGTGGATGGCAGATATTTACCATCAGCCCAGTGCGTTTTCCTAGTGATCGCTTACCAAACAATTTCATTCTTTCTGCTTGAAGAAGAATGTAGTCCATCCTGTATGTTATCACTTTCCAACTCTGAAACTGAGATGAGGGAGGGAAGGGAAAAAGAGCAGCACAATATGAATATAACATTTGCCACTGCGCTGATTTTGCATTCCCTCCCACCGAGCAGAGCGTGCAGTGGCATTACAGAGCGTGCAGTGGCATTAGCGTTGCCTTGTCTGCTCATCACTTTGGCGAGAGGCAAATTCCTCAATAGCAGACTGTGCTGCATGTGTCAGGAAGTTAAAAATATGCCATGGTGCTAAACCTCTATTTCAGATTACATTTTACAGTAACCAGCCAGGATCAGACTATCAAATGGAACTTAGACATTTTGCTCACTGCGACTCCACTGAAAGCCTTATCAAACAGGCATTTGCTTGAGGTGGCAAAAATGCATAGCAGTGCACAGCACAGAAAAGTGTTTGCTTTTGTTTCTGCAGCTTATGAAGAGAGCTGTTGGATTGTCTGTATTAATAGAGATCTTGCAGATAATTTTTACAGGTATCTCAATGACAATCTGACTGATTCAAAACCCACCTGGACGAGTTCCTCTGTGACCTACTCTAGGTGGTCCTGCTCTGGCAGGGGAGTTGAACTTTCAGCCATTAAGGTTCTGTAATTCTGTGATTCTGATTCTGTGAATGAATGATGGGCAAAGGAATGAAAGATGCTTTGTAAAATTTTGTCTGGGACTAATAAGTATTGAAATTTGTTATCAAAACAGCTGTATTTGTTGATGAATTATTATTATTTTCAGTTACAATTTATTTGGGAAATATAAATGAATGTTTGATGTGTTTGAGAATAATATAATGATTTAAAATGCAATTCCACACCATATTTGGAGCTAAGTGAGGACGCAATGCTATTAGACGAAAATACTTGCAAGAAATACAACTGTGTGCAGCCCATGGAGTATAAAATAAGACTAGTTGACTGTGCTTGGAATGGGACACGCTGAGCTGATACGAACACAATTTTAAGTACAGACATGCAAAATTAGTGTGTGGCAATAATACATGGCACTGAGAAATAGGAAAAATGGTATAAAAAAAGATGTTGGGTCCAAAGGAGCCTGTCTGCACCCCAGCTTTGGTCTGCTTTGGAACATGACTTGGCACTGGAAAAAATGCTGTGATTTCTCAGTCTTCAATTTGTCGCCTTCTGTTACCAGCTGCATTTGTTAGTAGGTTAAATAATGATTCACACTATGCATGGTTCTCTGCCCTGCTGAAAATACAGACCAATTTTGAGTGAATGAATTCCTGTCCTGAGAAAGAGAATGAAATAGACCATCAAGAACTCAACCCTTGATAAAACAATGTTTGGTGAGTGGGATTGAAAACATTAGCAGGGAAAGTAGAGAATCTCCAAAACTTTCTTGTGAAATATATGTGTTCCTCCTTGGTTATTCGTCTTTAGTTAGGGATTATGATGGTGACGATGATGATTTTTACTTTTAAATTATGCCAGTTACCTCCTCATTAAAAGGGTTTCCGCGTGCTGTGCTTAATGGGACGATATAGTGGTGCTTATTCACTTGACTAATGACTTTGAACATCAGATGGCGTCACGATCATCTTCTCATGGGGTGAAAACTTCAAAAACTGCAGAGCTTAAAAGCTCTTGTACTTTTTTGCTTTCAGAGATGAAATTCTGAGTCCTTTGAGTGGTGCATGCTGATGCAATGTTCAGCACTGTGCAAAATAGAGAGAAGCGGCTGATTTTTTCAGCATCCCTTCAACCACTGGTGTGGTTCTCTACTACTGCTACAATGAGTCAGCAGGGAAGAGAATTTCCTTCCTGCATCTCATGGAGTCACAGTCTTCGTTAAAGGAAAGAAACAGATGACAAAATGTGTAGCCATGTATATTTATGCTTTCATGCACATAAAATTAATTACAGAGCTAACATGCTCTTGTGTTTGTGAGGCTGCCAAACTCATGAAATCTGTCACTGTCCAGATAGAAACCTAGGTGTAAGAAGGGTTAATATTTCCCATAGCTGTCTTTGAAAACAAACTGCAAACCAGAATTAACTTTAGAAGTAACGCTACAACTATATTATGAAGGGAAGGTAAAAAGGAAGCCTGGAAGGCAGTGTTACTATATGGTCAGAGAGTATTTTTTATCATTGTCTTTAATTCTGAACTTCAGTATATTCAGGATCTTCAGTTCTTTGAATTTTTTAGTGTCCATTTCCTGAAATTCTAAGGTGATTTTTTTCTTATAACACTGTTTTGCTTCAAGATACTGAACCTTAATGATGAAAATTAGGTAAGACTATAGTGTAATGAAGTGCTGATTGTTTATTATGAGTCACAGTAATTGAAACAAAACAAAACCCCAGCAAGGAGTGTTAGAAATACAAATCCTATTGAGATCTAATGGAAACTACTAGTGATTCCCCTGTAATCTTGTTCTTTTGTTAGTAATCCCCATAACTTACACATCCCATTTGTGTATGCACAGCATACATAAGTCTTCATTGCAGTTTTTTTACATAGTGGATTCCGGAACGTATTAAAATTGAATAGAACATAAAAGCACCTCTTCTCACTAACACAGCTAATAAAAATACTAGGAAAGAGAAGAATTATTTCAGAGATTTGTAATTGTGGAGTCAGTGAAGCAGAGGTACAAGCAAGCAGTCTGAAAAGGAAAACAGTGCAGAGAAAGCTTCTGAGTCATAGAGGAGAAAATTCCTGGAGGTTCTTGAAAAGTGGAAGGAACAATTTGAGATCAACTGATTGCGTCAGTGGGGAAAAAAAAAGGTAAACTAAAAGCTTTGAAAAATGAGAGACGACTTTTAACTGATGTTTGAAATAACTAGAAAGGTTCATGGTTTTGTGAGGAAGCATGAAACCAAATGATTCTCTTTATTTATAATGAATGTTTAATGTAGGCTTTTAGAATAGAAGATGGATTTCCCTCCCTGCCCCAAAACAAGATTGCCAAGGCAAGTGTGCAATAGATTAAAGCATCCCAAACCTCTACTTGCTTCCTGTTGTATATTTTAACTGTAGAACCTTTGCAATAATTGAGCTTTCAGGATTTTAATTGTAAGGATTGCTTCATGGATGTACCTCATACACCTTTAAACATACCTGCTGTACAGCCTCGGTAACTTCACAGCTAGAGAACACTTTGCCTATGCTTTATGTGATAGCCTGTGTAAACAAAAAGCAAAGTCATGTTACCTATATTGGATTGCAGCCTACACACCTTTCTACCCTGCATATGCAGGTGTGAATATACCCTGCCTGTGTAGGTGTGAACATAAGGTGAGAATGTCACTTCCACAACAACTATATTCTGTATTAAAAGCTCTGCAGTTGTTCTTACCGTAAAGAAGCTGGTGACTTAGTGATACCTTGTATGTTAAGATAAGCAGATCTGTGGACCAGATTCTCTGCCCAAGTGGTGTGCTGATAGTAATTGATAGGCTTTCGCCAGAGATTATTTTGGTTTATGGCTCTTCAAAGCATCTTTCTACAGGATCTGCTTAGCCAGGAAAAGTTTTACTTGAGTTTTGCGAGAAAGGATTCAAAATGAAATTAGCCATGAAAAATGTCTTGCAAGGAAATTCTCCCTTTTGTTTACAGTGATGACTTTCATTATTAGTAATTTTGGAAGACTTGGGAAGATAAAACTGCTTTGGGATAGTGGACCACAGCTGACATCTGATGAATGCAAAGTGTTGGCTTTGCAATAACTTGATTTAACTAGGTAGAACCTTATTAATTTTTTAAGGCATTTTAGCATCTCCTTTATGTTCCAGTGTATTGTGTTGCATTATCAGAGATTTTCTTGGGTGTAATCTGAACATGAGTAAAATCTTCCTTGAGACAATGTGATAATTTTTATTGTCTCAAAATGAATGTTTCATAGTCACACATGTATGTTCTGAAGCTAAGAGTGAAAACTACTGGGTTTGAAATACTATAATGAATTGTCCTTTTAAGAGAGATACTAGGAGACAATTACAAAACTATTCTTAATATATATTTTTTTAATAGTAGAATCATGGAATCATTTAGGTTGGAAAAGACCTTTAGGAGACAATACACTTTCTCTTTGAAACTTCTAAATCAGTAAAAGCCCTACAAAAATTCTGAGATTGTACAGTCCCTGTGGATATCTTTGAATTTTTACTTTTTTTTTTTTCCATAAAAAAGGTAGAGGCCAATCACTGTCTTTATGTTTAATCCCTGCCAAAAGGTCCTCTAGCTCTTTCATTTGGATTAATTAGTTACAATATCCTCTTCTGCAATGTTACGTAACAGTGCTCTGAAACCTTTCCTCATATTTCCAGAGACTGCTCTCCAGCACTGCTCTTATGTAAGAAGTTGATGAATTACGAAATAAGAATCAATGCATTCTCAGTCTGTGATGACTTTTTCTCCCAGATATATATATACACATAAGGATAAAGAAGTGTTGTACATGAATAATATTTTCCATCACTATACATCTTGATTTTGTTTCTTTTCTTGCATAAGCCTCGTAGCAAGGCACATGAAGACTTTGTGATGCGGGAGGTCAGACTGGATGATATACAGGTTCCTTCTGGCCTTAAATCCTATGAATGAAACTGTAGAGTCACGAGATAAGACTATCTCAAAAGATGCCTTATTTATGCATGCTTGGAATTTCAATACTGTTTGGTTTTGTTACAGACTGTGGCTCTATAGAACTGTCAGCTTATGTAGATCCTGTCACTTGTTTTCTGACCGTGCTTGTTTTACTATTGCCTAAGGCCATATAGCCCTTAGTGCAAACTGCAAGTCAGTGTTATCTGGTGTCACACTGATGTCTTAGCACAACCAGGTTTCAGTTTTCTGGGACTCTAATTTTTTTTAATGGTTTGAAGTTCAAACAACAAACAGCAATTCAAAGAGCCGTTACTCAGAATTCTGACTGTATACCTATTAATGATATTTGTCACTTTAATTATTTCATGCCATGATTTTATCTAATTTTTGTGGACTATTGATTATCTATATTGGAAAAGTAAAACAAATATGGTACCAGCCCCAGCTCTTCCAGCTTCAGTAAAAGAGATTGTTTGTACTAAACTGCTTCATCATCTGTTCACCTTCCACAATTCTGGCAGGAAAGTAGGATCTCTGAACTTGAGAAATCCTGACAGCAGAGTATGCAGTCTCAGTAGAGCTATAGAGTGGCTTATTGCTGGGTTTTGTTTATTTGTAGTTCTCAGCCAAGTAACTGTTTCCTTTTCCCATTCAGTCTTCTAAGCTGGTGATGTTACCAGGAAGTTTTTTAGGGGAGCCATTAGCTACAAAAAATTTTAACTCAGTTACTAATGTGTGTGCTAGTGCTCTGAAAGTGATACACAGTTCTTTGCTACAGCACAGAATTCATGTGGAGTTCTAGTTCCCTTTAAGTCAGTGATTGTTGTGCCATTGATTTTAGTGGATTTCTCTTTTTTTTTTCATAGTTTCTCTGCATGAAAAATGAGAGAAATAGGAAAGCAGTAGCTTCTTCAGGACCTTCTGAGTAGAGTGAGGGACATGTAAGATGGTAGGGCTTGCCCAAAAGAATGCAGGGTTATGTACAGTACAAACCAGCAATTGCATAAGATAAATAAACCTGATACAGGAATATTTGTGAAAATGCATCTCCTCAACCTCAATATCTTTTCCTTTGGAATTAGCTCTCTTGCAAATATGTCTGTATTAACCACGTTGTTCTGTTCGTGGTGTTCATGTTTAGTTCTGTACTTTGGTGTCAGGGCTTGATTAGCTGTCCTAAAAGCATTTCTTGACAATGGCTTTGAATAAGATTCTCCTGTACTAAAATCACTGAATTGAAAATTAGTTTCTTAAATTAGACCCATTGTCTTTCTATCACGGATTTCTGCTTTTAGACCTTTTTTTATGCTGTATCTATGAGCTTGTATGCTGCCTAACAGGAGTTCTGATCTCAGATAGAATTCTAGAGACCACTATAGTACAAGTGATAAAAATAGGTATTTATAAAAGACTTACTGTTATTATCTGAGCATTTCTGAAATAAAACTTGTTAATTAGTTTTCTCTAATGGGATTCTCACTGGATATCCTCTGTGAAATAATTGCTTGCCAGGTGAAGGGCTGTTTCTTGATTATTACTGAAAAGTCTTAGAAATGGACACTGCTAGGATGTTGTGGTTTTTTTTTGCCAAGATAGATTATTAAGAGCATAATCATTAGAAGTAGCTGCAGTGTGGTTGCCTGAAAAATATAATAATGATAATGGTAGTAGTTTGTTCAAGTGTTGTTTTTTATGTACAGCAGAGGTTAATCACATGGAAACTGAAAGAAACCAAAGGGAGAGATGGATGCCATTTCTGTTAATTCTGATTGTTCTACAAGAAATACAATTGTTCAACAGGCAGCACATCTCCAAGAAAATTAACAGAGTAATTATTACTGAAGCTATAGTTAAGAGACAAAAGTGATGTCGCATAGCTATCACAAAGGATCTTTACTCACTCTTCTGCCTTCCTTCTATTTGTAGTGACATAAAGCAAAAACGGTCTTTGGCTTTGATTTTTTTTTTTTTTCCATTGCCTCTGTTAGTGAATTGCATGAGATTTCGTGACCTGTGTCCACTGAAAATTCTGTGTTCATTCTTGGCTTGGGCACAGCTATGTGATGCTTTCTGTGGTTAACTGCTCAGAAGGCCTGGGAAGAAAGATTTTAAATGGCTTTATAAAAGAGAAGAGTTTTGTTTGTTTCTTTTGTATTATTGTATGTATTTAAAAAGAAGGTTTGTACTTTGTGTTGAATGCTGAGCTTTGACTGTTTACTGAGAGAAGGCTGCTTGGTCACTTGGTATTTTAATCTAATAGTACTGTTGTGGCTGTGACCAATGAGGCAGACATATCTTTTATTTGAAGATTATTTTTTTTAATGAAGTCACCTTCAGGAATATTTGCATGCTTTAGGTAAAGGCTATTGCACCTCAAATGTGTTTTGCTCCCAATCGTAACAGCTGATCTTCTAAAAGGTATTACTTCTATGTTTTGCATCTTGACCTAGAAATGTATTTCCTTCTCAATATACTTATGACATTAACACACAATTTTGTCTGTTATTCACTTTCGTGTAGTTGGTTTTATTTGGCTGTAATCATATAGATTAGTGTTCAAATTATCACCTGGGCATTTTGAAGTTTAAATGAATGAGTTTCACCTGTTGGATAGGAAATGCTTGAAACTTGCAGTAGATTTCCTTCTTTTTAGGAGTTCTTGTTTCTCTGTAGTGAGATCCTTGGCACTCTTATGCTAATGCATTTATGAAGACTCTTATGGGTTTTGATCTGATTATTATTTGAAGAACTCTAATGCAAACCAGCTAACGAAAAGCCACTTATTCTCTGCTATGTCACTTAAAACTTGGAATGCTAATTACACAGAAGATATTTTATTTTAAAAAGATGATGTTGTCATTGTAATTATCATCTATTGCTACTGTCACGATATTCATTAGCAAGAGAAATATCAATTGACTGTATGTTTCTATCATGAGAACTGGAAATAGGATATATTTAGGTTTGGACTGTGTGTGGTAACGTACAGAGTTAATTTCAGAGGTCCATAGTAAAGGTGTGGAAGCTGCTAGTAGCTTCAATCTTTCATGTCAGTAACTGTAAGAATCTCTGAGAGAGATATAGATGTAAGTAGAGATATAAAGCATGGTTAAACTGGATCTTACATCTTCAGATGTTTTCTAATGTGGTCAAGTGTTTACTTGAACTTGCATAGTCATAACATCGGAGTATACCAGCTACTGCTTTTCTACTCCAAAGTCATTAATTAAATCATCAGCTGACAGATCTGCCCAGTTTAGAGAGGATGGTTGGATTTTTCTTTTTGCAGTGACAGCTGAAGTCCCTTTTTAAAGAACATCTTGTTACACAAGTCTGTTCAGCCAACCTATGTCTTGTCCATGTTTTACAAATGTGTAGACCTTTCTTACATATATCTTGGCAGCCACCCATATTTGTCTTGGAGTGTGTTACCTCCTGATACTGCACCTCTCATTGCTGTTTTCCAGCTGCTATCCTTGGAATGTCAGCACATACAAACATCTGCTTTCTTTTCCTTTAGATTGTCAGATTTAGTGAGTATTTTTTTCCTCCTCTCTGCTTGGATTTATTTCCAATGGTTCCACTCCCCCTCTTCCTTAGTTTACAGACTTCTCCAATGCTTTTTTTTTCTGTACTGATTGCAGCAACACCCACCTTTCTGTGGTTTTAGTAGAGCCTTTCATGTCTTTTCTCTGTACCAGCCCTCTAACCAGATATTTAGGCCAATTATTCTGTTCAGTTTCATTATTCTGCTACCACAACTACAGTAATAGCCCACTTGAAAGATCACTTGGCTTCTCTTACTGTTGAGACTGCTTGCTTGTTCCCAGAATGGCATCTTCACAGCCTGTGATCTTCTGGGTTTTTTTGGGTTGGGTTTT
>WBNH01009816.1:0-97336 GCA_013401255.1 Urocolius indicus
TAATTTTTTATTTTATTTTTTTACAGTACAGCCTCCCAGATCTTCAGATTTTCTGTCTTAATGTTTTGTCTTTCTGGAATGTGTTGACATTCAGTTAAACATCATTTTGTGAAGGTGAATGCTCACGTGAGTTGCCTGTGGTTTGGGAACTAAGGTTAACAAAAACTTTTGGTTTCCCTAGTAGCTTGGGTTTGGTTATATCAAGGTATACTTCTGAATGTCATCTGACTTGTACTGTGGCAGTTGGCAGGTGTTAACAAAAGAAGTGTTACCCTTTGGTTGCATCAGTTTGTTTTCCTTGCTTCTGGGACAAGAAACAAAGCAAGCAGACCTTGTCCTGGAAGTTCAGAGTTGCTGGTTCCATGCAGCATTGTCAATTCTAACTGTATAGAGTTTAATGTTCCAGAAGGAGCACAGAAGTTGTCAGTTTTCAAACGGATCAGTGTTTCAGGGAAACTTTTCTAAATAATGGTCCTATGGATGATTTTAAAAATGCAGTCTGTCTTGAGTAAGTGATAGTATTCTACCTCCATCTTCTATTTGGATACAGTTTTCAGCGAATAGTAAAATCATTTAGAAATGTACATGCAACATGAATAGCATTAAAGATGCATGCATTAGCATCCTTAAAAAAAGAAAGTAGGATAAACCACCCAATTCTTAGATTTGAAAAGTCTGTATTTCAAATAGATTACAAAGTCTAGCCATGCAGGATCAAATACAGAAGGGAGAATGCACTTAGCTTTAAAATTGCATTATTCAACCTGGGGCACCTGCTAAGAAAAATGTGCACAGAAAGTGTCCTCCTGCAGAGTTTCAAAGGGAGACGCTTGAACCAGTCTATTCTGAGGAAGGCTGGACAGCACTGCCCTTACTGGTCTTCCTGAGGTACTCGTGAACTGCTTGTGGCCTGAAGCAGGTATTGCTTCTGTGCTTCTATAGGGCTGCAGTTGGGGGAAGAAAGGGCACCAGGGAGCTGCATTTGCCTCTATGTCTTGGAGGGCAGCAGAGGTTCATAGAAGTCATGGATTTAGGCTGTTCTTTCTCTTCCATCTCTATGGCCCCCTCCTTCTTGCCCAGAATAAAGTCATGAGGTGGGAAAGGTAGATGACCAGGTATGACTCCTCACCTCTCTGAGCATGGATTGTCCCTTTTCTGCCAAGTGCCACTTGGTTTCTGGTTTCCCAGGAAAGATCTTTGCTTTACAACCGAGTGTTGCAAGTTGTTTAGGTCTTTTAGGACCCTCTGGCTCGTGAGTAACAAGGATTTTTCATTGCCTTCATATGTTTTCATATACCAAGTACTGGTCTTCAGGAGAGCAGCCAGCTGTTAGCCCAGTGCAGGTAGTCAAGGCCTTCCTCCTTCCCCCTCAGAACATGTCCTGTACTAGCAGACAGGAGATGGCAGTCCCCCTGTGTCTTACTGAGAGTTTTGGGATGCAGTAGGACTCTAGCTGGAGACTGTATCCTTTATACACGTTCAGCTGGACAGATTCTGCCCTGAAGGTTTGGTTGTGGCATTTTGACCTTGTAGACTGTCAGCTGTTAGACTGAATGGTTGGGCTGTGTCTTCCTAAATGGAGGGAACTTGCATGATCTACCAAAAGGACTGTTCCTCAATTGCCCTCCTTGCTGACAAGAACATGTTAGCAGCATTTCAGCAAGCTTGGCACATAGCAGTCTGTAGGACTGGCAGAGAGCAGACCAGCATGGTGACTGCTGTTCTGTTTCAGTTCTGAGCTCTACCCATCGTGTGATGTGTGCTGATATTCACAAAACTGTAAATGTCTCATGTCATGGATCATCTGCTTAAAAGGAAATTGTGTTGTTGATGAACTTGAACTTAATGTTGGGGGCAGAAAAAGATTTGGGCTCTGCCGTTAACAGGAGGAAACAGTTAAAGGCTTTGGAAAGGGAAGGAGTGGCAGGGTTTCCATGGCCCATAATGAATGTCTATAGCTCACTTTGGGTTTTGGGCCCTGTGCTGCTTTGAAGAAATGGAAGGTATAAAAAGAGCATAAAAATAACAAGTAGAATATTGTTCTTGATTTCCTTTCTTGTTTACTTTTCTTGAACTTTGTTTGTGGGGTTTTTTCCCTCTCTTCTGTGTTTATTCCTGTGGCTTTCATTCTATCCCTGGCCCTGGAATGGCTGTTACAGGCAAGCTTTGAAAGGACAATTAGTAGATGTATCCGCTTATCTTGTGGACGCATGAAAATTATACAGAACTTGCTAGGGATCCTCTGTTACCTTAGAATTGATCTGCTTACAGCAGGAAGCTCTTCAAAAAGCTCAATGTATGCTCCTGGTACTGTTAAAGGGCTATGGCAGCAGCCGCCAGCAGCTCTATGCTGTAGCATCAGCTGCCTCTGGTGTGTGTATTTCTGGTGTATGCTTTCTGTACACCAATGGGCCTGAACGAGTATGGTGTCAGCAAAAATGCTGCCCTGAGCCTCCTTTAATTTGCAATAGGTAAACTGGTGCAAGGCATGGCTGCTGTATAAAATTTGCTTTGAACCTACCTGACTTGGAGGGGAATGGCAGGTGTGGGTTCTTAGTTTCTCTTTGCAGCTCACTTGCCTTTGCTTGGGTGATTTGGCTTGTCCCTGGCAGGTTTTCCACTGCATGCAGCTTATCCAGGCTGATGGGAGCTAACTACTGTTGAGAAGATACAAGCACTGTTGGTGGCTGGTGGCCAGGGCTGCGTGCCAAGGGGCAGGCAGTTGGCCTGCAGACACCTATAGGTGGGAGGGAGAGAGCTGGTGTGAGTATCCCAAAACTGCTGTGGGATGGTACAGAGCCTGATCTCATCAGATTTCTCTTAATGACATATACAAACTAAGGTAACCAGGAGAGGTAAGAGTAGGGAAATATCTGGATGCTGCTACCTTCTGCTTTTGAAGTTGGCCTGATACCTCTCAAGTACCATATTCTAAATCTTCCTCTTTGTGTTATAGCTGTCATTTTGTGGTTGTAAAACCACACGAGGAATCTAATGTTTTCATATTTGCATCTGGTTGTTCACTTGGAAATAGGTGGAAGCACTGATTTTAAAATACTTGTTAGTTTGTATTGTTTGGGTTGGAGGAGGCTATCTAAAGATTTCTTGTTTCAACAATACAAATCTAAAAACACCTTCAAAGCCTGCAATTGCTGGATGTTGATAATGTCATGAGGCCTGAGCATAACGTAGGGCTGTAGGATGATCAGTAGGGGCTAAATAATGTATGGTTGCAAGTTTTTAAATCCCCGTTTAGTGGGTTTATCAAGATGGGTTCTTTGCAGGATGCATCTCTTCACATCAAGCAACACCAGTCAACTACTTTTTTTTTCTGCGAAGGGGTCAGCAAAACTTTGGCAGGCTTAAGGAATTAAAGCAAACTTAGAAACTAGTGAGTGAATGTCTTCTGCTGTCACCAGAAGAAATTTCAGCTGCTCTGTAGGGCTTAATTTTACTTTCAGGACTTAATGTGTCTAGCAAAACAATGCTGTCATATCATTAAATGCACAGCCCTGTGGGAATTGAGTTTTACATTTTGGCAGAAGATAGAAAGCTAACCTCTAGATTTATGGTCCGTCTGTGTGTCCGTCCCTCCCCCCCCAAAAAAAAAAAAACCAAAAACCCAAACCCAGATTCTGAATACTAGAGCACTGGAATATGATGCTCAGTAAAATTGATGTTAAATGCTGTTCAGATTTTACTATCAATTAGAGTACATTACAAAGAATTATAGCTACAGTTTGGTGAATAGTAAACTTTTTTTAATCCTTAGAAGAGAGAGAATATGAGGCTGTCTTCTGTTGTTTTTGTGGTATTTAAAGGACCCTTCAGCTTGTAGCAGTAAAAATAGCACCATGCACGTATAAGTGACAGCTGGAAGAAATACTAATTATATTTCAGTATTCTTTCCTAAAGAGGCTGATAAAGTAGGTAGGCTCATGAGTTGTTATTTTGAGTAATTCTCAATACCAGATTTTTTTAAGTTACCTTAGAGAACTAAGAATTTGTCATGCCATGTGGTAGAAATCTGTGCTGTGCTTAGTGAGTAGGATTGTAGGTTACAGTCGTACATGGGAGTTTTGCTGCAAGTTGCAAAGCTTATGATAAGTATCAAAGGTAAATAATTAATACCTCCCTAAACACAAACACACAAAGACAAATACTTTTTGCAGGATTCTCTTTGTTTGAAGCCACTTCTCTGAAAACTGTGATAATTTCAGAATTAAAACGGATGTAACTCGTAAAGCGCAAAAGATCACAATAGATGCTTCCAAGTGGCTTGCTCTTAAAATTGTCAGGATTGAAGTCTGTACTGACATTTGAGTCAACTTTAGAACAAAGTCCACTAATGGATCTTCTCTACCAGTGTCTTGAGGTAAAGGTCTGTGATTATGACTGAAGTGAGGAAAAATGGCAGCAGATGGAAAATCCTTGCCTCTAATGAGCAAATTAGGTTGTAGGGTTAAGCCTGGAGAACTCACAAAGCTCAGTGATATTACTGAGGTGATTTGATAAACTAAGAACAGACAGGTCTTAACGATGGTATTTGGTTTTCATAGCTCATGTTTGCAGCACGCTTCCAGTTTGGTAGAGGCAGAAGAGATGACTTTGTTAGAACTGCTGCTCCTAGGAGTTGCCAGGGAAATCAGAGTTCCCTATGTGGATGTCCAGGCTAGATTAACAAGTAAGGGATATGGCATACTCTGGTTGGCACAACACCTGAAGACTTTCACCTGTTGCTTGCCAAGTGGCAGTTGCTTTCTAGTTCAAGTGGAGACCTCAAAGTCAGATCCAGCTGACTGCTTGGTGATGGCAAGTCTGCTTGGGCAGTTGATGGTATGTGTGGAAGGCTGTACGTAAATAGAACACTTTTATATGACTTGCATACTAGACACAATACATATCACAGTTTTGGTGACAGTTTCCGCAGTATCCATGTAGACAAAATTGTGTTAATGCTTCCATGACAGTTTTGCTGCGTTCTACGAGAATTTTTGTTTGCTTAATCCCATTTAGAGCAAGGTGTGGTAATCAGTGTTAAAATTTAGTGTTAAGTCCTTGCTTGCCCTGCTGAAATAAGTGAAGATCCATCCACAGAGGGGTGATTATGTACTGGAGAAAATTAAGTGGAATTCAACTTTCTACAGGTCTCTATGTGAACACCAAGGAAACAAGCATCTCATTGTGGAGTCGCCTTCCTTGGAGGTCTTCAAGACCTGCCTGGACTTGTTCCTATGCGACCTGATCTAGGTGGATCTGCTTCTGCATGAGAGTTGGACTAGATGATCTCTAAAGGTGCCTTCCAACCCCTACCATTCTATGATTCTAAGTTGATTCCCCTTTTACTTAAAGGGGGCTGATCTTGTCATTTATTGGAACTCTGGCAAGACACCAGTTATGTTTCTAACATCTCTTGGTTTAAAATTAAGGTTTATTATTCAACACTTCATAAGTTTCTGATTTCTCTGTAACAGCTTAATTTACAGTGTTATAGAAATGTTAAGTGTGGGTATTGGCATATCTTCTGGTCCTTAAAAAGCTGTGCACTGTGTATATATGACTGCAATCAGACTAACATTTTAACTTGCTGTTTAAAGAATAGTGAGCACTAGGAGTACACAGCGAACTAGGAGAGGGTGTAGCGTACAGATTTGGTGCTTTTTCGATGCAGTATGAGTTTCCTTGAAAGTAAGGAATTTTAACTTTGGCTGCTTTGGAAGTACTACTTCACTGCCATCAGCCGAGTCCTCTGCAAATACTTGAAGCTTCTTCATACAGTAACTTGGGTCCTGGAGACCTCTTATGTCAGATCATTTTATCCGTAGGTAATTCTGGAACTTTCTGATTACTTGAACAGGAAAGCAACCAACCTTTGAGTAGTAAAGCTGCAAACCACAAAAGATTAGATGGACAAATGCTGATGGGAAATGATCCCACTTGCTAAAAGATGTGGTCCAAGGACAAGGTCTAGATGTTCTCATGATATCAAGTAAGACTACCTCGTGCGACACAGTGTTGGCCAGGAATCCTGCATGCCTACCCACAATAAAAACAAAAACTCTCGGGATTCAAGTATAATAAATATACTTTGAATTTGAATAGAAACAGTAGTACCACCTTGGAACTACACCCAGAAAACATCCATGACTTCTCAGTTTTTATATACAGCCCCTTCAAAAATCAATGCAATGTCCAGATTTTTTTTAGATGTCTAGTATGGACATGTGTACTACAAATAAAAGGTGTACTCTCTTGCAACTGAGACAGTTGTATTTTTGCACAACAATTCTACTATAAGCATAAAATGGTTTGGATATAAATGTATTCTTAAGTAATGAAGCTCAACAGTGCATGTCTGTTGCTGTTTGTTCAACAGAGATATCCATCTGGGCACCAAAATGCATTGATAAACAGCCTCCAACAGCTTGAATAAGACTTGCTGATTAGGCAGAATGTGAAACTTAGCTTCTGATTTTTTGCAGTTTTTAGCACTTTATGCCTAGTTCCTGGAGGGAGAGAGAGAGAAGGGACATTGTTTAGACTCTTCAGAAAGGTGTGTGGTGTCCATTTTTTCCAGGCTAATAGAAACAATAGGTTATCAAACTGCGCTATCCTGCCTAGAAGAGATACCTTCATCCCTTTCCTGGCACCTGGTGCTTGAAAAGGCTGGACCTGTGCTAGATATCTCAGAATTGGGTGCCTACTGTTAGCACAGAACCTGCTAAAGGAAAGTTGAAGCTACTGGAGGCAGCAACCTTTGCTGGGAATGTATGCCTCTGGAACTATTAGTGACGTAGTTGTGAGTGTCTGTTGGTTTAAAAAAAACTACTAAAAAAAACACAGCAACCCAGGCAATCTGGGAAATATTCATGCTAGTGAAACTATCATTAATGCATCTGGAATATAAAGTACATCTGGAATAGTGTCCAGTTCTGGGACCCTCAAGTCAAGAAGACGAGGAGCTGCTGGAGAGAGTTCAGTGTAGTGCCACAAAGATGATGGAGTGGAACTTCTCCCTTATGATGAAAGGCTGAGGGAGCTGGGGCTCTTTAGCTTGGAGGAGACTGAGAGGTGACTTCATTAATATTTACAAGTATGTAAAGGGTGTGTGTCAGGAGGATGGAGCGGGGCTGTTCTCAGTGATGTCCAATGATAGGACAAGGGGAAACGGATACAAGATGGAACCTAAGAGGTTCCAAAGAAACATAACGAAAAACTTCTTCACTGTGAGGATGATGGAGCACTGGAACAGTCTGCCCAGATGAATTGTGGAGTCTCCTTCTCTGGAGACATTCAAAACCCACCTGGACGAGTTCCTGTGTGACCTACTCTGTGGTCCTGCTCTGGCAGGAGGGTTGGACTAGATGATCATTTGAGGTCCCTTCCAACCCTGAAGATTCTGTGATTCTGTGAAACAATCCTGTCAACTGGACAGTGGTGTCCATGGATAAGGCTAATCCCTAGCTTTGAAAAGGTGAGATGTCAAACATCCAAGGCTGATGCAATCTTAAAAGTTGTAGGCCAGAGTCTACAAAAATCTGTAGTGCAGTGTTTGTGCAGCTGGCAAAGATGCAGTCAGCTTCTTTAACTTTTGGACATAACAGTATATAATATTTTATTTAGGCTGTCTGTGTTCTGTTGTAGCATGAAAGCATTTTGGGATTATGTCCCCCAAACTTTTCTCCAGACCTGGAGATTAAGGATTCTCTTATGTGTGGCTAAAACAAGATGTCTGTCATTGGAACTCAAAATTTGGCATCTCACTGTGACAGTGTAGTACCTGTATGTTAGTCATTTGTCCTGACCTGTTTGCTGCAGACACCCATTAGTATAGCGACTTCACTCTTAACAGAGGAAAAGGGCACAGAGGACAATTTATAAGCTTTGTAATCATTTGGTTAGTGAAACAACACGTGATTGGAATGAATCAATTGGGGGCCTGGGTGTGTGGTGAGTGATTCTGGTTGCAGCCATAATAGTGTTGATTGTGGATTGATGGTTACTGAATTCCTCTTGCATCAACTAAAATTGACTTCCAAAGGCTGGAATGGTTTGTTGTACAGAGTAAAATGCTTTGTGGGTGCAGCATAAGAGCTGAACAATTCAGTGTGACCCATACAGTGTAGATGAGTCTGCTACCCTGCTTGACTGGGAGTGATCAGACATCTTTTCCCAAGAAAAGCCCCAAGCAGGCAATCTTGTGACTTACCAGAAGATCAGTTGTCTGAAGTCAATTGTACTGATTTAAGGATAGAAGTTAGAGCTCGTAATTGGGATCCTGTGGTTAGATAACCTCAGGTGGCTGCCAGATCTTCATTGTAACTTCATTCCTAAGACAGTGAGAATTACAGCTAGATGTTGTCTATTGTTTCTTCATTGCCAGTACAGAAATTTCAGTAGACATCTAGGAAAACTGAAGTACCCAGAGAGGGCCATGGGTAATCAGCAGTTCTCCTGCATACAGTACAGTCCATACTTCATCATACAACACCAACATACTAGAAGAGTTGCATAAGTCCTGTAAAAGCTAAGTTGCTTCAGTGTCAGACTTACCTACCTTACCTCTGGTGTCTTTCACAGTATTTCATTATTAATTTTTGCCTTTTTAGCAGTCATGTACAATCAGTCTATAACACAATGTACTGCCTAAACATGATGCATTGCCTGATGGCTGCTGTCTAAACAGTCTATGTCTCTAATGTATATTCTGAATCTGCCTTACTCATTCCTGTAATGTGTTTTTGTAACTTTAAAATGACCTGTCCTGTGGGGCTCAATAAATGAGGTTGGAGAAGGAAAAAAAAAAAAAGGATGCCTTCAGAGAGAAAAACTATTTTCAAAGCTGTTGTGTGGATTAGTGGGATTTGGCCCCTTATTTTCTGAATTCTGAGTCATCCTAAATAGTGAAGCTAAGAAACTGGAAAGATGCCATCTAGTTTCTTACTAAAACATCCAATTAAAGGCTTGGTCTTATCTTACTGTCTTAAAAGCTATCACTTTGTTTTCAGTAGTTCAGTGAGAAAATGAGATTTGTTTAGGAACAGAGAGCACTGAAAAGTTACTGTTGTTTTAAAACATTTTTGTTGTTCAAACTGTTCACTTACTGATTTGGGAATTGAAAGTCATTTAGCCTTCTATTTGTAATAGATGTTAAAGTGAACTTTACTAAGGTTGGCAACATACCTGATGCAAACATCTCTTCTTTTGAAATAAGCTAAATTTACTCTTTGAAAGTGACTTTTGTAACTTTACTTAAACAAGTTGAGTCTAATGCGGTTGGTTCTTGCTTGTGTTTTATTTTAAAGGCAAGAGGCTTCTTTTTGTTTCTTCATGTTGTTCCCTGGGCAGCAGTTAGGAAGGACTATTGCGTTGAGCAATTGTTGAAAACCTTGTAATCCAAGTGGTGGCTGAGAGCTTCACATGGAACAGCAAAAGGTGTATCTCTTCCAGATCACACCTGGCTAGTTCATCTGAGGAAATTCCTTCTGCATGTTCCCCTTCAGAAATGGCCTCAGGCTTGTCTTATGTGATAGAAATTCAATGGTGGAAGTTGCCCTTATGATGAGATGCTTTTAGCATATGTTGGTGTTTGGTTCTGCCAGATGAAACCCTGAGCTTTGATTGGCAGCACAGCTTTACGTTAAAAACTGTGTGGTTTCCTTAATGCTGTTCCCTAAATCACAGTGAAACCCACACAGGTGGCTTTAAGTGCAGTGGCATAAACAGATCTCTGCCATGATCCCACGGCATCTTGTTCATGTCTCTAGTGTGAGTTTTTGATTCCCTGTCTTAGTTAAAACCAAGAGGCATCTGGAAGCTGTTCCTCCTGCTAACTTGTGTTTCTTGACTCCTGGGTTGGGTGCTAATCAGAGTGACAGCTTAGAAAACCTGGAGTATATTATAATCAAATTCAGGGAAAAAAAAAAAAAAATCCTTGTCTGGTGATGCTGGGACAGCAAGAATATATGGTGGAGGTATCTTGGGTTTGAGCAGCAAAAAATAGCCTCGTAGGTGGCTTCTGGTTTCCCATGGTGCGCGCTGCTGGCATGTCAAGGAAGAGACTGTTCTGAGTGGTAGCTGACTGGGCATTATAGGAGTGATGCCACGCACTCTTTCTGGAGGCATGGCTGTTGGAGGACCTGTTCCAAGAGAAGGTAGGCCACTGGGGAGAAGGCTGTAGGTCTCAATGACACCTCCTCAAGGTGAGAACTATAATGTTGCTGCTTCTGTGTAGCCTTGGAGCAAGCTCAAATGGTTTTCGCTTTAGTTCCTTCCCTTCCAACCTTCCTGCAGGTTTGCAGCCAAAAGAAGGTTTGCAGTGGTTGAAAAATATTAGTTTTATTTTAACTGCATTTTGTGGTAGTCAAGAAAAAGAAAACACTCTAAATTATACTTTTGGCAGGACAGGCAGAATCTATAGAAACAGAAGTCTCAGTTCATTGTAAAAAGAATTGTTTGTTAGCCTGTGAGAGGCACCCAAGTTCTCCAGCAAAGCATGTAGGAACTAATCCCTGCTGCTAACTTAGGTTTTTTGTTTGTGATCTGAAAATAGGATCAGTCTTCTAAGCTTCAAAGGGACTGCACTTTACTTTTACTATCAAAGTGGTGAGAGAGTTTTTTCCTCTTCTCTGAAACAACTTCAGTAAAGCTATCAAACTGTGTATCCTGTAAACAGTGCTTTTTCAGAAGTGCTGCCCAAAACAGAGCACCTTTGGCACTATGAAGATCCCTGATTGCTGTTCAGTAACTGCAGTTGCTGCTGGTATTTTGGTTAAAGCTTGCAGGTAATCTTTTCTGGTTTTAGATGCTGTGCTGAGTGATGGTAGCTGAAATTTTGCTGCTTCAGCTGTTCAGAAGTCATCATCCTCCCCATTTTCCTGTGGAGTTGCAACAATTGCAAGACCTGATCAGTTTTCATATTTAGTTTGTGAAAATTTACTTTCTAGTGAATGTGAAACAGCTTTTGATAAGGATTTTTTTTTTCATCCCAAGTGAAGAATGTGGTTTCTTGCACTTAGTGTCTCTTCATTTCTGATGGTAACACCTTGGTAGCTGTTTTATGTGACCTTTCTGTTGAGAACTTCAAGATCACCATCACCCACTGTTCGCTCATTCCGCACTTGTGCAGCTGTAAGCAGTGTATGAGATGTCAGGCATTCGTTTTGAGTACCACAGAACCTTTTCTTCTGGCAGAGGACACTTCCTGTGTCTCTTCTTGAAATCTGCGCTATTGACCGAAGTGTTGGGCTTTTATTTCAAGGCAGAAAGGGAGTGTTAAAAGAGTGGTATTTTTAAGTTGTGGAAAAGTGTAAGTAATAGCAGGAAACAGAAGTTTAAAAAAAAGACAAAAAAAAAAAAGAAAAGTTGTTCTCAATAGCTTTCAAACTGTCTCAGGTGATCCATGTGTCAGTTTACTGTCCCTTTGTGACATGAGGTTTTAACTACCCAGAACTGTGTGTTTTGTGTTTAAAGTGATGTCTTGCGGCGCTTCATGCTATGGATCTATAGCTGTGACAGTCGTTTCAGATTTGCTTCAGCTTTATTTTTGCAAGCATCAGGCATGTAACAGTATTCAGCCTACAAAAGCAGTAGTTAGTAGATTACCATAATATTTGTTTTGGAGTTCTAATTTTGCTAGCTGTTGTGAAAAGCTACTGCCGTGAAAAGGCTACCACTATACTGAACCTGCCAGATGGAAAAAATACAGGAAAATGTTTGTTCCAAATGGAAAGAGATTCTTACCATAACTTGTATGGAAGTAAACAGGCATCATCTTTGTGTCATAGTCCAGTCAAGGCTATAGTGATCAGAGTGGCTTTAGGTAACTTCTTGTGTGAATGTTATCACCAGGAAAAAGCCTGAAGTTGTCTCACAGTGTTCTGATGAAGTATGATTGCCCTTGTGTTGATTAATCTAGTTACAAGGTGGAAAACTGGGGTTTTTTTTTGGGGGGTGCTGTGCTTCTGGAGATCGTTGTGGTCATGGTCAAATGTAAAGGGACTACTGGGACTTGTTAATACTCATGGTGCTGCTTTTTGTTTAGTTTTTCTTGAGATGTTCATGAATTTGTATATACACTGTATTGTATTTGCATAAGCTTGCTAGCTGTGTTACTCTTGTTGCTTCATTTCCTGTCAAGTGGAGTCTGCTGGAGACTCTCCTCATTCAAGTGACTAGAGGATGGGATACCCTTCTATAGGTGGCAAATGCTACCTGAAACTTCCGAAAAGTACTGCGAATAAAAACCCCAACCTTAGAATTGAGTTGACTGGTGACAATACTGTTTCTGGTATGCTGTATGATTCAGAGAAGTAGAAATTTTGCTTTTGACAGTTTGGCTTAAACAAATGTAATGAATAGTGACAAAATACCCAAGTACATGCAAACAAACACTTAATGCAATCCAAATTTCTAAAGCAACCAAATGATAAATTTAAATGTGCGCTCTCAGAGTAGAGCTAGCAGTGACATTTTTAAGCAAGCTTAGAAAAGCCTTTTAAAACCTTCAGTAGCAACACTTCTGCCATCCTGAATGTAGACCCAGAGCAGAGAGAAATGCTATTGCTATTAAAATGTGTGATATTATCATCATCTTTCTCTTCCCCTAAAGCGTAAGCACAACCATGTGATATGAACAAGGAAAAAGCCTTTTTCTGATTTATGATAAATTGTATGCTGTGAATCACTGTCTAAATAAGATGGCGTGAAAAGAAAATCAGAAATCTGATACATTTGCTGTGATTCAGAGTGTTCATTGATTAAATTAAAAGATCCATCTGTACATAAATATAATTATAGTCAAGACATCGCTGAAGGAGGGGAAAGCTGAGTTGCCAGATGGAGGAACAGTATTTTTCTGGATATGCAAACTGTCTTGTGCATCTGCTCCATCTAGTAAAGGCTGCTTGAGAAAGGAGGGAATCATCTAGATGCTGCTACCCTTGCAGTCTCAGTTTGTGCGTGCTATGTACATGGCAATATGTTGACATTGCAAAATTTTATACTAGGTTTTGTGTTGTTTCGCAATATCCTCTTACACGTGTAGATGTGGAGGAAGAAAAGCTGTTTCTAAGCATGTGGTTATAGTTTTATTTATTTATTTTTAAGCCAAACAACAAAATCCAGCTCATAGAGCTTGTGGCTTTTCCTGTTCTATTCATTTGTATTCAGACAGAAGCAGCATTTTAGACTATTTTGTACAACAATGTTTTGACAGCTTCCAGACCAACCAGGTATTAAAAAAAAAAATGATGCAGTCTTGTTCTACACTAGCAAAGATTAAAAGTGTCCATAGAAGATCCGTGATTCTTCAAATATTGGATATCTTGCAGTGAAGTTAATTGAGGTGTTTGAGGATGGTTGTTTCAGTGAGTGGACCCTACAGCAGCTGCTGTTGAAGGTAAAGCAGGTGAGACAGCAAAGGTAGGGTGCTCTGTAGCTCTCTTGAAGGATCTGAAGCTTTTCAGACCAGGGATCCAGCTGGCATTTTGTACGCAACTCTGGTGAAACTTCTGGATTTTCCAGAGCCTAAGAGATAGAGAGGAGGAGGAAAAGGCTTTGGTAGCTGAATGGTTTCCAAATGGGGGGAAGTTGGGACTGTGGTATGACATCTGACTGATACTCATTTGACAGCTGTTGTAAAAATACTATTTGTTAACTGTTTAATTGTTGGTCTTTATAGCTGATGAGGTAGGAGAAAAGTGGAAGCAGATGAATTATGATGGGCAGACTTTGCTTGTATATTCAAAAGGAAAACAAAAAAGCAAGGATATAAGCCAGAAGAGTATTTTTTTTTTCCCCACTTCTTCTTATCAGAATCTCACTATTTGGCTGTAAGTTGGTTTGTTTTTTTTTTTTTTTATTAAAGCCATGTATTTCAATGCTTTTTGGATAGACCTTTGACAGAGGGTTGGCTTCAAGGATCTGAGTGGCCTTGGTTTTCATTGGAGACCACTGCCCTCTGACTTAGGTGAGTTGGTCTTGAATATAGGCAGGTGAACTGGTATTATTCAGGCTTCAATTCCTATTGTAGGTTTTCTCTAAAACACATCTTCACCTGTAAGCATGTGGCTAAGCATTTAGAAAGTGAAGCCAAGTTTGATAGTGGTGACGAATTTTTCAGGTTGGAGAACTCCTTAAAGAAGTTATTGTTAAAGTGATCCTCAAGTGTGTGTATGGGATGTCTAATGTCCAAACTATCTTTTTTACTCAACTGAACTGTTTTGCAATATGCATATAGTGTTTGTGTGGCTGTCTAGTTAGGTTTTTCTCTCGACTTTAGGAATTGTTTTCTGCCATAAATGCAGAGCAAATCTGATGAAAGTTTAGCTCTCGCATTTCTTGGCAGCTGTTGCATGGAGTAAGGAACTAAATATTACACTATCCTATCTGTGTTGTCTACTTATTTCTTCCAGAGAAGCATGGGAAAGCCATAATATTGCTTAATTTCTAACAGTCTGCATGTTTTTCTCACGCAGGAGCTGTTCTTATCAGAAGCAGTAATGGCCAACTAATGCTAGTGTCTCAACAAGCAATAGCACGAGCACAGAACCAGACACAAAATAACACAGGCGTGAGACCATCTGTACCGACCAGCACACCTGCAATCAGAATATGTGCAGTACAGGTGATTTCTCTTATAGCTTTACTTTGATGTAGCTGTATGTTATATAGTTAAACAGGATTTGCAAGTAAGTTATGGAGGGTTAAATAAGCATTTGGATGCTTTTGAAACAGCATAATGATGTTTGGTTTTGCACATTAACATCACTATATACTTTACTTTCTCAGTTTGAAAAAGCTGCTAGCTGTTACTTATGGTATAGTTCAATTAAGGAGTTCCTCTCTGAAAATGATGATATAAAGAAATAAGAATACCCTAATCCAAAACTACCTAAATGGTTACTACTAGTAACTGCTACCTTGCCATCCTCTGGTGAGATACTTCTCTGAAGCTGAGCGAAGGTGAAGGCTCGTCCCATGTCCACAGGATGTTCCTCCTTCCCTAAGCTCTGCTGGCTTTTTGCTTCCATCTCTAGTAATGTGGTCAGTATGTAAGAGTAGGAGCGTGTACAAAAACAATCATCTACACATTTCTTGTCAACGTGCTTATCCTTTAAGTGTTTCATTCTGGTTAGGCATTGTGTCTAAATGTCTCTGGATCTACTCTTGAATATTAAGCTGATAGACAAATAGCTTTGTTGAACGGTCTTTAAACTGTATGGACTATGTGAATGATGACTGTATTGTTACTGCCAAAGTAGGTGATGTGGTTTAAGCAGAGAAGAGCAAGTACTAACTTCAGAGTCTGTTTTGTCATTGACTTGTCTGACTGGTTTTTTTTTTTTTTTTTTCATTTTTATTAAGAACTCTGGTACCCAGTTACTGAAGAAAGTAGCAGCTGCTCCTATGAAAACATTATCTCAAACAACAAATGCTGTGGCTTCTACTGTTAAGCCACCTACTGTAATACAGGTAGGTGGCAAGCTTTATAGCACGGTGGAATAAGAATGACAGATGACAAAGAGAAAATATGGATACAATCTTGTTATTTCTATCTCTAATCTGGTTTTCAGTGAACTTGGTAACTTTTGTGCTCACAAATTCTTTCCTGAATGTCTTTTTAAATATGCATAATTTAATTATGTTTCTACCAGTGTGTGTCAGATCATCTTATCTCAGTATAGTAGAAAGCACATGAACAATGGATAAAATAAATAGTTTGGAGAGGCCATTTCCAGTGCTTCTGTACTGTGTGACAGAGCTTCTTCAGGATCTAGGTGAAGTTTTTGCCAAGAGATGGAGAATTCCTAATGCTCTATACTGTTGTGATTCCTCAGTTCCTTAGAAGAAAAAAAGTATATCAGAGGGGAAAATGAACTGTCTGCACCAGTCCAGTATTTTTCATGTATACCTTTCTTTCCCCATATTAAAAATGGAAGGAGGACTATAACTGAAGACCTCTAATTGAGTTTGGCAGACAGATGCTACAGATAAGACTAAATAGATAGTGGTTGGAAATGCCTTATTTTTAGGTAGTACTTTTGTCCTATTTCTTAGGTCTTATTTTGCTTTTTCTATAGAAAAAGTTGTAGGACTCTTGTGAAGAAGTCCTTGTCACCTGTAAAGTATGACACATCTCCTAGATTCAGTTTATTGTCTGTTCTTGGGTACCAGGTTTCTAGATAAGCATGTGCGATGAAAAGAAAACAATTTCTTTCTACTGATCAAATCTTCTGTTCTCATAATTCTGAAGATAAACAGGGGAGAAGTCTGGCTTGTACATATCTTTTGTGAACAAGAGCTTAAAGGAAACTGGGCTGTATTGGTTGATCAAGCACTCAGTAAATGAGCAGGATCAGTCATCCAAAAAAACACATTCTGGATGTGTGTTCTTGACCTTGAGGGTCTTTCAAGAATTGGAGTTCTGTTGGTTGACAGTGGTAACTAATGGTCTGACTTACGAATTTATCCTGCTCTTCTTCTGTATCAGCAACTGAAAACTACTTGCAGCTCTGTCTGTGATCTTTTTTTCTCATCCTTCTTACTACAAATAGGTGATGTTGAGGCTAAAGGGGAAAATCCAGAGCCCTCAAGACATTTTTTGTTTTCTTTAGAATGGGTCTGAGAACAGTAACAGATATTTTGGTATACTAGCTTGCAAATCATGTGCTTGTGATCTCTGCGTAGACATCTTTAGGATATAAAAGCACTAGTCATCTACTGTACTACCATTGTACTGGGAAAAAGAGATTAAAGGCAAAGGTCTCTTCCATCTGATGGATAAAGTTGCCTGCATCCTGACTCTCATGTGGATAAACACTGAGATTCATCATGCTATTAACTTTCTAAACTTAAATCTATCTTTGATTTGTTTCTTCTGTACTTCCTTAGTTCAATTTTGATGTGAAGAATTCTGTTCTTCTGAGGTGTTTGAAGAGGCAGACATGGAGTATTTTTTGTAAGTCCTATTTTAAAAAAACCCAAAAAACCAAACTCCAGGCTGGATTTAAACAGCAGGAATCGGAACTGGGGAAAAATTCAATAACACTGTATTGTTTGGAGTGGGTTCCTTGGCACCTCTCTGTTTTGCAGAGGATTGCAAAACCCTCTGTACAGGCTCCTCATACAATAAAGAGTAACTGGGTGCAATATGAATGCATCCTGCCATCACAGGGCTACTTCACTTCTCACCCTGGGGTGGGCAAGAGAAGACTGCTCACAAGGGAATCTGTGCATAAAGTTGAAGGAACCATCTGGGAAAATAAAAGAGCCCTTGGATCTGATTTCCTTGGCAGCAGTTCATTCATCAGTCTTAAAAACTTGCTGATGTTAGTCTTGACAGGGCTTTTTGAGGTCACGGGAGAGGATTGTTGGTGTGGAAGCATGATGCGATCACAAAAAGGGGGAGACAGTGGAGAATAAATAATCCTTGGCTTGATTGTTCACCTCTAGTCTTGGGAGAAGTACATCATGGAACACTTCTCTACAAAACTCTCTCATTAAGAAACTCTTATTCTCCTAATCTACAAAATTTCAGGTTTTGAACATTCCTGAATGTTTTCAGATCTGAGGTGAGAAAAAATACCTGCACGTTTTCATTTTTTGCCTTTTTCCCAGGTGAGGTAATGAAGCTGCAAAGTATCTAATTAGCAGCATGCTGTGGCACTTTCATTTAGATGCAGAGCAATTCTTCTCTTGAAATGACTTAAAAAATGCAGAATACATGCAGGTTTTTTTTTTTTGGTGACAACTGTTTCTCTGTTGCTCAAAGTGAGAACGAGAATTGTCAGTAGTGAAGAAGGTTGAGGGCAGATAACAGAAGTTAATTCCCATATATTCATCTTCCTGGAGAAAGGGTCCAACAGACTTCCTGTTGTTCTCGCCCTCAGCTGATAAAATGCTGTTCTGGTCTTGATGTGTAAACATGCTGGAATTTGCAAGAGATCAGGTCCCATGAACCTCATGTTTTCGACTTTTAAAAGCCCAGGGCACTGCAGCTTGACAGATCTGTACTCTGTCCCCTTCCGTCTTCCTCCCATCCATCTGTTTGTGGGATTCGCATGCCCAGTTTGCCTCCCTGTGGTCTTAGAGCTGTTGAGCCTCATCCTTGAAAGAGGCAGTAGTGGTGGCAAAGATCCTGCAGAGAGCTATTAAAGTGTTACCAACAGTGGGAGCCTAAGCTGGAAAGCTTTCTGGTAGCTGCCTGCTCCTGTCATGTCAAGCTGGCAGCTGCTTGGAGGGAGGTGGGGAATGGACCCACCCAGGAAAAAAATAACTTATAAATAAATGACAAAAGTTCCAAAGTTTTGCTTTAGCTCTAAATGCTTATTCACTAATTTTCCCTATCATGAAAGACTTAAAAGCCGTTTCATATTCTATTTGATACCTGGACAGACATCATGTAGATACTATGATTAGTTTTTGTTTTATCTATGGTAGAGTCAGTCAGTCTCTTGTGTTACAGTCTTATCATTAATGCAGTTAGCCAGCATTGGACTACACTGTGGTGTTTAACTGTATTAAGGGTTAGTGAGAGCAATTATGTTGTATCGATGTGAACATAGAATTTGGCCTACAAAACCAGACTTTTCCTTTCTCTTGATGTTTGGAGGTTTCAAATACTAACCTGAAACTCATGCTTCTCCTATAACTTGCAGGTTCAATCTGCCTTTTTAGTTTTCAAGTTGAGAAATCAAATGTGTTTTTCATAAAGGCAAAGTCTTTACTCATCCTGTATTCTGTTGTATCAAAAGAACTGTGTTGGGGTGGTTTTTGAGAGGTTTCACTTTTGGTGTGGTACTGTGGGTTTGTTTTTTTTTTTTTACAGTGGGGAGTAGAAATACTAAAGTTCTGTAGGTTTTCCTCTGGAAACTATTATTTAGCCTTGTCAGGGAAGGAGAGAGGTAACTCCCAAATTTCTTATTTTTACCTGAACCTTCATTATTCTCTTGTTGCTGGAGCTTCTGAATCTGGTAAACTATCTCTAAAAAAAAAAAAAATCTCAAAAATAACTGAATGTTGTGAGAATTTGTATCTGGGCAGAGGAGAGAGATCCAAATTGCTTCTCGGAAGAAAAAGGCAAAAAGAACTTATTAGGTGCATTTGGTCATCTGGCTGCTTTTGTTGGCAGTGCCTCCTTCCAAGGTGGACACAACATCTTTTGCCTACTCTGTGTGTGACAGGAAGCGTAAGGGAGAGTGGCTGCAGGCAAAGAAAGATAGATAACCACTTATGGTTATATTTAACTTTAGAATAGTATCACCAGGCTTAGTGTTGTCCAGAATCTGTTAGTGTTGGATTGTAGGAGCGTTGTGAAGTTCATGTATTGGTTTCTAAAAGATTTGCATTTCAAGGTTTGTATTTCTCTCTTCACTTGAAGTGGCAGGCAGTGCTTCAGTCTAGGTGAGCCTTTGTCGTTTCTTTTCTCTGCTCTTGATTTAAGAACAGAATTATAGCTATGGGGGTTCTGTCACTGTGTTAAATAAAGTCTTTCAAAGCAAATGAATCCAAACTTTGAAGACAAAGACAAAAATTTTTTATTTACATTTTGAATTGTAGTGTGGAGGGAGGGTGCTACGTTACACACTAGCAGAATACAGTATGTTTGTCACGTTAGTCTTTGGTTAACAAGTGTTAATTTTTCTTCTCAGACAGCAGCTGCAACAGCTAGTGTTACTGCAGTTACTGCTGTAAAGCCTTCGAGTACTGGAACACCTGTAAAACTTCCAGTTACAGGACCACCTGCGCAAGCCATCTCCCAAAAGGCAGTCTCTGTGAAAGCAGAGGGCACAACAGTAGCACAGACCAGTGCTTCTACAGTAAGGAAAAAAAGTTTTTAATTAAAAATTAACATTCACTATATTCATCAGAGGGTGGAGAGCCAGTGCAACATCTAACAGTCTTCTCTTTATTTCTGCACTAGGAGATGCTAGACAATGTGAAGAAATGCAAGAATTTTCTTGCTACGCTAATAAAGCTGGCATCTAGTGGACCTCAAGCCTCTGAGATGGGGCAGAATGTAAAGAATCTGGTGCAAGATCTATTGGTGAGGTGTTTTTAACAAAATCTGCATAATTTTTCTATAAATTTCGATACAGTCTTCATCATAGTTTCATTCCTTGTGTTTGGTTTTTTTTTTTAACAACTGAAGAGTTTTATTTGTGGCTGAGTATGTCATTAAGTCTTACATTATAAATCTGATTTTTAACTGACTCCTGTGCTGTATTTTTCTCCCCTCATGTTCCTGTTTCACTTTATGCATGCAGGTAGCTGACAGCAAGAGCAGCTGATTGTGTTAACACAGCCTCTGGTTCTGAGCTGTTTTGTTTTTTACACGTCGCTGTAGTTTTGAGTCCTCAATAGCAATACTATTACTATAGAAGGTGTACCGCAGTGCTAAATTCATACTATTACTTTACTCCAAGACAAAACAGGCTTACAGGTTGATGAACTCCAGTGTAACAAGCATGACATTATCTATGTCTTTAGAAAATGGGATGGAGAAAATAATGTGGTGGCTGCCAACTTGTGTCCGTCCTTGCAGGTGGCTTCCGTATGCTTCATGCTGTACCCCAGCACAGCTGGGTTTTCTTGGTAATGATTTCTCCTGCCACTTCTTGTCTTGGCATTTGACCGCTGGTGCTGTTTTGTTGTTCCACCATAGCAGAAGGCTGGGGGCAGCGTTACTAGTGGTACCAAAGGACTCTTCAGTATAGTAAAGCATGATGTAGTCAGAGGTATGATTTTTAGAGAGCAGAAGATGCAGCCTTGCAAAAATTTTATTCCTCTGCCTCTGTGTTCCTGCTGGACTACACACCTTGCTTCTGTAGGAAAATACTAGATTCATCATTTATTTAGCTTACGGCACTTTATTTTTTTCAAGAACAGTTGCTGCCAGACATCAATACATCATTTACTGTGCACTTGTTTGTTTTTTGTATTATTCAAAAAAAGATGTTTTCAGCCCTTCCGTATGTGTCTATGATTTAAATGCAAAATAAATTAATGTTTCATATGTAAGGGGGAAACAAGTAAACAGTAACTGTGAAGTAAAATGGTTCTTCAGGCAGCATCTCATAAAGTGGGTGTCAGGCACATTGTATGCACTGAGATGCAGTGTACCAAATCACACATCTTGTATCTGTGAGACCTCAGTGACCTGTATCCACAGCTCAGTGACACCTACCACGCAGCAGACCAAATGACTAAATAGGAGAGCTGCTGTAAGTTCTTGTTTGTCTGTAAATATACAGTCCTTAAAAAACTCCCCCTGGTCATGTAGCTCGTGGAAACAGGAGAAGGTATGTGAGGAATACTTTCTATGAAGAGACAGAGACTGATGCTGGGGTCTGGTCTCTCTTTCTTGTGTGTTCTGTACCTTCTTGAAGGAGGTAATGTTCTTTGTGACTCTGTGGTCAGAGACACTCGTCTCAGGTGACGATCTCACCTGAGAACATGAGAAAGAGCAACAGTATCTGAGTCTACTTGTTAGTGTGACCCTGTTACTGGGGGTGGCTGTGAAGCAGGGAGTGAGGGGGAGTCTCAGAAGTCTGCTGCAGTAGCTAATCCTCTCATACCGTTGAGTTAGGTGTTTGTGTTGGAGCAGAGTTGAAAGCATTAAGAAAGGGGACTGTAGTCTGCAAGCCAGAGGACCATTACCATAGTTGTATGCAGAAGTGACTTTCAGATGTTCAGTTTCTCTTGCTTTTAAAGAGGATGTTGAAGTGTTCTGCTTTATGCTATATGTGCATTACGTTAGAACTGTCTTATGAAAACTATGGAGTTGTCTTTTGTCTCCATTCTCTTTCAATTGATTTTGATGCAGATAAACTGCCTTTACAAGAAAAAAAGTGCTCTTAGTGGATTTTAAATCTCTGCATAAAAATGAGGTTCTCGGAAGGATCAGTGCTCCTCATAAACTTGCTTCTGTCAGTTCACTTCAGTGAAAGAGTGTTTGAACAACTATTTTAAAGTGTGCTAATGGCCTGTAGCAGAAGACAGTAATTAAATTTGATAATACTATATCTAAGTTAAAGCTTCATTCTATCCTAAAACTTTTTGTTTAAAAATACAAGAGGAAAAAAAATCATTTGAGTACTGAGAATGGAACAAGACCATGATAATGTATATTTCCATGACTTTTTTTTTATACAGGTTGAAAAAAAATTATGGTAGTTCCATAGTTATAACTTCTGGTTATAATTATCCTTTCCTCTTAGGAAGCAAAAATTGAACCAGAAGAATTTACAAAAAAACTCTACGTAGAGCTCAAGTCATCTCCACAACCATATTTAGTTCCTTTTCTCAAGGTAAGTGTCTGATTGTAGATATATAGTATTTAATGAGGGGAGGGAGGCGGACCAGAAAAGAAAAGAACCAGAACATTGAAATAAGTATTTGTTGGGGTCAGTTAAGGAAACGATGCTTAACCTAACCTTGTGCAACTTGTTCTTGCAAGAATGTTCTGGGGAGTGGGAGAGGAAGGAGAATTTCGGAGAAGTAATTCACACTGTGTTCTTAAATTGGAGAATAATTACCCTCTAGTCATTAGTAAGACTGTTTGGGAAGCTGGCGCATCTATAGTAGAGCAGCTCTATGCTAAGACGACCTCTTACTTTCTTATCAAAATTGTAGTTAGATCTGAGTTCTAATGCAGACAACTGTGGCTGTGCAGAACTTGCACAGTATTTAAGCTCAAACAATCTAAATAAAGCTATTCATCTGTCTGCTGGTTGGTGTTTAACTGAGGAAGAGAAAAAAACCTCTCCCCCCTTTTTCCAGAAAGGATCTGACAGGATTACTGCAGCTTAGGAAAAGTAACCCAGGACAACTGTACCTCCATTCGAGCAAATAATCACATAATTTTATTTTTCTTTTAAAAAGTGTTCTTAACATTGTTAATCATATGGCTGAATGACCTTAGCAAAGTAAAAGTGAACATCTTTGTTATACAGCAAGCAATAAATCCCAGTGAAAATATGGAAAACTTGGTTACATTTACTTAATTGCAATATACTCAGTATTCTTAGACTTGGTAGATCTGTACCTTCCCTTGGCATCCATTTTAGGCATGTTGGAGAATCAAGGAAGAGTAGGTAAATGCTAAAGCTGAGATAGAGGTTTTCTGGAGTTTGTCCTCTTCCTTAGTATTTGATATAGTATATGATAATGTCGTTGTTGCTTTATGTGGCTGGTGTTAATCTGTTCAAGTGTGGGATGAATATTTCTGTTAGCTTTGCTAGCAAGTTTACCATGAGTCTTGAAGACTACAGTCATCTCTGTGCAGGACTTGTTACAAAATTTTCATATTGGTCACTTAATTTATTCTCTGTTTAATTCCTGGAGGCTTCTTAAATGCTTGTGCTAGAAAAGCAGGGAACTCAGAGTATGGGCTCCTTTACATCCAGCGCAGCTGTTGCTACAGAAGGATTGGGCTGTGAGTGCAAGGTCCATGTGATTGGCAGAGGTTTGCTATGAGCTGTGCAGAGTCTCAGCAGAGCTCTACTAACTGCCAGGGCAAGTCTGGCTTCAGAAGTGGCATAGCTGCTTTCTGCAGGGCCCTGGCTGATGAGCCCCACTGCTGATGAGCCCCACATCAGGCTGTGTCTCCATGGGACCAGCTCAGGTACTGCCTCACTGCACAGGTGAACCTCAGTAGCTCTTTGCTTGCAGACCCAGCCAAAGTCTGGCATGTCCAGACCTTGTCCGGAGCCCTGATAGTCCCAGGCTAGTGCATGCAGAGGAGCTGAGGGGTGGCTGCACTTCACCTGTGAATGTTTCCACTCCTGCAAGTCCTCAAACGGTTTGTTAGCTCAGGCACAGTGCTGTCCTCATGCACTCACAGAAGCCTGAGTTAAGCCGTCCCACAATATGGAGAGCTGCTACGTTTGGTGACAGGACTGAGTGCCAAATGGAAGCTGACCTCAGGAGTGCGTCTTTAAGGTGTTGTGAGGACTGGCGCTGGCCTTGTTCGTAGGGGAAATGTAGCTGGAGTCTGGAAAGAAATGTGACACAGCTTGCTGCCAATTTACTTTTAGCTAGTGAAGTGATATTTTAGGGAGAATTCTCTGAAGTTGTCTGTTGTGTTTGAGCTGCTTATTTTTTAGTAGGTCGTTGCACATGTTTTGGGTTGCCTTTTCTAATAGGTGGAAAAGTACAGTGACTTTGGCTGGGAAGCCTGCTTGCTTTTCAAATCTCTGCTGAATGCATTAGGAGCATGAGGAAAGCTGAGCATCCTTTTAAAAGAAAAGGAAGCAAATATTAAAGATAGATTTGTCACAAAGTCGAGGTGTGCATACAATTAGTTCAGTAAAGAATCATAGAATCACAGAATGGTAGGAGTTGAAAAGGACCTCTAAAGATCATTTAGTCCAACCCCCACCCTGGCTCAAGCACAGGTCCACATAGATCGGATTTCACAGGTACGTGTCCAGATGGGTTTTGAAAACCTCCAGAAAGGAGACTCCACACCTTTCCTGGGCAGCCTGTGCCAGAGCTCCCTCACCTGACCAGTAAAGTAGTTTTTTGTTATGTTTAAGTGGAACTTTTTGTGCTCTAGCTTTTGACTGTTATCCCTTGTCCTGTGACTGGACGCTACAGAAAAAAGTGGTGCCTCCTCAGTCTCCTCTTCTCCAGGCTGAACAGCCCTAGTTCTTGCAGCATTTCCTCATAAGAAAGATACTACAGTCCCCTGATCATCTTGATGGCCGAGAGCTGGACTCTCTCCAGAAGTTCTCTGTCTCTCGAGTTCAGGAGCGCAGAACTGGACACAGGACTCCAGATGAGGCCTCACCAGGGCAGAGTAGAGAGGGAGCAGAACCTCACTTGACCTGCTGGCCACGCTCCTAATGCATCCCAGGATGCCATTGATCTTGGCCATGAGGGCACATTGCTGGCTCATGTTTAGCTTATTGTCAACCTGCACTCCCAGATCTCTCTCTGCAGAGCTGCTCTCCAGCAGGTCAAGGCCCAGCCTCTACTGATGCATCGGGTTGTTGCTCCCAAGGTGCAGGACTCGGCACTTGTCCTTGTTGAACCTCATGAGGTTCCTCACTGCCCAACTCTCAAGCTGGTTGAGATCCTGCTGAATGGCAGCACAGCCTTCTGGGGAATCAGCCAGTCCTCCCAGTTTGGTGTCATCAGGGAACTTGCCGAGGGTACACTGTGTCCCCTCATCCAAGTCCTTGATGAAGATGTTGAACAAGACTGGACCCAGAACTGACACCTGTGGAACTCCACAGGCCACAGGCCTCCAACTCAATTCTGTGCTTTTGATCACTGCCCTCTGGGCTCTGTCATTCAGCCAGCTCTCGATCCACCTCACTGTCCACTCATCCAAGCCACACTGCCTGAGCTTTTCTATGAGGCTATAATGGGAGATGGTGTCAAAAGCCTTCCTGAAGTCAAGGTAGATGACACCTGCTGCTCTCTCCTCATCTAGCCAGCCAGTTCTACTTTCATAGAAGGCTATCAGGTTGGTCAAGCAGCATTTTTTTCTTGGTGAATTCGTGTTGAGTTCACTTGGTATATTAGTATGAGACATAAGCGACCTGAACTAGGTGAACCTGCTTCTGCAGAGGGGTTGGACTAGATGATCTGTAAAGGTCCCTTCCAACTCCTACCATTCTATGATTCTGTGATTCCTTTTGCACAAAGCCCAGAAAAACATCACTATGCTGGAGACTATTGCAAAGTTAAAAAACTTTCAGGGGGAAAGAAAAGAGTTTGTGCAAATTTATACATAGCTATAGAACTGATTTCCCCTGGTTCTGAGCCATAGAGATTGTACGTAGTCACAGAGAAAAATCTGTAGAGGACTTGAAGATTATTCTATCTACTAACCTTCTAAAACATAGCTGTGGTAAAAATGAGGTGTTTCCAGATAACTTTACTAATGTTCTCTCGTTGCAGAGAACTCTTTAGTTGTACTTCTGCAGCTATTTAGACATTATTAAAGTGATATCTCCCCCTAGTGTAGATACAGCCGTATTGGTATAGGAGCTCTCAGCTTCAAAGCTTGTTTCTGACTTTATTGAAAAACTTATCTGTTAGGCCCTGTGGAATAAACACAGCTGTTACAATATAGTGGGGTAGGGGTTTAACAAAACAAATTTTTGAGGTAGTAAAGCAGTTTAAACAGTCTTATTCTGAAATACAAATTCCAAATTGAAAAATCTAAACAAAAGAACAAAGTTGTGGGTCAGTTTCCCTGTAGATGGGATTTCTACATTCAATGAAGCTGTAGTGACTGTTGACATTTGCTCAGCCTGTGTTGGTGATTCTCATGGGCTTCACTGAGCAGTGTCAAGGGTGCCTGAATTCTGGCAAAACTTGTTTGGAATAAGCAATTCATTATCTCACGAAAAATTAGACTGGAAGATGAGGAAGAGGATTCAGTTACTAATGTATCAGTATTGTGGAAAACTGCTGTTATGACCAATGTTTCCTCGTTTTTCTTCTAGAAAAGCATGCTTGCTGTACGGCAGCTAATGCCTGATGCTCAGAGCTTTATCCAGCAGTGTATGCAGCAGCCAGATCCAATCCAAGAAACTGTTACGACTTGTACCTCTGCAGCACCCTCTCCTTCTGTAACAGTGGTAACCTCAGCTGTAGCAACAACTTCTCTTCCAGTTATAAAGCCAGTATCTGCCTCTGTAACAATCACAGCCTCTCCAGTTATAAAACCAGTCCTTGCCAGTGGATCGGTGACGGCTTCTCTGCAGACTGTGAAGCCTGTTCCTTCCTCTACAGTGGTGACAACAGCTCTTCGGCCTGCAACATCGGTCCTCGCCACAACAATAGCAACATCAGGGCTCACTGCTATCCAAACTGTCAAACCAGTCTTCACCTCTGCAGTAACGACATCCTCTCTCCAGTCTGCAAAGCCAGTGCTGGTTTCTACAGCGACATCTTCAGCAGCAACCCCTCTCCAGCCTCTGAAACCTGTCATTGGAACCCCAATCAGTATTAAAATCTCACAGCCAAACTCCATCACACAGTCAGTGGGTGCTCAGCAGGTGGTTAAAGTGAAACAGCTGGTAAGATGAATTTCTCAGCTTCTCTGTAACCAAGCATCTTTACTTTGACTCTTAGTTTTGTAAAGAGGATACCAGTTTCGATCTTAGCTTTTTTTTTTTTTTTTTAACATGTGAAGCTAGTCTGGCATGAGTTAATCTGTTATATTTGTCATAGTTTAGGGATACTGAGCCCTTGCTGAAAAGGTGACTCCAAAGCCAAGCTGCAAGCTTGATCTTTTGCAAGACATATTGATCACCTTTCCACCAGACTGAACATCTACCTTGAGACACAAGAGAATTAATTCTGTCTCTTATGTGTGCAGCCAGGATGAGTTGGCACCTGAAAAAAAGACAGTAAATGCTAGTGTCAGAAACAGAAATTGCTGATGAGCTGTGTCTAAACTAGCTATCAGGGATTCTAATCTCTCTACCTTGGTAGTTCCCGCTCTGCATATTTTGCAGGCACAGGTGACTTGATTACTGATCTGTTAGCTGAAATGCACAAACAAGCACCAAGGAGCTTTTCAGAGCAGAGTTCTGACCTCCACATTTACCAAGAAGTGTTAATTATGAAGTAATCCAAAAGTGAGCTTTCTCTATCAGGCCTCATTAGCTAACAAATTCCAGGAGGAATAAGTGTCTTATTAAAACAGTACCCTGAAAAGCAATGTGTTAACATTTTTTTTTTTTCTTGGCACAGGTTAATTTCTTGCTAATGTTAATGTTAAATACCAACAAACTGTGCATCCACAGGTATACCCAAAAGAGCAACATTGTGAAATACAGTAGGTTTGTTTTCTGAGTGTTTGACATACTGGGTAGTATGCTGTCTAACTGGTCTACCTGTAAATAACATTCACAAATATTTTGAGGGAATAGTTGCTCTTTGACAGATAAATAACTCAGTTCTTGAATGGGACTTCCTTGTAAAGATTTTTTTCCTTAAAAAGAAGGGGAAAATAAATTAAGTTTCCTGTGAAACTAGGTGTAGTAGGGCATCTGATGTGAGAATTTCCTTTGTAGTTTTTTTATTGTGTATACTGGACTTAATACTCAGACCCCCACAAATGTTTTGCTTTTTAAATTTTCTTCCTTTCAAAGTGCATAAGCTGGATGTAACGCAAGAATCTTGCTCTCTAAATAAAGAACTTATGCTACCAACTTTTCACCTTTCCAGACTTGCTTAAAAAAGAACTAAGTACTCAAGTATATGAAGGGTATGGGGAGTCCTTTTAATCAATGATTTTGATTAAAAACAAAACAATGAAACTTGAAAACCAACACAAGTCCTGAAACTAAATGAATACCAGGTGTCTGCACTGACAGTCTTCAATAGGAGTAGCTAAAGCTGAACTGGGAAAGGAGTTGTTACCTTTGTTCTCTTTGAGGACTGAATTTGGAATTCTAGGCAGAAGGAAATGAGGGCTTCTTAAGTTTTACAAGGATTGGAGAGCAGTTTGGCTACACAGAAAAATATGTAATCCAGGGAAAAGGTTGACCATCTGTACAAATAGACAAGGAATATTAACTCTATGCTGGGGAGTTAAAACACTTCTTGAATATAATATTGATGAATGCTTTACAAACACTGAATTCCATGCAAAACATGTTTTTATCTTCGAGTAGATTCCAGGCATGGTGACTGAAATACTTGCTCTTGAGGACTTCATTTTGGTCTTGAAAGGACTTGAAGGGACGTGTTGACCACTTTGTCACTTAAGCCATATCAGGAGCTTAGTGTTTGTTCAGACAACTCATTAGCACAAAGAGCAAGTTAGTAGAGGCAGCTACACCATCTAGATCTTCCCTGATGCCTTTCCTCAAAAGGATAGAGTCTGTTTCCTCCCACAAGAAAACAAATATGGATCGTCTCCCTAAACAGAAGGGTCCTGCTGCCAGCTGAAGGGAAGCATGTGCCAGCTGTGCAAATCTGTCCATGCAATGCTGCCAGCAACTTCTTTCTCTTTCCAGCCTGCAGGGTTGTCTGCCATACACTCCCTCTGCCTGCCCATTTCTAATTTGGGTCCCTTGTGCTTGAAGAATGTAAAGCACGTTTCATGTGCCAGCTCTGTTGTAATGTTGGTCGTCCTTAAGAATGCAGCCCTCCAGTATTTTTATATATAAAAATTGTGACTGGAGTGATGTAACATGTAACTTTGATTGTTTTTTTTTTTTTTTTTTTGGTAGCATGATTAGCAAAACTCTTGAGTTTATGTAGTGGACGTGGAGGGACTTGTTCTTCAAGGAGGCTGTTGTGGTTGATCACATGCCTGTGCTATAGGAGTTCCATGTTTGGAAGGATTCCCTCCTGCTGACTTCTTTAACACAGACTCATTTAAGGCTTACAAAGAAGTTTCATCTCAGAAATAAAACTTGTGTGGCTGTAGTATTGCTTTGTCCTTGAAGGCACAATGAATGGAAATTTACATTACCAGCCACTGGCCTCCAGCAGTGAGAAGGCTGCTGTGAGACTCCAACTTCATGTTAAGCATAAAGAGCAAGAGTTTTATGGTGTAGTCCCTGCAATTACCAGTGAGATGTACTCCCTGGACATTGCTAATGGCTGAAGCAAGAATTGAGGTTCTTGTGCTGTTTTAACTACTTGTTCTTAGTAAGTTGTTAGTGTCAAGTCCCCTCAGAGCTAAGCTTCCTTGAACAGAAAGTCTCTAAGATTTTTGTCTTGAGTGTATGCTTTTTCATTCTGATGATGTTCATGAAGCAATACTGCTTGTAGTGTATGATGGTAGCTCAAGATCTCTCTACTGATCTCCGAACTTTGCTTTATGAACGTAAAACAGGTTTAAGTAAGGCTAATCAAAATCTCTCTCAAGCAGCTGTCTCTGTGCTGTCAGGTGGGTGTTTCATTGCTTTTTTTTTTTTTTTTACTTAAGAGCATTGGTTCTTTTTATTCTGATGTCTCTGTCAACCTATTAAACAGGGCACAAATGAACACTTCTTGCTGCCAACCTGAAGAAGATAAAATAACAAAGATATTACCTATTTTTGTAATACTTCTTTCTGACATTGCATCCTTGTCAAAATTTCTAGGATTATTGTTCTCTCCAACTGGAAAGTCCCAAGGACTTTTAGCTTTTGTTAGTCAATCAACTAGAATGGCAAACAGAAAATGAACTGTACTGACAACACATACTTTCTGTTTCTCATTGACCTGGCCTCCTCAGTTACTTGACTCATTTCCCAATCTACACCTGGACTTGCTGATTTAACGTGGCCTATCTCTGTTCTTTTGTCTGCTGTACCTTAATCTTGAATGTTTCCATTTCCTCCTGTGCTGTTTCAGTGTTTTGCATGCAGAACATGAAGCATCATTCTCACTTATGATAGATAGGTAGAATCTCTAGATGTGTATTGGGGGCGTGCTGGCCAAGTCTGCAAGTATCTTGTTAAACCTAGTTGGTGGCTCAGTAATTATCTGAATGCATAAATGATGCTGTTAACATTATTTGCAACTTTGAGTGTATAGAAGGTGGATCTTTCAGAAGGATCAAACTGCACTTGGTTAAAAACACACAGAAGCAAATGTTAGTGTCCGTACTACTTCATGAAGAAGTACTTCATGTGTGAACCTTGACTTTGTCCACAGCTTGTAACTGTACTCCCATGGTTCTTTCCTCTTACGGCTCTGATGTTTCTTCTTAAGAACTGTTTGTTTTCTGGTTTTTAGGCATCACCTTCAGCTCAGTTATTCTGTTACTGCCGCTATGCCAAACCATGATGCTATTAATTTGGGTATAGATGCAGTGTATCTTGACTATTCGGTACACAAAGTACCTCTTTTTGTAAATATGATGCTTATGCTGATTATGTTTACTAATAAATCTGAAGTTAGATGACAGAAAGAGGAGACAACCTGATTTCTGAAGTATCATAAATGTAAATTCTTTAATTAAACTTGTGCAGTGTTGCTGTACAGGCACTCTTTAGACTTTCCAAAGTTAGAATAAAATATAAAGAGAAGAAAAAAATGATTTCTTGACCTTGAAAATTCCTTTGTATTGTATTTTTGCTGCTAAAAAAAACCTGACTTCAATCTAAAGATGATAACTTTGTGTTTTGGTAAAAGCACATCTTTCTACTACTTTTCCAAAGGAGATATCAAAAGCTGCAGCTCACATTCTACTAGCTAGGAGGCTTAGAAATTAGGTTTGTAGGGATAGTGCAATTTTATTACTTTCTTGCATTTTAATAGCTGCCCCTGAAGAGGAAGAATTAGTATTTATGGGCTGTGCTTGTAGGTCTGTGTTGATATGACATCCTGCTGTCTGGATTTGTTTCTTTCAAGATTGAGTCTGTTTAAACAAAACTATCAGTCCCTGTCTTTTTTACCCTTTAGCGGTGCACTGATGTTTTTGTGTAGAGGCTCTACTCGCTGTAGGTGTTGCTCTTTGGTACTTCATGTTCCTGATAACTTATGTGTTCAGTGTACCTGTGTTTAATACTTTGAAGCTCAGTGCCTCAATTTACAATTGATGTTGCAGCTCCAAAAATGCATTAGTAACATATAGTGTGCACTCATTTCTGACAGGAAAAGAATTCCATGCAAGACTGCTGTTGGTTTTGATACATTCTCCTTTTAACTAGACATATGTAATATCTACCCTTTTTAACTTATTGGCAGGCAGATTCAATATTCAATTGTTGGTCTGTTAAGCAACACTTAAGAGGAAAACCTCTTGGTGTGTAATACATTGCGTAATACTCAGTGACACTCATCTAATATAGTTATCGATAGAGAGTAGGGATGAAGTGTCTGTTAGAGTTTGCTGAATGATCTGGAGCTTAAAGCTCACCACCAGCTGTTAAGGCTTCTTGTCGTGAAGAAAAAAAGTGATTTTTTGGGGGTTTATTTCTGAGTGTGCTGTTTGCTTTAAACTCAAAGCTGGACATACATGCTTGCCTAGTGGCACTTCTGGCTCAACAAACATGTTGATACTGTTTACTTCTCTGGATGTTTAGCTTTTCTCACTCTTGATATTGGATATTCCACTTTCAGGTAGTCCAGCAACCATCAGGAGCCATTATAAAGCAAGTATCCACACTTCCACAACCCTCAACACTGACCCTACAGACATCTGCTGAAGAAAGGATGCCACTGAATACACTTGTTCAAACTAACAAGTTTCCTGCAGGTAAAGTGCAACTTCTTAAATGGAGAAGGGAGAGGACTGCTGAGGTATAGAAATGAGTGCAGGCTTGTAGGAATGTAAGAAGGTGGTTGTGTATAGGGAGCAACCAGCTCTGTGCAGTAAGTTGAATGTCTTTACTGTCTGCTTTGAGTTCTTGTAAGAAACTCAGTGCCAGCTCTACTTCTGGCACCTGTTAAAATCACGTGAGTCAAATATTTATGCCTTCTTGGTTGCAAATGCTCACAGTAATCAAGCTTTGAGTAAGCTCCTTGCAATGAACTTCCTTTAAACCATGGTGCTTTTGAGAGTTGTTTCATGAGACTTTGCTTTTTTTTATTCAACAGGTTCAGGCTGATGCATATGACTTTGTCATCTTTTGTGAGCCAGTCATTTTTCGCTAAAACCTTCAGCTGGTCAGCACAGAGGAAGGCCCTTGCTCAGCAAAGGGGTTTTAGCCATGCAGAACGTGTAGAATATAAAAATCTAGAGTGTCTGGTTTAAAATTAGTTGCAGTGGAGTCTGCAGTAGCCTTTGCTAGAAGTATGAACTGACGTATGAAGTCTGAGCATTTTGCTTTCTACTATACCATGTTCTTTGTTTTGTTTTAGGTTCCATTGTGAAACAAATTGCTCTGCCAGGAAACAAAATTCTGTCCCTTCAGGTACCTTCTGTTCAGAAAGCTAAAACAAAAGAGAATGGAGCAATGTCCTTCAGGTAAATATAAGCAATAACAGAAATGTACTATAGGAAAGAACAAAAGGAACACACAGCAAGTGTGGAGGTGGGAACAGAACCCAAATAAAACCAACTTTTATCACAAGGTTGTTTATTATAGGTGTTTTTCATATTGTAATTCTGATTAATAGAAATGCCACGATGAGGCTGGATTTTCATCATGCCTATCACAAGAATGTAATTATATAAACAGTATGCATCAGTATCAGTTTTTCACTTGTAGAAGACATATTGATGTCCATCCTATGAGTACCATTAGCTAATCCAAAGCAAAGTTGACTTGTATTAAAAGTCTTCCATAGGATTAAAGCAAATATAGTCTGTCTTTTACAGGCAATCAAATAGCATTGGACCGTTACTTGGACTGTCTGGTAACCCGTCTGAAGCTCTGTGTTGTATTTCAAAACCTTGTATTAGTTCCTGTTACAAGCTCGTTCCTGTGTGTAGAGGTGAAAGTCTTTGACTACACCTCTAATTATGGCTTCTGGCATATTCTCTAGGCCTTTAAATTACAAGAGTACATAAATCTTCTAGTTCTGGTAACTAATTAAATTTTCCAAAGCAGAGATTATTTTTGTGGCTCTGAAATGTATCATTGGAACAAAGGTACAGACTGCCATAAGCATTACTGGTCTTATGAATTCAGGGAAAACTTCAAATTGCTCTTCCATGGATAAAAACAGACATGATACCTTTGTCTTGCTGACCATCTGACATCTCGTGAAAGCTACAGCTTTCTGTGCACTGATACAGACAGAGCTGTTGTTATTAAAACAGGAGCTGAAACGAAAAGCTGATGTTAAACCAATATCTCCATAGTTCAGAATACAATTTGGGATTTGATTTTTGGATAGTGATGATGTTGTCTGTGTTTTGGGATTTTTAAAATCATGTCAAATATAATTTAAAAAAAAAAAACCCGAACAAAACAAACTCCTTTGGTATTGTTATCAAAAATCATAACCAAGAATACTCTTCAGATGATAGTTTAGAAAGCTGACATTGGTTTATCACAGTGCTAGGTGCATGGGGGATCTCTTTTCCTAACATGCACACCAAGTGACAAAAGCAGTCCATCATGTATGTGGAGAAAATGAATATTCATGTAAATCGAATCCCTACGCTAATACACTGGAAAACTGCCTCTGCATAAGGATACTGAATTTGGGGAAAGGTCTCTGCTGGTCATTTTAAGGTAGACTTCAACTCGGTTTCCCTGTAATATGGTCACAACTCATGACTTGGCAATTTATGGTTTTGTAACTCAGTCAGCAGAACCAGGACGCTCAGTATGGACTGGCACACAAGTTGCCCTTTAACACACGGACTTGCATATCTCATTTGTGCCAAATTAACATCAAAAGGGTATTTTCTGCCATTCTTTGTATACTAACTATGCAAGGCTGGGTCTGTTCTTTATGAAAACTTGCATGTCTTGTCTGTCAAAGTGGATCATTTCTTCTGTTCTTCCTCTCTTTGTAAGAAGTTTTCCAATTGGAATGTATCAATTGTATTGCATGAAAAAAGCTTGAATCCTTGAACTTCCTTCTCTGAATTGTTGAATCTTAGATTAGGAAAAATCCTGTTTTTTGCAATGTGATCTGTTCTTCCTTTTGGATTATGATTTTCAAAGTTGGTGAGAATTCAGATTTGAAATCTGTCATTCACTATAATTTTTTTATAGTAAGTCTCTTGTCTCTGAAGAAGGTGTGTGTCTGGATATAGCCCTGGTGTTTCATCTATTCACTGCTATAACCACACATTCTGACTTCTCAAAACTAATTGTGAGAATCTTCATATATCTAAACCTGGGCAGCGTGTACCTGAACTTCTGGCTTCCCTCAGTGAAGTATCTGTTCTCTGAGCAAGTCTAGCACCTCTTAGTATTAGTCTAGCCTGGGCAATAATGTTCCCAAGTAAGCCATGAAGTGCTTTTTCTCTCTTCTGTTATGACTTTCAGTATTCCCAGCACCTCTGTTTTGTGACCTGTGATCTGTCAGCTGCTGATCTTGTGTGTGGCAAAGAACCATTTCAGGTTTTGTGATGAGATTTGTTACAGGCACAGAGCATGTCTTGTACCTGATGCAGTTGTACATGTAACGCTTCAAACTGTGTACACTCATTCCGTATGTCATTGAGCCTGACTCCCTCTGCAATTGGTGTGACTAGGTTAGGTTAGGATTTCAGAACACAATACTCATGTGCTGTGCTTAAGCTGCAATTTGACGTTGTCTTCCTCTCTAATGTGTGGTATAGGTTGCTTGAGATGAGCAGTAGGAAAAATTGTGATAGCTGCACCATAAGTGCCTCACCCACCCCAACTACTCTACATACTTCTGTAAAGAGCATTCTGAAAAAAAAGACACGTATTTGCATCTTTATATATTCGGATTGCATCTATTTAATAGTTTTTCTCTGAAGCACATGCTGCTCGTAACTTGTGCATTTTGTCTGCAAGGTACCAGCAGACAGACAGGAGTGAGACAGCAGAGCGGAGACCATCTAACAGCTGCTTGTCTTGCACAGTGGTGGTGGTTAGCACTGGTGATTCTCGCTCCACTGGAGTTGTTCTGTCCCACAAACTGTGATGGCGCATGGGGGTTTGGACTAAGTGTGCGTTTTTAGTCTTCCCTTTGACTGTTGTATAAAATAGAGTAAAAGAAAGATGGATTCAGAAGAGGTGTGCGTTGGTCAAACACCAGAGGGTGCCACAGACTAACTTTTCAGCTAATACAGGCCCTTTCATAGGCATGCGGTGCATCTGCATTGCTTGAGATTCTTTTCAAGTGGAATATTCAGTATAAATCTCAAACTTTATTTCATGGAAGGTAGTGCTCAAAACTCTCTGTTCTGTTTTCCTCCTTGTCCTGATGAACTTAAATCACTAGAGTCTTGCAACAGCTGGGAGAGTTTTTCTTGTTGTTTTCCAGATATGACAAGATCAAATGCAAAAAGCATTGAAAGAAGTGCTGTAGAAGAAGGGCTTTAGGGAGGGATTGCTGAAAATGAAAGAAGGTCCACATCCAACAGAAATGACTGCATGCATGCTCTGGACAGTTCTAAATTTATCACTTCAGTAGAATGATCTTTCTAGCTTACATGATACCTTACTTAAAATTATGGAGGTTTGTTTGAACAGCAAGGAAAAAAGACTAATGAAATGTACAAACTAAACATGGCTTCCAAAGCTCAGATTAATCTTTAGTGAGCACTTCTTCTACGGAAATGTAGTGATAACTTCTTTCTTAAAGACAGTAAGCAAAGCAGTGGTTTCATAGGTGCAAATTCATCTTACATCAAGGCTAGCGCCTCAGGGACTTAATGCAAACATATTCCCCATTGAAAAAGTTCGAATTGGTCCTCAAAAGTGGTAGAGGTAGAGATGTCTATTTGCATAGAAGCTCTTGTACATGTGAACTCAGAAGAGAGACTCCATGCTTGGGAATATTAAAGCAAATAGAAACCTGATAAAGGCTGGGTTTAGAGAACCGAAACAGATATGACAGAAAAATGGTTAGAGGTATAGTATAGAAGTTTACCTCCTTGCTTGAGTATTTGGAGTATATGACCAAATATAAGCTAAATAAAAGCTAAAATGATTTACTGAAACTGCATGCTGTATAGTTGTACCTGAGATGCAAACATCTTTACTTGGGTTACATAACGAGGTCTACTACTGTGTTGTCAGGTTCTAGCATCTGCAGCTCTGATAGCCCTTGGTGCTAGTTGTGCAGATTTTTGTGATCTTCTTTATCAGAAGATTCCTGGGAGTCACTGCATTTGTGTGGGTTTCTGCCACTAGCAAAGACTTCTCTGTAGTGGTCATTGAGAAAAGGAAATGTGAGTGTACTTGTGAGGACCATTTAGCACTCAATTAACATATAATGAAGCGTCATTTACACCTTTCTTGAAAGATCAGGGTCTGTGTTAGGCAGATAGAGTATGAGTATAGGCTTGAACTGCTCAGTTTTTGTTTGTGAAGGGGTAGGAGGAGGGATGTCCTGTTCTGGCAGTGGTGGCTTCAGCTTTGAGTCATAACTGTGGTCATCTAACTATTCTGATAATCCTGGTGCTAATGCTTTTCTTAGGAGGACGGATTTGAGGCACAAGCTTATTCAGGAAGCTACAGTGTCTGCTTAGACTTAATGATTGAAGATAGTTTGAGAATATTGAGTCTCCTTTTCCCTGAACCAATCACATAAAACTCCTACCCATGAGCGCACACAAATGTTAGGAGGAGTAGGGGAAGACTGGACTCCTTTCCTAGCCAGGCTTCTCTCTAGAAGTTTGTGGGACACAGTTTGTGCCATAGAAGCTTATTGAAGCCCAAAAAAAGTGCATATGTAGTTTAAGAAAAAAAATCCCAATGCTTTCTTGTGTCTTCTGAGTATCCTTCAAAACCCAACCCAAGTTCTAATGACTTCAGCTTCTACTTGTTGCCAGTCAGAAGGCAGTCTCCAAGAGATCCCATTTCGCCTAAGAATGGCAAGTTTCTGACTGACCTCTTGTTCAAAAGTTATGTAGGCCACACAGTGTTTTCTGAATATGTACGTTATCAAATCTTGTCAGCAAATACTTTTCAGGAAGGGTGGTATGTGTGGTTTTGTTTTCCAAATCAAAACACCTTCAGATTGAGTGCTTCTACCTGTCTGTGTTAATAATGATGACTTGTCTTCTGGTTCTAAACCCTTGAATCCACCATTAGGGCCTTTGTCACTTTGTGAAGCAAAAAAAGTGTTTCTAAACTTAATTGAGAATGACTTGGATATTTTCTTTGATAAAAACTTGCAAAAACTTTTGCCATATAAAATTCATTCTGCATTTTTACTAAAATGATTTTTGAAAAAAACCTCAAAACCCTGAGGTGCATAGTTTATTTCCTTAACGTGAGTTTTGCCGTGATTATAGCTAGTCCTAGTTATGTTAGCCTTAAGTATGCCAACAGCATGCAGCTGATGGAGGGATGTTAAGGACTAGAGCTCTGCTGTGGTTCTTCAGAAGTGTAGCAACCTCTTTGCTACCTATGTAAGGAATGTATGGCAGGACTGATTCAGAGCAACAATCCTAGTTGATTCTGTATACTACTGACAAGAAGCTTTTGTATCTTATTTTTTAAGGGAACTTGTTAGAAGTGAGGATCAGGTTTGCACTAATATGCTTGTGCTATAAGTTGTCATAGGATGGGAATGTCAGCTAGAAAATGGACTTATAACATCGGAGAATCAATATTTGACTTTATTCAGCACTCAATTCTACCTTGTGAAATAAGAGTTTTAGAATAAGTTTCAGGCTTTTAGAGCAGTGTTGCAGGGTGGGAGGACTTGTGGAGACTTTTAATCCAGATGTACCTCAGTACTTGGTCTCTGAATTTTCAGGTTCACGTAAAGGATTTGCATGCCTAGCAGCTGAGGCGTTAGTCAAGCTAAAGTTTGACAGGCATTTCGCTAAAGTGTGAAAGCTTTTAGGAGCTGTCTGCCCCTGTCTGCACCCAACACTAAATGTCTGTTTTATAGGAGTGGCCTTGAAGATACACAGATGTGACTGTTGATAGTCAAGAGGCTTTTCCTTTGTACTTATTGTGAATGGAGTATAAAATGTTTGTTTTCTCTTTTGTAGAGATGAGGATGATATAAATGATGTGACTTCTATGGCTGGGGTCAATCTTAATGAGGAGAATGCGTGCATTTTGGCAACAAACTCTGAGCTCATTGGTACAGTGATCCGCTCTTGCACAGATGAACCTTTTATCTCCTTGGAAGCACTTCAGAAGAAAATCTTGAGCATAGGTGAGAACAAAGCATGTATAAGAGATGTGTATGCATGCAGTATTTCCTTGCAGGTTTCATCAGCCAGCTTCCAATCTTCGAAGAAGGAGGTGGAACTAATAAGATCAACCATCTAAAATCGTGTGTTTCTACAAAACTATACTGAGTTTTTACTTCCCTTTCTAGGAAGCAATTGTTTTATAACATCTTTTACATGGAAACAGTGTGACGCACAACCAGAAAAAAGAAACTGGTGCCACTTCAACGTGTGAGAATCAAGCAACTACATTACTCTTAAACTTAATGGACCACTTAACTACCTAGATACTAATGTCAAAACACTTAAGCACGTTTTTGTATTTCTGCAGCTCCTATCTTGATTTGTTGCTCTGATTTTGTTAACAGTTTTTGCATTCCTCAGCCTATTCAGGTGTGTGTACTCTATTGACCCACATTAGCAGTTTGAAACTTCTTACTAATATGCACAGGACAGGCCTGTATTTATGACTCCTTCTAGGGAGAAAAAAAAAGTTTATATGAAAGAAACATTTAAGCTGTTTGTATCAGTGAATTATACAGTGGAATGTATGTTGAATGCCTCTGACTAAACTGTAATAGGAAGTTTTTAGTGTGTGTATCATTGCCGCTCTAGTTTCTGAGAAAAATAATAACTGTTGCTTAGCAATGTTGTTTTTTGTCAGAGCAGGGAGTACATGTTTATATAGCACCACACTGACTGGTACCACTGCTGTCTACAGCAAACTGGTAAATGTTGTGCAACGCTTTGCTCACACTCCCTGTCTGGTAGCTTGCCATACTGGAACACTGAGTTTTACAGCTGAGCATTGAAGAAAGCCTGTGGTTCGTATGTGCAGTCATAATTCTGTCAAAGTGCTTTAAATACCTGATCACAAAGTCTTGCTGTTCCTACATGCAACCAGTTCTTAGTTCATGCTAAGCAGCTAGCCTGTGATGAGCATGTAACCGACAAATGATCCCTGCTACCTCAATACATCTTGTGCTAGTCAGGTGTGCCTGTATAGCTGTGTAGGGCGTAGTTGAGTGAAGTAAATGCTGTGTTACTAGTGGAAAAGAGAAAATACACGTGAAAACTGGTGCCTAGAACATTTCGGAATTCATTAAAGGATTAGTCAGCCAGCCATGGGAAGTGGATATAAAGAAAAGCAAAGAACTCTACAAAAACATAAAGTAGTTCCAGAATAATTTTCTGGTTTGAGGTGTGAAGACAATTAATTGGAAGATGGAAGACACAAACCTGGCTGTTTTATGGCTGACATGGTAGCTGTTCCACATTAATAATTTACATAGTAGGTGAAAAATATTTTGATTGTAAGGAAAGGAATACTGTCAGGGAGTACAGCAATTCAGAGAATGAACAACTTGGCTTTTGAAGCAGGCCCTCTTCAGTTTAGGGAGTGTATGTGTTTAGGGATGTCTTGAGGTTTGGAGGAATTTGTGTTTAAATTGGTGTTTCACTATTCTGATAGTCTAGTGAGGAAACTGCTGAGCAAGTGTTGAAAGGTGCTTTGAGCAAAATGAGCTTTGCGCTCAGCGAAGGTAGCGACCAATGCTTACCGGCCAAGATAAAACAGTGGGAACACTTAGATCGTATCTGGGAAAGTGTTGTAGGTTCTCCCTGTCTTCTGAGATTGCTATTCATTTTCAGCTAGAGTTGCAAAGGCAAATGAAATAGGTGATTAGTTGGATTTTTTTAGTGTACTGTTTATCCATTCTTAACACTCCACTTGGCAATAAATAGCTAAATGGGTTTTGAAGGTATGCTGTATATTGCATCATAAAATATTACAGCTGCTGTAAATGCAGCGAGGGGTGAGGAGAAGTGCTTCTGACAGGGATGATGTGCAAGGCGTTTGAAACTGCTGCCTGCCATGCCTACCAGGGAAAACTTGCACCATCCAGGTGTCTTGATGGAGTTGTGTTGAGTGATTGATGGTGTCAGCCACAGGAAGGCTTCTCCCTTGGCAGCCTGCAGCCATGGGAAGGTTGTGAAGGTGATGGCCAGCTCTAGGCACAGTGCTGGGACAGCTTTGCCCAGAGCTGTCGCCAGACTCAGTTGCAGCTGCTGAAATGCAGAGAGGCAGTGGCAGCCCAAGAGAAAAGGTTGAAGGTGATGGCATGGTGACCCCAGCTGGACTTGATCTGTGCTGTCCGAGCTGCTGCCGTGGAATAGTTGGGTCTGTCTGCCCTGTGCCCATCAGTCAGGGCAGGTGAGAGGTTCCCATGTGCCTGGAGTGCGCTGTAAGAATCATCCCTACTCATCGAATAAATGTCATGAGTTGTTAACAAGCACAGTGTCAAGGAGGGCAAAATGTAATTCTCTATTTTTTTAATTACTGGAATTAACAGAATATGGCACTAATTTTAACAGCTACCACTTGTCTCCCTCCCCGAACATGAAGCTTGATTTGTGTTCTTATTAACTTTGTCCTATAAGTGACCTTGCAAGGAGAGTGGTTCTGGAGGCTAAGTGAAACAATGTCTATATTTTCTGAAGCTCCAGGCTAAGTTTTATTAATGTAATGTCTAAGATCTTTGAAGTTGTGACTTTACCAGGAAAATCGTAATCTCCAAACCTTTATTCATAATGGGTATGACTTCCAGGGGGAACAGAATACCTGCTGTGCTAATTATTTCAATTATCAGCTACTACTAAAACACGTAATGGATTTTCTCTGCTTCCACAGGTAAAAGGCATGACATTATGGAACTTAACTCTGATGTTGTGAACTTGATCTCCCACGCTACACAGGAGAGATTACGAGGGCTCCTAGAAAAACTAACTGTAATTGCTCAGCACAGAGTATCAACCCACAAGGTAAAGGAAATCATTTAGCAAGTTTTGCACCAAAGTTTTCCTGCTTTGCAGCCTTGAAGGTAAACCTCTTCAGAGTAAAGGCACATCATATACAATATGTGCATTTCCAGTATTTACCAAAGGCTGGTTTTGTTTTAACTGTTTATAGCCTCTAACTATTCCTTACGAGTTCCATTTGGCTTGTTGGATAGCGTAAAAGTAAAGGCATACATTTCTCCTCTTCCGTAGAAGTGGTGACTGTTATATAAAATCTGTCTTGCATGGTAAATGTAGAGCTATTTTTGAATGCTCTCAGTGGTTGGGTTGATTTAAGGGCTCATGTTTGCTTTACGCACTTTCTGTTCGTAGAACTGTAGTATTAGTTCAGCAAAAAGCCTCAGGAAACTGAGTTGAGTATTTTATTTTTAGAAAGTACTCCATATGAAGGAAGAGACCCCTTTGATCTTTAAGTTTCTGGAACTCTCTTTCTGCCAATGCTGCTTAAGATTCCTTTCTCCTACCTCTTGTACTCAGTCCATTCAATACAAAAGTATATTGTGTTCTAGTGAGCCAGTATCACTTGATGCTTGTATGGGACAAATAGAAAAGAATAACTTAGCAGTGAATGGATTAGCTCTTTGAGGCCCTTTAATATCTTATTGTTAAATTTTTTAAAAAGTGTATTTTTTTCAATATCAACTTGTCTAAGAAAAAAATTGGAAGTTAAGAGTTGACAGATACTTCTGCTTTAAGTTATTTTTTTGAGGGTTTGTTTTTTTTTTTTACAGGAGCCTTATACTTAGTGAAAGTTAACAAGATCAGCTAACTGATGGGATTTGAGTTATTTTTGTACTGAACGCTTCATAGGCTTTTAAGCACTGGAGAGGTGTTGGTAAAGACCAGGAACTATTTGGAAATTTCCAAATATTTCTAGTGATGTTTGTAAGCAGTTGGAGTATGCTGTTCCTTGCCAGAAGAAGATGCAGTTTAAAAAAATCAGCACAGAGAAAGCATAGTGTTTTTTTTTTTTTTTTAATAAATCTTTAGAAACCTGCATGTTCTTGTTGTCTCTACAAAGAGGGAGATCCAGTAGAGCTTGAGAGCAAAAGCAAGGTGGAAGCTGAAGTCTTGAGTAACCAGTAGGACTTAGTGTCTTTCAGATACCAGGGACACAAGGTAATGTTTTTGGATGGTTTGCTTGATAGAGCTGATTACTTTCTCATTGAACTAAAGCAATAGGAAAACTGATAGATTTTTATCTGATTGAATTGCCAGAAGCAATGATAAGACTGTAAGACTGCAATAAGCTTACTTTCTTTTCCTCTTTTCTGAAAAAGCAACCAACCAAAACAGTAATGGACATAATAATCCTGGAGGCACAGGTATCCTCTTCCGTTAGGAAGACGGTATTACTCTATAGAGGAATGTCCTATAGGATTGCATTTGTGAGTAATATTACTGAGAGATGCTGACAGGCTTTTAGAAATCTAAGTTCAAGAACAGAACACTACAGGGTTTTGAAACCCTGTTATGTGCTTGTATATGTATTTACACAGCCTGATATTGCAGCTCCTGCAGTTCTTGCACCTATCTCCTTTTCCATCTAGGCTATTGATAGATACCAGTGTGTAATGTAGGCTCCGTGTATTTCCAAGAGTTAGATAGAGCCTTTACAAGAGAATTGGATAGTTGCCCTGTCAAGCTTTCTATTGGCCCATCTTCATTACAAAAAGACAGACAGACAGTAATAGAGATAAGTGTATACTGTGTGTACAGTGGTCAGAAAATGTTTTTTTTATGTGGGTGGATGCAGCACAGCATGACTGCCATATGCCTGTGTTTGGAGGCCATGGAGCACGTGGCTTTGAGAGGCATGCTATTATGGTGTGCTATAAATGTTACTCCATGCCCATGTGCAGTAGCACTATCTGTAGCGAAATACGGTGTGGCAGCTGCATTGGTTTAAGAGGGTAATCTTTGAATGCAGCAGAGTGCAATAAGTTCCCACACAGTAGCTGACCCCATGCAACTGCCTGCCCCTCCTCTGTCCTAAGCAAGGCTATTCAAGGTGACTTAGAGTGTTCAGATTTTATGGGAGAACTGATCTTTGTTGGGATTTTTCCAACTTCTTTCCTGGTGGACTGAAGTGGGGTGCAGCTTCTCTGTATGTAGGATTTTCCATTGTGCCCCTGGACATGTGATACATTCCTGGTGCCAAATAGCATGTACTTTAGTCAGATTTCAGATTCATTTACAGGTATGTGACAATCTAGGAAGGAAGCTGCCATTGCAGACAAGGTGATTTCACTTGCTTCATCATAACAGCAAGGGCTACAGGTTATGAACAGGTGTACAATGTAATGTTTTCTGTCTGAGCAATTCAATGCTAAATATTCACATAGAAGTAGTTCATTGAGTAGGAGAAAGTGTAACTACAGTTGTTCCTCTTTTCTAAAGATTCCTGAAATAAGGTATCTTAAGCCAGTTGTTGATAGGCTGAAATAACTATTAGGAATGCACCAATTTCTTGTCCCATATACAAGTGCGTTGGGGTGCTTCAAGTTGAGTGGCTTACATATCTCATTGGTATAGGGTCTTGGATTTGGCTTTAGAAAGGTGTCTGACTCTGACTTTGGGCAGTCCAAAGCAAAAGACTTCTAAACTTTGTAAAAAATAATCTTCTAGTAATACGACTTTCTCCTTTGTTCCTTTAAAAGGATTGTGGCATGGTGGTGGATTATTATAAACTGCTGCTTCAAAACAAATTGTATTAATATATGGAGACAAACTCAAAGTAGTGTTGCTTCTTAGGAATGAAATCCTCCTTGGTTGCAGCACTTGGTGTGGTCTGAGCCACAATTGGTGGCACATGATAATGTGGTGGACCAGGAGGACTGATTTCTTGCTCTGGCCACTTGGTGGGAATTCAGATGGGGTGACAACAATGCCCTGCAAAGTGACTTTTACTTTTCTTCCAGCTTTTAAAAGTATATGACTGGTGTGGGAAGAAGAGTCTGAGTATAGTGTGTTTGAAAAAAAAAAAAATTAGCAACAGAAGTCACTGATAGTCTATATACTTATAACATGATCTTGCCTGAAATACAGCTGTAAAATATGCTCTGCTTATTCCAGAAGAGTTGTGTGTCAGTATCGCTTCATTAAAGTGTGAGATTTGTGTAGAGTAGAAAGAAAACTTGCTGAAAGTGTATGGTTTTGGCTGGTAAAAGCTCAAGGATTCTATGATAAATTTCTTGAAAAGACAAGTTCACCAAGTAATAGAGAAAGAACATAACTCTAGGATATGCATTAAAGAGTGAAACAAACAGGTGGCACAGACACGCCTCATCTAGAATGGTTTCCCTGCCTTGTTTTGCCTAATGCCCTCTGACCAGTGCATGGCTTAAATAGACTGTCTTTGGAAGAGCAGAATGGTAAAAACAAATTTTTCGTTGCTAGTCGACTGTAGGTCTTTCCTTTCCCTGTCATATTTCCCATCTAAAGTAAAACAAAACTCAGATGTTCCAGGGAGGGCAAAAATAGTATGAAAAAATAAACTGCCCCTTTGTTTGGATCTTTTAGTCCAAAAACTTTTTTTCAATATCCGTATGTCCAGTTGTTGTTGGAATGATTCATTGGTATTCGCTGGCCCATCTTTGCAGAGGGGGATAGACAGTCTTGTAGGTATGCTTACTGGATGTGAAATTACTGTTTAAAACAAAACTTTGATCTTCAGACTTAGTCTTTATTGTTGTTATTGTCAATACAGACTAAATGTTAACGTCACTTGTTCAATAACCTCTTACTAGTAGCACAATCCAGGAAACATTCTTCAGTGGAGAGTAGATATGTAAACGACTGCCTACCACCTGAAGTCTCTCTAAACCAGCCTACATTTTTCAGTTCTGAAAACATACTGTTCTGGTTTTTTCAGGTTGTTCCCATTGGGTTTATTAACTCTAGTAGCAAAACAAAAGTCTGGTTGTCTATTAAAAAAAAAACCTACTTTTCTTTCCAGGGGAGTGATAAGTACATCGTATCTAGTGACACCAGAGCACAGCTGAGATTTCTGGAAAAGCTTGATCACCTAGAAAAGCAGAGAAAGGATGAAGAGGAACGTGAAATGTTGCTTCGAGCAGCCAAAGTAAGAACTTCACCACTTGCTTTCCAAGGAAGTAAAGATATGCGCTTTAGACTGGTGAACATCTTTCAGGTTTCTCCTATTTCTGCTTTAAATATAGTAACTGTTAAACCTGTAACTGGAAATTCATAATGTTTAGGACACTTTAGGGTAGACAGAAAACAATTTTATCTTTTTGCATTCTTGAAAAATATCACCTGAGTTTTCAAGCGTGTGGTTGAGTGAACGTTTGAGACTTACTTCATTTTGACCAATAAGAATGAAGTAGTACTCATGTAGCCATAAATATCCTTCCTGGCTCTGTTTCTGGCTCTGACATTGTTGCATCGTTTTCCATGCCTATGTATGGCACCGTTTGAAAAAATGGTTTTGCCATGCTTGTTCAAGCACCAGCTAGTGCCTGGTGAGATCCACCACTCTGCCAGAGGTATTTGTTTCCTGTAGTCAGGTCAGAGGGCTGCCTTGGGGCCCGTGCCCTAGTAACTGCCAACCCCCTGATGGAGCCATTGCTAGGACAGAGTAAGTACACTCCTTCTCTCCCCTCAAGAACAGGAGAAAAAAAAAATCACTAGTTGCTGTTCTATCAGGTGTGAGTCCCTCATCTTCTGTTTGTTGGGGTTTTTGTTTTGTTTCAAGCTGAATTCTGGAGCCCCTTGGGTGAAGGCCTAATCTGGAATTAAAGAATCATGTTGTACTCGAACGAGTATGATGCCCTTTCTTCCCTATACTTCCTGTCCTTTTTAAGTGTCTGCTGCTGACATGAACAACATCATGCCTAGACTGGACCTGACTGACAGTGTTAGCATCATTTTCAGCTTAATCTTGCTTCAGGCTAGAGCAGAGGCAGCCAGCCCAGATGAGGGGGGGTGTGCGTATGTGCATGGAGGGGGAGGGAAGCCAGTCTGGATTGAGGCATTCACTCCTGCAGCTAAATCTTTCAATCACCAGAGAAAATTGTCATTTATTAAATATTTAACGGATACGACAATGTTTGGATGCCAGTAATTTCTGCTCAATCTTTTTCCTCTTCCTTTGATAGAGCCGTTCCAATAAAGAAGATCCAGAGCAACTGCGGTTAAAGCAAAAAGCGAAAGAGGTAGGACTTTCCAGTTACCATGCTTGCCTTTGTGTGTTGAGAGAAGGTTGGCAGCCCTGTCCTGGCAATTAGGTCAGGGTTTATTTTGCTGCTGCATACCATTTGCAGAGGCCTTGGGGAAGGACAGGAACTGCCACAGGCAAGGGCAGTGCTTCAAATGAGGTCAATGAATTATGAGCTCTCTTTTTTAACATTTTATTTTTGTAGTTTCAGTCCTGTCTAGAAATGGTCCTTTGTAAACTGCAGCAGTACACTTGGTAGGAATATAATGTGGGATTAGGAAAAAAAAATAATAAAAAACTTTGAGATTTAGCATCTGGGACTGTACAATAGGCTACATTTTTCCAGGGTAATTGTTCGTTTTGTAAATCTGATACTGCTTATAATTCTTTGGCTGGGAGGCGGTACTGGGATTTAGTTTTAAATGGAAAACGCCTCTGGCTTTTAATTTTCTGGGCCCAGCAGTTTTCTGTTCTGGAATGGAGCCCTTGTTTCACACAGTTCATGTTTAGCTGCAGGGGTTTTAGTTTATAGCTTAGACTGGTTAAGCTTTTACTCCCAGAGGCCTCTGCATAGCAACTGTAGAAATCAACAAATAAGTTCATTTATGTCTGCAGCCTTCTCTCAGTAGCTGACTTTTTACATTTCCCAATATCCATTTCCTGACTTTTCTAGCCTGAGAGAAAAAAGCTCCACTAATTGGAGCTTATTTTAATTGAGCCTTAATATTGGATCTCACTGGAGTTGCCCCCAGAGCTACTGGGAACAGAATGAAATGAAAGTACCTAAGGTTGAAGATGTGTGTGCGTGTGTATGTGTGTGTGAAATTTTTCACTTGACCTACAGATTCTTTTCCCTGCTGAATAAATCATCAAGCCTGTTCACATTTCTGATTAAGGATCTGACAGCAGACGATAATAAAGACAATTGAGGTGTGAGACGTGTGATACAGAGCTGAAGAAACTGGTTTCTATAGTTACTTGACTGATTTCATGCAATTTTTAAGTATCTTTGTGCTAAATGAGAGTGATTTTTCTGAGCAACCTTTTTCCTTAACTGTGCCTCTTGAACTATGAAATTTGTTGTTGCTTAACATTGCTGCACTTGGCTCCTAGGTGCCAGCAGCAGCAGCAGGTTATTTATGAATGCTTTAAAGGCCCTTATTGTTTGGATTAATGTAGGAGCCCAGGCAAAACAAATGGAAATCCAGTAAAATAGTATTAGAATCAATGCTCTGGATTTGCACCAAAGTAAAAGAAATTTGTAAAATAAGAGGAGGGAGAAGGAACTTGCTTTAGTATCTATCTTTTAATTCTTTCTTTCTACGTATAACTCTTTCTTCACGCTTACAATCTGTGAGTACAAAGTTACCCTAAAGCCCTTCCCAATTTGCCTCTAGTGCCACAAGGATCAGTGGGTGATGCTAATTTGTCTTGTTTTGTAGGTGACTTTACCTCTGCATCATCTGGTCGTTTCTAGAGGTTCTTTTAATAAGCACTGCAAAGTGATTCGTTTATGCAGCTTCTTTTCTCTTTTCCTCTGAACAATGACGTATAGGATCTTGAAAAATATTCCATGATTGGGGGTGTTAATGACATCTCCTTTTAGAAATGGCATATAGGTGTACAAAAAAAGGAACCAAGAGAGCAGAGGAGTCCGAGTTTAGGGCCTGAATTGACCTCCTTCAGTGCATCTCATCTTATGCCAGGCTAACACAGTTTTCATTGTGCTTGTCTGGCATATTTCTCCACATTTTGCTGCTACCAGAGTGGTGGTCTCCAACTGCTTCACCAAAAGACAAGGAGACACATGTGCCTTGGCACAACACAGATCTTTGTGTTGATATTGCCTTGTCCTGCTATTTTGTTCTCTAGAGAATTAGGGAGCCAAAACTTCTCTAGGCTTCTGGTGCTGTGCAGGAAACTCACTTTCTGTGCCAAAGGTGCTTTCTTATCTGTGAGATAAACTCAAGCGGAAATTATGCCAAATGCAGCTGATCAGCTTTGGAACTTTATTGGCAGTTTGGTGATAATAGTCAGTGAACAATTGCATTAAAAAATGCAAACTGAAAAGCCTAATCTTGATCTGCTTTAAGTTCTTTTCAGAATTGATATGGGCCTGCTTTCCTGAAAGCTGACTTCTATGTGTTGATAACCTCTGGGAGGGTGTGAGGTAATGACACTGGAGCATATTCAAAAGCAGCATGTCCCAAAATGCAGAGCATTCATCCTAACAATGAATACTCGTAAATCCAGGATATGCTGTCATCCAGAAGCTGAAGGTGACATCTTAACATCGCTGAAAGTGCATCTAGAAACTCAGCAGTCAATTATTTTATCCAAAAGGCCATACATAACTATTGTGGCCTCTTCATGCTTTTTTGCATGACCTATTGCCTCAAACTTCCACTACTCTAAGTCGTTTACTTTCCTATATCCTTACTATATGTAACTTGCTGCAAATGAAGTCTTTATTGACTGCCCTCTTTCACCTGTTACAGCAGATTTGAATACCTATGGAGACTGCACATTCCTTCTGAGAAAGCTGCAAGGTTTGCCCCAAGCTACTCCATTTCTGCACTCAGGAATTTTTGTCCCCACCTGCCTCATGGGTCAGCTCTTTGTGCAATGGCATTCATGAAGTCTAAGTAAATTACCCCTGCTTGTAATTCAGCCTCATCTGTCACTTCAAGCTGAGAGGATACAGCCCTTGTGTTGTCCCTGATGCTTGGCAATTTTAAACCATAGTTTTTTTTAAGTGCTTTCTGCTGTTTCCTGTTCTACTTTCAACTATACTTCCAGTTTCAAAGAAAATGTTCAGTTGATGCAATTATTGTTGCTGTATTTGTGGTTTATCTCTGCTTTATCCTGTTTCTGAAGTAAACTTACTTAAACTGAGTAGGTGTAGGATACTGTCAAATGCACAAACATACCATATGATCAGTGCATAGCAGAAGACCTGTAAAAATATAAATATTAAACAGTGTATACTGTAAATTTAAATATAAACCCTGATCTTTTGTACTTCCGTCTCATCTTCAAAAATAAGTGGGCTTGTAGTAAGGCTTCTGGAAACTTGAGGCTGAGACTGGGTAAACCTTTCAGATTGTATATATGCAGGATGGCTGCTTGGGGTTGAGCAAGGGAACAAATACCCTGATAGCATCTTTGCTTATTCTGTGATAGCTACCTTCATCTCTGCGCTTATCTGTGCAGCATCTATTGGTGGATAAAGGTGAGCAGCTGCATCTGGAATTAGGGAAAGGAGCATGTGGAGCAAGCACCTGATGGACAGCAGCCTTTCCTGCCCTATTCCTTGCTCTTCCGCAGTTCACTTATGGCTGCACAGGTCTTCCCAGTGTCTTGTTGCTGCCTGCCTGATGCACTTGTGCATTTTACTGATGTGTTTTTGACACAGATACCACAAGACAGCAAAAGATGAGATGCTGAGAAAATTCAATACCCTTAGTATCAACTGACTAGGAGGAAAACAGTAAACCCAAGGGTTTTTTGGTAGAAGCAAACCAAAACCTATCAAAACCATCAAACAAAAAGTCTGCATCATTCCAGTGAATTTCTGGATGTTGTATAGTAAAGACTGAAATTAAGTTTTCTATAGTGGCTTTTTCAAAAATACTGATTTCTTTTTTTCTGTTTCACATGTCCATCTCTTCCCTTTATTTCCTCTTATATTCCCAGATAACAAGTAACTGTAACCTGATTCATTGCTTCTCTCTCTACCATTTCCAACCAGCATTTTGAAGCTAATTGTTTTCCTTTTCCCCTCCCTTCCTCTTGTGCTGCTTCTGTATTTAGACTTCTGGGCCTAATGGTTCAAATGCTTTAAGACCACTCCAGTGGCATGGGAGAAGGAAACTCCCAAGTTAACTGTAACCTCTCAAAAAAAGCTAGCAAGATGCTGCGAGCAAATTAAGATCTCATCAGGATCAATTGGCCTTTTATGAGCCTTCACTGACATCCAGAGAGCTTTTGCCTACTGATCTGATTCATATTATCTTGTTCAGGGGTGTTTCTTACCTGCTTCTGTATATGTGAGGAAAAAAAAAAAAAACATGATTATTGAACACACAGAAATGTTGTTACCCTGCAGTGTCGCCCTACAAACAGAAAAGGGCTATCATCAGAAATCTAGTGTATTAGGAGTCTTTTTAGTAAGTCACGGATGGGCATCCTGTGAAGAGTTAGATTACTGGGCAAGCTAGAAAGTGAACCAGGTCTGTGTTTATGTGGCTTTATTAATACTGTTTTGAAGAAGTTTAAGAAAAGATCGACTGAGATACTTTGTCAGAAACCATAAAACCAGCTGACTGGAAGATGATAGCAACTATCTTTTATCTAGTGAAAAACAGAAGCCCCTCAAAGCTCCATTAAGTCTGTTCTTGGATTTACAAATGTAATTTTCTACATTTTTCCAAAAGACTGTAATGGATGTGTAGCCAGCTGAAAGTATGGCCTTAGATTAGAAACTTGCTAATAGAGGAAATTTTAAGACTGAAAGTATGACAGAAGGATAATAACAAAGAGTCACAGAGTTCTGTGCCAAGAGCAAGTGTTGGGTGGACTGCATGATGAGGCGGAGAAAGCTGCAGGTGGGAGATAAGTCTTAAATATTCTATAGCTTTAAGACCTCAAGAGTAAGTGAATGAATACACAGTGTTACAGTGGATGAAAATCATTCCAAGTACGCGTTTGGAAGAACTGTAATTGGTTTCAAAGTAATGTCTTACAAAGGCTGTACACTGTCCCATTATGGTAATGCTGGTCTTCCGATGGTCATTGGGCAGTCTTCTTACACGTGATAGCACCTTAAAACAAAACCTACAGTATGTATTGCTTTGGTGTGGTGTGGCCTTTTTCTTGTCCTTGCCACAAAAACAGCCTAGGCAGTGTCTGCAAATAAACAGAGAGAGTTCGATGCTGAATGCTATACACCTAGGAACTTCCTTGGGCCCCGAAGTAAGGCAAGCAAATGAGGCAGTGCAGGAGCATGCTCCAGTTTTTCTAGAAGACACAGAAATGCATCAATAACTGTTTAAAAAACAAACAAACAAAAAGGTAAAAGGCAATACACACTCCACTTCTGGGACATCTTGAGCAAGAATCAGGAAGTCACTGCACCCTGGAATTTTTTCTTTATATATTAGGGAATATGAAATATCTACTAAAGAATTTTTTTTTCTCCCGTGGGTTGATTACTTCATGACTATCCTGGAAAAAAAAAAAATCTGTTGCTCCTGAAAACGTCTTATTGCACCTTTTAATTCTAGACAGATGAGGCACTTGATCTTGGGGGACACAGCCATAGTGTTCATAGTTCTGTCACTGAAGCAAATATGTGAAATATTAGCCTGAAAGAAACCTACAGTATTACATACTACCCTATTAAAGTTAGGACTGCATATCAAACCAGTGCATGCTATTCTGCCTTTTTGCTCTTAAATCTAAATTACAACAGAGGAGAAAGTCAGTGGAAACTATAATTGTATGGCTAATTAAAACAGCTTGAAATGAAGCAATTGCAAGAAGAGAAATTGCATTATAGACAAGATGAGAACATGGTAAATGTTTAAATATGCAGCCTTCACATGTCAGTTTTCCTCAGAGAATGTCCCCCATATGAGAAGTCTGCTATTCAGCCACATTCAACCTGTAGGGCAGAAAATTTTGTATAGGAAAGGTAGAGGCCAGAGGCAATAATGCTCATTGAGCTTTATGACAACCAATGTGAAAGACTCAGGATTGAAAACAGATTTTTAAGGTTTATTTTTCATTTTCTTCACAAGTTCCTTAAAATGCTTAAAGGGAATGTGAAAAAATTGAGTTCTTTTTTGTTCCCAGTGATAATGGAGAAGCATCTGAGATCAGTAGAAAACTTTCAAAGCACTAACTAGAAGACAGAATGAAACCTAGTGAAACATGAATTGAAAAAAATGGTCAGAAAGAATGGAAAGAACTCAATTCAGTGGGATAAGTGGCCCCACCTAGTAGGTACCTCAATATTTAGTTCTTGAAAAATGTACAGTAAAAGACAATGGTAAAAGGCTCAGATAAGTGTTCAGGTTTCTTTTCCACTGATGTGAGCTAGAAAGAGAAATACTTAACATTTGGTTACAGTTGCTTTGACTTCCTTTAATCTATTGTTTAAATTCTTATTGTAAAAGCTAGAAAGAATGGGAGGCTTTTGCTTCTTTATATGCTTATATTCCTTGGTTGTTTTTTTTTTTTTTTCCCTGCAAGTCTTATACAAATTCTTGTTCATCTACTTTAGTGCTTTTATTACTCCTGATATACTTATTGCTGGATAGCACACATAACCCTTAGGCATACGTTAACTTGTCTTCAGCCTTCCCTGGTTTCCTTTCCTGCCAGTTCTTCTGTTACTTTAAATATTTATTTAATCTGTCACATACTCTTGTCAGCCTACAATGTCATATGTAGAGATGTCTCCACTTTCATCTTGATATTAAACCCGGTATCTTGTACATATGCTTTTTAGTCTTTCCCTTATGTTAGTTATAACCAAGTCCAGAACTTTGGTGTTTAGCTTCTCCATCTGTCTTACCAGCATTTCTTCTGAGCTCATTTACATCCAAATGACTGTATTTATTTGTTACTGCATTGCCAAGACTATTTTTCTTTTTTTCCCTTTCCCGGCATTTAAATCTGAGAAGGAGAGGGAAGAATTGTCTCTTCATTAATTTCCTAGTAGTTATCCTGCACAAGCAGACAGTAGTATGAAGTTCTTGAGATGGATGTTACCTGCCAGCATCAGGCTGGGACAAGTGCCACCTGTTTGACTTTTCTTTAGTCTCAGACCTGTTACTGCTCTGTGAGCCACAGCTAACAAAGATGCTTAATTTCTTGTCTCTGCTTTAGAGAAATCTTCCCTGGTAAAACTGTTCTGGAGGATCTAGAGAGTAAAGGTTTAATGTACTTTGTCTTTTATGGGAACTTATACCAAATAACCCCTTCTGCTTTGGGTACTTTATGACCAGATATGAGCTTTCATTAGAATCGCAGAATCATTACAGTTGGAAAAGACTTTTCAGATCATCAAGTCCAACCACTAACCTCACACTGCCAAACTAATCGCTAAACCGAACCATATCCCTTAGTATTTCATCTATGTATCTTTTGAATATCTCTAGGGATGGTGATTCCATCATGTCCCAGGGCAGCCTCTTCCAATGCTTAATAAGCCTCTCAGTGAAAATTCATGTCCAATGTAAACCTCCCCTGGTGCAACTTGAACCCATTTCCTCATGTTCTATTATACTGGAGGGAAGAAGTAGACCTCACTTCACTACACGTTCCCTTCAGGTATTGTAGAGAGTGATCTCCTTTCAGCCTTCTCTGAGTTAAAAGTCCCCAGCTCCCTCAGCTGCTCTTCAAAAGGCCTGTTCTCTAGACCCTTCAGCAGCTTTGTTGCCTGTCTTGGGACACACTCCAGCACCTCCATGTCCTTCTTGTATTGAGGGGCCCAGAACTGAACACAGTATTGAAGGTGTGGCCTCACCCAGTACAAGGGGACAATCACCTCCTTGGTCACAGTATTTCTGATACAAGCAGGATACCATTGGCCTTCTTGGTCACCTGGGCACACTGCTGGCTCATGTTCAGCTGGCTGTCAATCAACACCTGCAAGTTCTTTTCTGCGGGACAGATCTCAAGCCACTCTGTCCCAGGCTTGTAGCATTGTCTGGGGTTGTTGTGTGCAGGACTTGGCACTTGAACTTCATACAGTTGGCCTTGGCCCATCGCTGTAGCCCAGGTTCCTCTGAAGAGCCTTCTTGTCCTCAAGCAGGTCTGCATACCTGCCCAGTTTTATGTCATCTGTGAATTTATTGAGAGTGCGCTCGATCCCTTCAACCAGATCATTGATAAAGGTGTCAAACAAAACAGGCCCCAACACTGAGCCCTGGGGAACACCACTGGTGACCAGCCACCAACTGGATTTAAATCCATTCACCGTAACTCTCTGGGCCCAGACATCCAACAGTGTTTCACCCATCTAAGCGTAGGTCCATTCAAGCCATGGGAAGACAGTTTCTGCAGGGTGTTGCTGTGGGAGACTGTGTCAAAGGCCTTACTGAAGTCTGGGCCCCTCAATGCAAGAAGGACATGGAGGTTCTGGAGCGTGTCCAGAGACTGGCAATGAAGCTGGTGAAAGGTCTAGAAACAGACCTTGTGAGCAGTGGCTGAGGGAACTGGGCGTGTTCAGCCTAGAGAACAGGAGGCTGAGAGGAGATAGGATCACTCTGTACAACTACCTGACAGGAACTTGTGAGGTGGGGGTTGTGATCTCTTCTCTCCAGTAACGAATTAATAGAACACAAGAAAATAGATTTAAGGTATACCAGGGGAGGTTTAGGTTGGACATTAGGAAGAACTTTTTCACTGAGAGGGTTATTAAGCATTGAAACAAGCTGCCCAGGGAAGTGGTGGAGTAACCATCTCTAGAGATATTCAAAAGATGCACAGATGAGGTGCTGAGGGATATGGTTTAGTGATGAGCTTGACAGTGTGAGGTTAGTGATTAGACTCAAAGATCTGAAAGGTCTCTTGCAAACGTAACAATTCTATGAAGTCCAGGAAGACCACATCCACAGCCTTCCTCTCATCCACTAAGTGGATCACTGTCATAGAAGGAGATCAGATTGGTCAAACAGGACCTACCCTTCATAAAGCCATGTTGACTGTGGGCCTGAACCCTTGGTTGTCTTATGTGCATCAGGATGGTACTCGGGATACTGTGTTCCATAACCTTCCCTGCTAAAGAGGTCAGGCTGACAGGCCTGTAGTTCACAGGGTCCTCCTTCTGGCCCTTCTTGTAGACGAATGTCACAGCACTTCCATTTCCTTTCTTTGCTAATACAGTTACGTTCTGCTGTACGCATCCTGGATTAGCTGATGTTAGTTAACTTCGTAGTAGAGTATGCTTTTTCTGTTCTTCAGGTGTGTTTAAGGGATTTTTCCTTGCAGTGTTTATCTTGCAAGATTTGCATAACTTGAATTATTGGAGTTCTGATAATGCTAACAACCACATATCACATACTTGGTAACTGAAGGGGTTTAAAACCAACTCGCAGTATTGCTTTGAAAAAAAGTTTCAGCATCTCCTAAGTACTTACCATCTTCTGCAACTTGAAATTTAATTTTTAATATTAAAATGTCAGAAAAAATGTCTTTGGAGTAGTAGGAAAAAAAGATTTTGCATATTATGTGAAATGTGAGATATGAGAGAATTTCTATGAGCAGGAAAAGAATTATTTTTTCTCCTCAGTAGAGGATTGAGTGAAGAACAGAGAGGTCAATTTTAAAACCTTTCATTTTGTGTGATTACAGCCATGCTGCAAATGTCATTTCACTATAAGGGAGGACTTAAAAACATACCTTACTTTTTTATTTGTGCTGCAGGTCAGATTAACTAAAATGCTTATTGTGTCACCCTAGAGATTCGTGCTTGCTGCAAGACCAGACTTTAAACCCTATTTTTATTATTAAAAAGGCCAGCAGCAACAAAGACTATTTTACAAGTTCTGAGACGTTTTCCTAGCAATTTGATCTTTATACACAGGTTTTTTGAACTCTTTGTACTGTGATTCTTAGTGTATGTAAAAATCAGAAAGAGCGGAGAAGGAGTGTGAACAGTCATTTGTCTTTTGCCTAGAGACTGTCCCCTCTCTGCCCTCCTTGAGGAACAAAATTTGATCAGAACATGTGACGGGCTCCTGTGTTGTGGTGGAACAGCAGCACCTTTCAGCACATAACATAGGTCAGGTTGAGGGAAAACCTGCTAGTTTGTGGGTCTGATGTATGGTGCAGGTTCACCATGCTCCTCTTGAATTGCCTTTACACACTTCTCCCTTCAAGGGGAAGAATAATCTATTTCAAGATATAATCCTGGGTATGACAGTTCGTATTTGTGTCCTATTTTAGGCAGAGACACCAATATTAGTAAAACGAGCCCCTAGAAGGGAAATGATACTAGATGAAGCTTCTTCATGTTATATTTTAATAAAATGTGTGTATTACTTCTACTGTCTTTCACTTGCTGTGGTGATATTTCTGCCCTAACTTGTGTGCTACAAAACTGTCTGGTAAAGAAATATTTGACTCAACATAGTTGCCTCCTTCTCTTTCCTAATCTTGTTGAGGAATATCTGACAGTAGTTAGCCAGCCAGTATCCTCAGGTATCCCTTGATGTTATCTGCCTGTCTTCCCTTATCCTATGCTTTTAACTGCACAAATAATGTTTGGACATTTAATCTCACTCATTTCATCAAGTTTTGTTCCATTAAAAAGATGATTTTGCTAGCTTCAGCAGGGTAATTTGGATGCCTGCCCACATCTCTTAATGGGGATCTGTTGAGTCCATTATGGAGATTGAGTGTTTAAATTCATTTGTCTTAATTATGTTCTTAGAAAAATCCCCAAGATGTCTTGAATGCAGCAAGACTATGATTTCTTTTTTCTTTCTCTCCAAAACCCTGGTCGGATTCTGCCTGATTTGAAAAATCCTCTGACTGTTTACAAGGTGAAAAATGTACTGGGGAGAATAGATGATGGTAATGACACGTTTCCAGTGTCTTGAGAATTGTGTGGTCCAAGAAGCATCAATTCTGTTTCTAGAAACTGCACCTTTTTTGTACTGTCCACCAAGTGTCATCTTGTCCCTTTGTGGGGGTGAGTTTTCTGCCAGCAGTGCCCTCCAGCAGCAGTGCTCGCTCCTGCAAGGTGTCTGTGGACAGCGTGGGACAGTGTGCTCTTGACAGCTTGAATTGTGTGGGTAAATGGTGATGATGCCCAGTCCTCGGCCAGAACAGTGTTTTGGTACTTTACCAAGAGGCACACAGTCTACCCAGTGCTGATGCCAACCCACAGTCCCCTTGGTGTGTCATTCACAGCTCTGCCTCTTACCCTTGGTCTTTACCATGACTACCTGTCAACATCTACTGTAAAAAGGAGAGTGGGGAGGACTTCATTTCAATGCTGCTTCAAAACAGTGACCATATGTTGAGCAGCCACCCATTTTTTACATGTCTAACTGCAGTGAAGCTGGTTTGTATGTATTTTGTAGGGTTGGGGTAGGTGAGTAGGTTTTATAATAACTATGGGATGGAAGCACAAGGTCTGGTTAATAGAGGCTTTTGGTTTGGGGTTATTTTTGGTGGGTTTTTTGTTGTTGTTGTATGGGGTGGATTTTTTTTAAGTTTAATGGTTTTAAAAGTCCTTTTCATTTTAAGTTTGATAATTCTTGAAGTGAGGCAAATCATCTTTCCTCATATGACTTCTTTTGCCCCTCGAGCCTTTTGGAATTTAATCTGCCCCCAGAGGGATGCCACAAGCATGGCATGTTGTAATGCCTCTTCTCATGGCAAGAAGACTGTGGTGTACATGCAGCCACTGGGGTGACTGAACTACGTTGCTAACAGAAAGGTCTATTTCTACAGGGATGCTCCTTAGGTGTCTGTAAGTAAGGGTGACTTCAGGCTTGCATAGTTGCAATTGGAAGTTAGCAGATCCATCTGCCAAAGAACCTTAACATTTTCCTGCTTCTGATTAATCCAGAGAGTGATAAAGACATATGTCAACAGTTTCTAAGCCTCAGTGTTTCATAGAATCCTAGAATGGTTTGGGTTGGAAAGGACCTTTAGAGATCACCTAGTTCAAAGCTTCTGCCAAAGCAGGTTCATCCAGATCAGGTCACACAGGAAAGCAACCAGATGGATCATGAAACCCTCCAGAGAAGGAGACTCCACAATGACCGTGGGCAGCCTGTGCCCGGGCTCCCACACACTCACAGTAAAAGTTTTTCCTTATGTTTAAATGGAACTTTTGGTGTTCCAGTTGCTTTTCATTACCCCTTGTCCTGTTGCTAGATACAACAGAAAAAAAAGGATGCCCCAATCTCCTGAAATTGAACATTTAGATAGTTGTAAATATTAATAAGATGGCCTGTCAGTCTCCTCTAAACAGCCCCAGTTCCTGCAGCCTTTCCTCATAAGGAAGATGCTCCAGTCCCCTGAGCATCTTGGTGGCCCTGTGCTGGACTCTCCAGCAGTTCCCTGTCCTTCTTGAGCTAGGGAACCCAGAACTGAACACAGGACTCCAGATGAGGCCTCACCAGGGCAGAGAGGAGGAGGAGGAAAATCTCACACTCTTCTTGATGCATCAAGGATGCCATTGACCTTCTTGGCCACGAGGGCACATTACTGGCTCATGTTCAGTGTATTATCAACCATGACTCCCAGGTCTCTCTCTGCAGAGCCACTCTCCAGCGGGTCAGTCCCCTGCCTGTACTGGTACATGGGGTTGTTCTTCTCCAGCTGAAGGACTCTGCACTTGTCCTTGCTGAACCTCATGAGATTCTTCTTTGCCCAACTCTTAAGGTGGTTGAGATTCTACTGAATGGCAGCACAGCCTTCTGGTGAATCAGCCAGTCCTCTTAGTTTGATGTCATCAGCGAACTTGGTGAGGGTACACTCTGACCCCTCATCCAGACAATTGCTGAAGATGTTGAACAAGACTGGCTTTGTGAAATTTCAAGTTACTATTTTGCGTTTTGTCTTATTTTCCCCTTCCCTGATTGGTTGCAATGTGTTCCTGAATATAAATATACATATTTAAGGAAATTAGATTAAAGGGAAGTTGATCTTAAACATTTTATGCGAGTATGCTGAGTGGAAGTAACCTCAGATAATTGCAGAACAATAGTAGTTTTCAAGTTTAAGGGTCATAAAGCCTTATAGTGTCTAAAATATTCTTGAAAGCAATTCTGTATACTTGAAAAAAACAAGCAAGACCCCATTTAGAACTGAATTAATGATCTTAAAGCAGGTTATAAGTGTTTACCCTGGGCACAAAACAAAGAATAGTGTGCATACTAAATGAATTATGATATGTAGCATTGAAGAAATAATACTATATTTCTGTAAGCAAAAGCCTACATAGTGTGATCAAAGCTGACTTGCAAATGCTGTTGTTTTCATAACGGAAGCATTTGTCTTGTCTTCAAAAAAAAAACCAATAAAAACTGCCAAGCCTCCAAAAACAACTGCTTTCAACATGTGTGTCAAGAGGTTTGCATTCCTGTATTTTTGCTGAAAAATCTTGAGCGTGTGTAGTTTCTCACAGGGGGGAATGTCCTTTTAGGAATCTTGGACTGAAATACCATTTTAAATAGCCTAGCTGCTGCCGTATCTGATGTGAAGCTGTCAGCATAACTACAGTAACAATGACTCCACCTATCTGATGTAAAATAACACTTGCAAAAACCCCACCCAACCAAACCACCCTCCTCCTCAAAACACTTCCACCCCTAAAACCCAATAGTGTTTCTTTTTTGTGGATTGATCTGTTTTTTACTAGAAGCAAGTGAGAGAGAGTAATGCCATGTAGATGCTACAGCCTCAGTTCTTTCGACCTGAATTTCTCGTTTCCAAGTAGGAAAACTGTAAAGTAAGCAAAATCATGGTGTATTGCAAGCTTAAGCAAAATACCTGTACTGATAGGATGAGGAATTCCAATTAATTGTTTCTATGATTCTTGGGGGGAGGAGAGCAAGAGAGGAGAATTGAATGCTTTGCTACCATGGTATGGCTGTACTGTCTTTAAAGATGCCCACACATAAAGAGAATCCCATCCAAACAACTCTCCAAGTACTGGGTATGAGGAGAGCATGGGCTAAGGAGCTGTTCTAGTTATGTGTCAGATCGTCTAAGGGTTATCATTGAACCTGGAGCTTAGTGTTTAAGGACAAACTCAACCTCAGTAAGTAGAGAAGTTTTTCCTTTTCTGCAGAGAGAAAGCACGTCCCCTCTACCCCTGCTCCAAATTGCAGCTGCTGAATCTGAAGGCAGCGTGGCTGCATTAGTGAGGCAGCTGATCCAAACTAGTCAGTCTGTCTGCAGACTTGACTGGTTTGAGCTTCAGAGCAACTGGCATCTACACTTATTGAGTGGAATGAAGTAATGTGAACTTCAAAATGGAAAGAGAAGTTTTTTGGGGGTTTTTTTTGTTTGTTTTTTTTTTTTGTAATGCTCTTGTGTTTCACTCCTATGTCAAGCTTACTTAACCCAGGTACAGGTTGTTTTAAGGATTTATTTGTGTGGAACAGCTTTTAGAGATGAAAGGAAAAAAACGTATGCAGTGTATCTGTAATTGCTTCAGATACACCTGAAGATTCAAATATGTACTGGGAAAAGAAAGAATATCAGTGAACTGACAGCATCCCATTCAGTTGTATAACAAAATATTTCACAATTGCAGTACTGAGTGCTGGGTTCAGCTAACACAGCATGAAGAAATTGAGTGTCTTGCTTGTGCAGTCATGAATTGAGATTCTGAATTAAGAATATGTCCAGTTTACCAAACTTGGTAACTTCATCTTTTAATACCAATCCAGCCTCATAAAGTAGTTCTGATCAATACTTTCTGTTAATCAGAAATGGCAAAGCTTATGAGCTGAGCAACTAACAGCAAGGCTTCTGTTAAGGCTGCCTTGATACCACAATGCCGTCCCCATAAAAAGTGTTACTTGTACAGTGCTATCTAAAGGGATGTTGGCATTTCAAGGCTCCAAGCATGACTGACTAGTGGAATGTATTAAAAGCATCCAGAAAGACAGGAAAAGATGCTGTGAAATATATTGTTTCAGTAGGGACTGAGGAGCTGTCTGAAGCTGCAGTAAAGACAACCAAGACCTTTAGGATACCTTATATTGTGACTAATCTAGTTGTTTTCTTTTAAATTAGATGCAACAATTGGAGTTAGCACAAATGCAACAAAGAGAAGCCAATCTCACAGCTTTGGCAGCCATTGGACCAAGGAAGAAAAGACCATTGGATTCATCAAACATTGGATCTGGGCCGGAGGTATGGAAATGGCTTGCATATTGTTGTGTTTTCATACTGGTTTGGTTTTGTCCTTCCACTTGGGAAGAAGTGAGAATTCTCTGTCACAAATGGCTGATTACATACTGTAAGAAAACTAGTCTGTGTCTATGTGTTAGAATATGTGAGAGAATTGTTTCTGTTAAACTTGATGGGGATGTTTAATAGCGTGTTGTAGGAAGAACTATGGATAAGGGCACTGTGAGTAAAGGACAGAATGAAGTAGTGGCTCAGAGAAGCTTCTACCTGCAGGAGAGGGTAACAAAGCTGTGGTAGTCTTCCACAGCAGCTAGTTGTCATGGCCTCTCAGTAGAAGTCACAATGGCAGTTTTGGATGGCTTTTCAAGTGGCTCTTGCTTTGATGTTTGACTGTGGGCTTTCTTCCGTGTACAATGCATGAGATTCTTCAAATATACTGTGAGTTCACCTTGGCTAGATCCTCTCAAAAAGCAATAAATAAAGCAAGCTAGACTGTTCAGTTCCTGCAATGAGCCAGGCCACTTTTTTTTGGCTTATGCCACATTGTAAAAATGCCTTGAAGGTGCTTTTTAACAAATCTTGATCTGAACAAATTTATTAATGTTGTGCTGGAGATTAACTGTTTCCAGGACCTGGGAAGCTTATAGGAATGCAGAAGTCCTTTCCAAGGAGACTGATAGCCTACTTCTGTTAATGATCATCTTATCTGGAAGAAATGTGTTGTGGCCTGTCTGTCATTCAAGTATTGTTGCCAGTTTCTAACAAAGCCTCAGTGCTGCTCAAGTGAACAGCTGGTTGACTTGTGACCCAAACAGACACCTGGAAAGTAACTCTTGTTTGGAAGAAGTGATGGTAAACTTTTCCTTTCTGATAAACCTTAAGTCTCTTTCATTTCTGCTAGCCATTCTTGAAGGAAGCTTCAATAGAAGCTAAGATTAAAAATACTCTGGTGTTTTTGCATACTGGAGTATGGAAGGACCCTGTATAAAGCTTAGTTATTTACAGTGTAACTGAGGCAGAGGTGATGCCTGTCCTGTTGGTTTTCTCTTGGCTTGGACTGTGACAACAGGCCACTCTTAAGGAGGTGAGGTAGGCTTGTTTCTCTGATTATTCCTGGTTTAGGACAAGGAGACACAATAAACTCTTTGAACATTCCTTGTTGACCGCAAGTGAAGGAATCTGTATCTAAGGAAGCTGCAGAAAGCCGTGTTCCCAGCTTTTGAGCAGCTATTCTTCACTTCTTTGATGTTTTTTAATGCACTTTCACATGAAGCTGAAGGTATAGTTTTTGTGGGTTTCTTTTTTGTAATGCCACTGGAAAAACTTGAAAAAGTCAGTCTAGCACAAGAACAGTTTTCCTCATCCTTTTCTCCTCTTCCCCCAAGCTTCTATCGAGTAACTATTCCTGTTCTTCATAGCGGTTTTCTGTAATTACTGTCGGATTTGTTTCTGAATATTTAACAAGTCTGCCTGTTAGGTGCTTTTCAGTTATTTCTCATTGTCTGCAGTGTGTCTGCTTTATTAAAAGCTTCATGAGTTGTGCCAAAGTGAGACAGATAACAGTGTTGCTATTGAAAGGTGATGTCTCACTATTTACATTGCCAGTTTAAAAGAACATGGATGTAACGTGTCTAAAATTGACCATTAACCATAAACCTTGATAGCATTTCATTGTCACAAATTTACTTGCTGTATTTTAAGATGCTGCTTCTATAGATTACCTTACTAGACTGAGTTATAAGGGCAGTAGGTGGAAGCAATTCTGCCAGTGAAACTACTTTTGTTTCTCGCATGCAATCTTGCATTCCAGTGCCTAGTACTTAAGCTTCATGCTCCCAAGAAAAAACTCTCTGTTGGCTCTTCTTTGTAAAATTATGTGGGATAGCTAATTTGAGAAGGATGTTTGGACTTCGATCTTTTAAGTGTCCAAATATATCTGAGCAGGATTTGAAGAAGGCTTAAGACTTCTCATGTAAAGAATGATTTTTGACAAATATTCTCTAGTTCAAGAAGCAGAACATTTGTAATATGTTCATGATAACATGACAAAACATCCTGAGCAGTAAACAACATTCCATTCTTCAGGGATGAAAGGAGATCTTTGAAACTGAAAGAGTGGCCTTAGGCTGATACGCATTTGGGCATCTTTAAAATCATCTTTTTGGGCAACCTGTCTGAGAACAATTCAAACAGACAGGATGTAAGTTTTCATTTCAAATTGCAAATACAGACAGCTTTACTCTCAAGTAATCTTAAATGTCAGAACTTTCTGATTACGCAACGTCAAGGAGTAAATCTGTGCAAAATACCCCTGTGACCAATTTTTTTGTCTTTTTTTTTTTTTTTTTTCGAAGCCTGATATCTTAGGAGACAGATGTGATGGAAGAAGTTATTCCTAAATATGAATGATCCTTTGATAGTATTGAATGAAACCACTGATGCTAAACACATTAAGGTTTTAAGCTAAGACTTCAGTTTTCTTTGGTTAACATTCTTTGTACAATGTTTGTTTCTCTTACGTTGCCTACTGCAATAATTAAAGAAAGGGAATTGTTTTAAGCCATTATTGATGTAACCTGAAGCCTTGAGGTATTTGTGAGGCAGGGAAGAAATAATCAGTTACAGTATGTATTAAAGTGAAATTCTGTAAGCAAATGTGCTACACATTTGCCTTTCTTTGTTCAGTACCAAGGTGTAATGGGTACTGGAAGACAGGGTTGGTATGGATCTGCTATCTTCTGTTGCAGTAAGCATGAGGGGCTAAGAACAGCATTTTGTTAGTATACCATGTTTCCTTTCTTCACAAATGAATAGCGGTATGTAACTGGGATGACTCTTCAACCCTAGATATCTGTTTTCTCCACATTCACCTACAACCTGGCTTTGCACCTCTTCTGGAAACTCTTTCCAGGGGTGGCTGAATATCTGATTCCCACACATTCATCATATCTTGTTCTCTGAAATTCTGCTTTCTTTACTTAGTGTCATAAGGAGTCCTATTGTGAACTGTTTTAATCTGGGAACTAGAGCATGTGGCAAACATGACTGTGTGCTTGACAGCTAGAACCCTGCTTACCGGCAGCTTCATCACCTCATAGCTAACAAAAAAAGAAAGAGGTTTTTGCCCAGAAGAGTGTGTTTCAAGTAATTTGGACCTAAAAACAATATTAAAAGCTTGAAATGCGTCTTGTCGTGATTACTGCTTGTGTATCACTAAACTTGAAATAGCAGTAGGGGCAAACACATGATGATTATGGAATGAAAAACTAAGGCTAAAGCTCTAGGCCTTAAAAAAAAAAAAGGAATTGGTATAATAAGAATTCTTACTCTCTACTTGTTGGAAACACTCATTTGAGCAGTTTTGCATGTTCTCTTCATTGCAACTTAAAATTTGAATGGTATTGTTCAGAATGAGTAATTTGAGAAAGCCCTGGTAAGAAAATCCCTCTATTGTGAAAATGTGTTAATTGATGCTACTTATATTCCAGAGGTGGTAATATGTTCATCTGTCTCATTCTGGTCCCTCTGGACACTTTTGGATACAATGAAGGGGAGAGGCCTTTGAATTCAATTCATATGTGTTTTCTGGTTTATGTTACCCACCTCCAGTTTGGAGGCATGTGATGAACAGTAATGAATTAAAGAGTGGGAAGAATTGAAGAAGGGAGAGCACTTCTAAAACAAATCAGACAAAAGTAAACTTGAAGCCACAGACTTACTTCTCTGATACTGTGTTCTGTTTCATAGTTTTTATTGGTTGGTAACATGCCCCATGATGCTTTAAATGCTGAGAAATAGTCAAGGATTATTTTGGATGAAGTTTTACAGCTTTTCTGATGACAAAGCTCTTCTGAAAACAGCTTTGTCTCATTCTCACTCTAACTGGAGTGTTAGATGTTTCAAAACCCTTGCAGATATTTAAAGCTCTTTTTTTTTCCAGGAGGAAAAAGACTGCAGTTCTGAGTCCTTAAACTTTGTTTCCTTCCATCCAAAGCTGTCCCAGGTCCAAGGTCATCTTTGGCCTTGAACTGAGAGCAGTACATTTGTGTGATATCATGCAGCAGGGAGGAAGAAAAGTCTATGTAGGCTTTTGAAGGTAGAGTTATTAAACTGGCTGTTACTCATATGGTCAGCTTCTGAAGAGTCTACTGTACACAAATAAACTGAGTTGAATGTCTGCACTTCTCCATAGCTTTTTTTGTGCTTGCTTCTCATTTGTTTTCTGGCTCAATAATATATTAACTACTTGGAAGTGATGCAGTGTGTCTTGTCCTGAAGTGCTGTTGGTAGTGTGTCGTTCACATGCGTTCTTCAGGTTGGTCACATTGGCTGAGTCAGAGTTAAATCTTGTCTCTTTTATTTCTTTTTGTCTGATCGAAGGGCGAAGGACATTTCCTCCTTCCAGGTGCTGTTTGTGGCTGTTTTGTCCACTGCCAAGACTGGCTGCTCTGAAAGAAAGAGTGAGTCTTGCCTTGCACCCACATCTCCACTGTGGAAACAAGAACCAGTGCATGGCTGCTACAGAAGTAAATGGTGCAGCTGATATCTTGCGGTGTGTGCAGAGCCATTAAAGTACTTTTTTTCCTAGCTTTGGCCAACATACATAAAATAATGTGATACTTCCATGATGCACATCTAATACAGCAATCCACAAATAAGCTTGTATACTTCTGGGAAGAAGTTTGACAAGAAGAAATGGCACAAGTGTCTTATTTACCACACCAGTCATTGTTCCATTTTTAGTATTGATTGTGAGTGGAGGAAATGAGCTTGTCATCTGCTCTTCTAGGGCTAGGTCTCTGCCACATCTATTCACTGATATAGCAGAACTTAAAATTACTTTTCTTGCTTTACAGCTTAGGATGCCAGTAATGCATATTCATTAAACATATACAGAATATGATGCTTACTTAAGCTTTGTTAATTGCCTTTAGGCTGACCTAGGAAGAGCTAAGCCTTTGAGCAACAAGTTTTCTTCTGCAAAACGGGTGAAAAATCCAACTCTTTCAAGTAATCAGGGAAAAGAGATGTTTTGGGTTTTCTGCTGTGCGCCAGTCAAATTGTGTTTGTGGGGTTGTTTTGCATTTGTGGAAGACAGATGTGTTAGTTGGGGGGTATGTGGCTTTACACTCCTTATGTGGTAGCTGTAGATTTACTGCTGCCTTTTTGGCCATAAGCTCTTCTGATGAGAGGACATGCTATGGCATAATTCAGCTTCACTATTGGTGTTAAGGATGTGACTGTAATGTGAATTAAACATAGAAGTTGGCTTTGTAGTGGTTGATGATAGGTTTGATGCTCCCTGTATATCCATGGGGCACAGAGTCTGCCGGCTGGTGCTTGACACTGGTACGTGATAGTCTGATAAAGTATTTTCCTGAAAGCTGCAGAGAATGAATTTAAAAGCAATCACTTGAAATTAGACCTTGACTACTTGTATGGAACTAAGTGTTCAGACCCAGGATACAAAATCTGTTTCTACACTTGAGGGATTTTGCTCTTTCCCTGTGTCTCTCTTTGTCTCTTACAACGCGTTCCTCCAGCCCATAGATCTACTTAATAGAGGAAAGTGGGGGTTTTTCCCTTTACTTTGCATATGATTAATGTATGTGGACTCTTGATTTCAATTTCTGGTTCTTATTCAAGCTATCAGACAACTGAAGAATCTACAACGTGGTCATACCTTTGGGGAAAAGGGGAGCTAAAAGTGTTAACTGCAATTATAAAATACAGCTTCAACATCTTACTTATCTGCTGCAAGACCCAACTAAGCACAGCCCTGTCAGCTAGAGCGTTTCCATTTCAGCACTGAATTTCCTGGCTGCTGTCAGTCTAGGCCATGCACTTGATGTGACTTTTTCCCCATGTAAATAGGCAAAAATATTCTCAACTGCCATTCACACACTTCAGAAGTACAGTTCATTGGCCCATACTGTGCCTTCTCTGTGCTAGAGATGAACTTAATTCTTCTTATGTGTGAAAGATATCTGCAATTTAAATGACTAATTGCATTGTAGCTTTAGGCTGAACATATTGGTAATGCACAAATGTTGATGACATGCGAACGGTCAAGAGATTTATAATTTAGTTGACAATACATTGCTTAAAATGATGTGGCAAAGAGCCAGAAAATTTCAGCTTAATAATTGTCTATTAACTAACATGACATCATTACCTCCAGGTACAGATTAAGCATCCGATGTAGCCATATGAAGTGACATGCGTACATGAATCTTGGGCATAATATTGAATAAACTGACGTTACATTTGCAGTAATTTGTTTCAATATGTAAAGCATGTTGTTGCCTACATTTGAAAGGACTTGTAGGAATGTTGCAATGAAATCTGAGAGAGAAAAAAAATGTGTAGTTGAGCAGCATCCTGTATTATACAGATCTGACAGCTTCAGGAGGCGTCTTTGTAGGCTACAGATAACATCATAAATATACATGTTTGTTTTCAGCTGCATGAGAAAGCAACTTGAAAACAGAGGTCTAAGCCTTTTAGACATTGGCTTGATTTACCCTAATGGTCTTCTAAGGTTAGGGGGGGAAACAAAAAATCCCACAGATCCTAACCATCTATCACGTCTATTTAAAGGAAAGAATCGTACAAATATTGAGTAATATAGCCTTTTAATTATTAATTTTAATATAGTCTTTTAATTTTTCATTTTCATGGGAGAGCATTTCTATCAGACTGAACCTTGTTAGAACAGGCAGCATCAGTAGTCTGGCTTGTCACCAAAGTAGTATAAACTTCTTTCACTTTGTTTTCTCTGGCCTAAATTAGGCACTTATTTGTACAAGCAAAGCTGTCACAGTCCTGACAGGGTCTCTTCCTTCCCCCTTGCGGCTTGGGGGAGACCTAGGAAAGTGTCTGATCACTCCACAATGTGTTTATGGCTTTTTAACCTTTTTTCTTCTGCAAGACAGGAATGTGTTCTGTGTTTCACACCTGGGAAACCAAAGTACAAGGTATACTAGGTACCTGCACCCTCCCTGTGACTGCAGGTGACAGCTGGGGGTTGAATCTGGTTGCCTTTGATCCGATTTGCTAGGTGCTCTTAACCACCTTTTGACAACGTCTCTGCTGCACACAGCTGTAATTTTTCAATGTTATGAAGATGTCATTGAAAACTGTCTCACAACTTCTCTGCCTTCTGCTGGTGGTATTTTTATAATGTGCAGCAGAGCTGCAATGACAGTTTACTCTCTTGGGATCTTGGCTCGGGGACTGCACTGCGCTTATGCCACTCCAAAAATTGAAATGAGAACTCTTGGGTTGATTTTTAATATTTGATTGAGCTCCCTTTAAGTGTCCCTCTCTCAAGAGTTTAAAATTTTGAATGTGATTGGTGTGACGCCATTGAGTTTTAGAAGGGAGTATGTACTCTACTAGAACAACTTGCTGAGCCTGACCCGAACTTGGTGGGAAGGAAGGTGTCATCTGACCCCTTTGAGCTTTGTATCAGGGGCTTTAGAATAGCCTTAAGCAACTTTATCCTTGTCACTAGCTGTGATCCAGACTTAGAGATCATGTGCTCCAGATACCTCAGTGACCAGGGATAAGGCAGAGGTGGTAGCTCAGGTAAAGGAAGAACCTTGTTGTGGGCTGTCGCTCTAAAGGAACTTCAGTTGGTATTCAGTTCTTGGTCCAGCCACTGGAGAGAGCTCTCGAGATCTTAAAACGGGTTTTGGGAGCAACCTCTCAACATAAGTAACAGGCGTAGGACTACACAGGAGCTCCACCATGTCTTTTGCTGCTAAGATGAGTGAGAGTAACTGATCTTTGTCGAGTGTGTATAAATGGCTTTCAGGACCAAGAAAGGGTGACAGCATATTGCTTTGCCAAAGTGACTGATTCAGCCTGGCTCTAAGGATAGGCTTAAAGCAGGACTGCTGCCCTTGTGGCTTTTCGCAGCTAGCTTTGAGCCAGCTGGTGCTCTCAGTGCCCTGAGAGGCAGTTTCCAGTGGTGCAGAGCCATGTTGCCTTGCTGTGATACTGTACCCAGCTCACAAGCAGGGTCTGTCAGGTGTTGATACCCAGGTTGGCTGGTAGTACCTGTGCTGGTGGTTACCCCTTGTAGGCTGTGTGTGTCTCTGTAATTTCCCCTTTGGAACGAAAGTGGTAGTTCAATGAACGGCAGGATTTCAGGATACAGCTGACATTTTCTAGCTTCCTATGCGGAGCAGTGTTCCCAATTTGCGGGGAGTGGGGAGAAGAGAAATTGCTGATTAAGGCAGTAATAATTAGATGGTGCAGAAGAGGGGTGCAGGCTGCTTGCATTACCCCTTGGTAAAATTGGTTTTACAGGGGCACATTTTCCGTTCAGTTACCTTTGTACTTGTCTGTGGCCTGGCTGAAAAGCAGCACTTTTTCACTTTGCCTCAGAAGAGGCTCACAAAGCTGTCTTAGGGTGGACTGAAGACTTTTGCAGGGAATAATTACTCAAAATAGCAACATGCAAGCAATTGCTGCCCAACTGGGAGGAACATAATAGATGTCTGGGAGCAAGGAGTGGATTGGTGGTATTCTAGCCAGTGTATTTAAGGTCTTGGAAGCAGCGTGGGAAAGCTTCTTTGCAGGAAGGGGTATATGAGACATAAAGGAGAGGACTCCGCTGACTGTTGCCAAGGGCCAGACAAGATCGACCTGCTGCCCAGCAGCAACTTGCTCAAGAGCAGGCTCTGAGAGCTGAGCAGCAGAGACCCTCCACTATAGTGTCTCCGTAGAGCTCAGAGTTGTGCACTTCTTGAATAAGGTCTTGGGCAGCAACAGAGGCACCTGCAATGGTTCATTTTGATGTGCAGATGGCATCTTGACTTCAACTGTTTCCACTTTTTGTTCTCTAAATGTTTTATTGCAAAAGACAGGCAATCACCCTTCTCTGCTTGGTCCAAAGCCCAAAACAAACCCATGAAAGACTAGTGTTGGAAGACGGTAGCTAAAAGGAGTTGGTGTTCACCCCTATGTAAACATAATGCCGAGCAAGTTCCCCAGTGCAGTTCCAATCTGGACTGGAATCACCGAGGCTGTCTGTTGGCTTCTTTAATTTTAAAACATCATGCACTTCAAGAGGAAGACCTTTTCTTTTAACTTGGATATGGAAGCAGATATTGGTTTAGATCTGTTCAGTAACTAGTCAAAGAGCCATTGGCCCTTGAAATGCTCTACTTAGCAGCTCTGATAAGCTGTTGTGAGGCTCCACGAAACTTAAAAGTGTGAACTAGCTGCTTTAACAACCAGGAGCCCAGGATAAGCTTTGGGTTTGGATGTGATTTTACAGCATAACATTGCTTCATATCTCCGCGCTGGACTTGATGGGTAAGAATTGAAAAATAAACAAGTGTAACTGTCTCAAACACAGGCAGTTTGGCACTTCTGCCCCATGGTAGCATCTTGCAGATCCAGCTGCTTCCAAAGCAGGCCAGGGAGTGTGTACTCTATGTAAGGGAGGGAACAGGATTGAGATGGCTTTGTCTGGTGTCTTTTTAAAGGTAAGACTTCTAGTCTAATGACTATTTAAAGAGAAAATCCTTTCACCTCAATAAAGTTTTTTGTTTGAATTATAAAGGACATTGCTGTTGGGTTACTGAAAACCCTTGGGGTTTGTTTCATTTATAACGTTGCCTCAGGCCTTCTGCTGCATCCTGTTGGATTGACCTCCTTTTCAACCCGTGCTGGCAGCTGCATTGCAGAGCTATCTTTTCCCTGGATCCTTCAGGGTTGTCATATGACAAACTTGAACTGTGACCCTTTTGTGTCTTAACAGGACAGCAGTGCCCTGTCTGTGCAATGTGGCCAGCAGTCTTCCCCACACATGCGTTTGTTCCGAGCCATTTAACAAACTGAAAGTTTCAAACGATGGCATTTCATAGTGTTTAATAGTATCGACTGTAAAGCAAATGAAATGGTGCTGAATACCCTGCATGCTGCTAGTAAGAAATACAGCTTCCATTTCTGCAATATGCCCAGGGTTTTCTGTGTGGTTAGTGTGTGCTCTCTGGTGAATCTCTTTATTTTTTTAAATAAAATTCAATGCTTTGCCCCCTAACAACAGTAACATTCACTGCTATAGATAGTCCAGCACTGGTATTTGTTTCTACTATATGAGGGTTTTAACCAGATTTCTCTAAGCAAAGTGGGCAAAGTCATTTTGCTGAAGTCTTGCAGAGAGTATTAGGGTAAGAACTGATACAGTTAACACAGCATCCAAGCAACAGCATCTCCAAGCGGTGTTGATGCTGGCAGGCATTGCCTTGCTGAAGTTACAGAGACAGAGCATTCGTATTTGTACAAATTGCATTCATTACCAAGAACCCTCCAGTAGTGATAAGAGACTGGCTGTGTAGCATAGATTGGCTCCAAGATAAGTAGCCAGTCTGTTGTGCAGCTCATGGTAATCTTCCTCCTCTCCACCCCTAATAATAAATCTTGGGGCATTTTGGAATGCGTGGGGGTTCCTCATTCCAGTAGCCTGAATGTGTAACTACTAAACATCATCATCTCCCACCAATTATGCTTTCATAACCAAGCGAGGCAGCTGATTGAAATGGATAGGCTCAGATATAGTTCTGAATACCCGGGTGCTTTGGTTGTCTCAGCGTGTTGCTCCCTTAAAGGACAAATCACAGGTGATGGCTGGGCTAGGAGTTTCTCCCGGCTGTGTTGCAAGACTAGAGCCCACTCACAGAGATGGTTTCCTTCAAGAAAAGGTGTTAACATCTGGAGCCTGGGGATTTGCAAGTGAGAGTAAGAGCTCTGCACAACCTGGGGATCTGCATAGATCTGTGGTAGTACCTTCTTGACAGTTGGGTTGTCCTTTCTCACTGCAAGCAGCTATCTATGTAGCATGACTTGAGTGAAACAGCAGTTATTTATTGTACTGTAATAACGTAGTGTTAAAGGCAGAATTTTCTGTTTGCTTTGGCTGAAATAAATCAGCTGACAAGTGCTTGCTTTGTCTCTTAAAGTATCTAATGCACATCTGGAATATTGTGTCCAGTGCTGGGCCCCTCAGTTCAAGAAGGACAGGAGGGAGCTGCTGAAGAGAGTTCAGCGCGGGGCCACCAAGATGGTGGAGTGGAGCATCTCCATTATAATAAAAGGCTGAGGGAACTGGGTCTCTTTAGCTTGGAGAGGCCTCATCTGGAGTCCTGAGTCCAGTCCTGGGCTCCCCAGCTCAAGAGGGTCAGGGAACTTCTGGAGAGAGTCCAGCACAGGGCTGCAAGGATGATCCAGGGTCTGGAACATCTTCCTTATGAGGAAAGGCTGCGGGAACTGGGGCTGTTTAATCTAGAGAAGTGGAGACTGAGAGGTGACCTCATTAATATTTACAAATATGTAAAGGGTGGGTGTCGGAAGGATGGAACCAGGCTGTTCTCAGTGATGTCCAATGATAGGACAAGGGGCAACGGATATAAGCTGGAACATAAGAGGTTTGAAAGAAATACAGAGGAAAACTTCTTCACTGTAAGGGCAACAGACACTAGAACAGGCTGCCCAGGTGGGTTGTGGAGTCTCCTTCTCTGGAGACATTAAAACCCCACCTGGACGAGTTCCTATGTGACCTACTCTAGGTAGCCCTGCTCTGGCAGGGGGTTTGGACTAGATGATCTTTCAAGATCCCTTCCAGCCCTTCATCTTCTGTGTAATGTGCAAGGACTCTTGACTGCTGGTTTTCACCATAGAAAGCTTGTCAGCAAGCTAGTTTTAGGCAAGGTAGACAGTCTAATCTGTCCAGTTTGGTTAAAAGCTTGTATTTATATGGAATTCTAATATTTTCTTCTCTATTCCTCCCCCATTTAGGGTTTGAATGACAATAGAATTGCTCCTGGATCATCAAGTTTTAGCCTTACGAAACAGCTGCATTGTCCAAGAATAACTCGCATCTGTCTCAGGGACTTGATATTCTGCATGGAACAAGAGAAGGAGATGAAGCATTCTCTAACCTTGTACCGTGCTCTTCTGAAGTGATTTGAATTTTACATTTCACCTTGCTGTCTACTGCCAAAGAAAACACTGAAGCATTGTTGCACTGTCTTGAAATTCCAGTTTCTGGAAAATGATCCGTTGTAAGGATAACTCTTGTTTACAGATAAACATTTTTATTAAATACCTAACTTAGCACCTGTAGGATTTTTAATAATATTTGGCTTAAACCAGTCTGTAAACCAGTGAAAACACTGAGCTGCACACACAAGCACCTGACTACCTGCTTGCATGCAACTGACTTGCAGGCTCTGAGGGCTTAATACGTGTCTCTAGTTTTTGAATGTCGCTTGCTTCAGCACTCCAGAGTCTGCAACATCTGTTCTACGTGTAGTGCCTTCTTCTAATACAACCTTACGTACGGAAAAAAGTAATACTTTAAAGGCACTGCATAGCATGGCAACTGTATTTAGTCTTGAACCAGCAATCAGTCGACATGCTAATGTATCGCCTGTCTGACTTGGCATCTTCTTAAATTTTCAGGGTGTAGAATTAATACTGGATGCTTGTTTGTGGACAGCAAAGTAGCAAGCAAAGGGAATGAGGGGCGCTTTCGTACTCTCACCTTGCCTCAACTGCCCTCCCCTTTTCCTCTGAGGACTATGGGAAGCAGAAGGATTCAGTCATTCCTGTGATTGAAGTGTATCAGACAGCGTTGTTAGGGCACACTTCAATGTTTGGCGAAAATTTGGAGTTACCAAACTTGAAGACAACGAGTGAAAGAGACTAAAAAGGAAAGGTAAACAGAAGAAACAGTTTATCTTTCTGTAGATATAAAAAATAGCATTGAACTTGAACATAGATTTAAAATAGCATTGAACTTGAACATAGATTTAAAAAGGCATGAGCAAAAGCAACCTGTGCTGACTGCAAGGAGGGGAAGACTTAAGATGCATTGAAACTCAACAGCTGGAGACTCTCTTAAGGAAAATGGCAGGGTTTACAAAGCACAGGGTTCACTGCTTTATTTAGAACATTGATTTAATACCTTAATGTAGTATAACAGGGAAACTTCTCAAATAGAAGGTGTTTAAACAGGTGCCTGGTTTCCATTCAGTGAGGAGGAAGACTCTATATTATCAAGACTGCTAGAGTAGATTAAAAGATTTTTCTGCTTGCTGGTAGAGACTGCCTTGTGGTAGAAGGAAAACCCTCTGGGTCACCCTTCTCAGCCTCCAAACAGTTTGCCTCTTGTGGCACAGTGCTGTACAGCATGGCCGTTGTCCAGGACAGGTGAGAAAGGCACTTAACTGTATTGAATGGCTTCCTGCTGAAACTTTTTTCTTTGAAGGAACAAGCTTCCTGTGGTTATTTGGCATGCTACTTCAAAACCTGGAGCAGTGATTCAAATGCCCTTCCCCTTCGGAACCACTGCAGATAGTTACCAAATTCATTAAGTTTTGAATCAGTTATGTTTTGTTTTGTTTCTGTTGGAGCAGTAATACGTGAATCTAGTAAATGAATGCTGTAAATTATTTATATATGTATATATAGCATATATATATATATAAAAGAAAAGCAGTACTTCAACTAAGCTATCGTTTGCAAGATATTGATGGCATCAGGCAAAATTGTTTTTGTATAATTAAATGCTTAGCTTTACTTTTTCTGTAAAGTGCAGCATTTTCCATATTTGTGTACTGTATCTTATTGATCAGATGTTTAAAATTATTTTAAATACTGCATTAAAGCAATTATTTTATTAAAAATAATAAATGGGTACCTTTGTTTCCCAGCGTGAGCTGTTCGGCGTCTGAAGCTGTCATCACCATGATAATGGCATGGCTCTGAGACCAAGCCCCAGCTATCTGCCCATCGCAGTGATTGGCACAGTTACCTCACACGATATAGTAGATAAACATCTGGATTTTAAAGTTTTTAAACACAACTAGGTGTCTGTTACTTATTTTCTTTTCTTCCCTAGTCAGTCAGCACAGACGGCTGGGGTTTGTTGTGTTGGTGGGTTTGGTTTTCTTAACAACTGTGTGGAAGGTGAACACTTTGCACGTATTCTGGGAAGTAGTAACATGGGAACCATCTCAAGACTTCAGCAATATGCAGTGGAAGTGTTGTCCTAAATTATTTTTAAAGCAACTCACTATTAATTAAGTGCAATTTGGGGAAGATGAGTGTTTGCATATTTGCCTGCCTCTTCATCTTTAAAGCAATGTGATACCAAAATGAAAAGTGGAGGGGAAAACTTTATTGGCAAATAGATCTCTAAAATGTATGGTAGATTATTCAAGTGTTCTTAGGGCCTGTCTACAATGAAGATTGCATGCTTTCGTTGCTGCAGTGACAAGTTTCAGTGCTAGTTCCTGTGTGCTACCTCTTCCTCCTGTGTTTGGTCACCTGCCAAAAACACACCTGAAACACAAAAATTTTATCCTGTAGGGAGTAGCAGGCATTTTCAGAAAGGTTTGACATCAGGTCTTCAGGCCTAATTTCAGGTAGGGACAGGCGAGGCTTTGGTGCAAAGATTAAAACTGTTGGTCTCCCAAGGGTTCAGCCTGCCTCTCAGTCAGGCTCAACTTCTGAGAAGAGTGAGCATCCTCTGAAGTGGCACTTAGGAGATACTTGAGATTGCTTGGCTACACCAGGGGTTAAAGGAAAGATGACCAGATTACTTTTCCCCAGTCTCGCTGCCCTTTGCGGGAATACTACAACTCTAATCATTAGGTGATGAGGACAAACCCCTGACATCATTCATGCCTCTTGGTTCCCAGCAGAGTAGTTTTTAAGCCAGGGAACCTAGCAGTGGAGCCCTCCGTGCCACCAATGCTGCGAGGGAGCTGAAGCCTGCTCCAGCATTTCTTGCTGTCCAGATGGCCTGCCAGCCCAGTGGCTATTTCTGATGCACTGAGCTGTCTGGGCAGCGATCCCTGCCACTCAAGTATTCAGCCTGTAGAGAAAACAGTATATGAAGTTGTGGGGGGAAAGCAGTTGTTGATAGCTCTTGACTACTACTATCTTAGCAGCATAGTATGTCAGGTTTTTCTATGTTATGTGGTGACAAAGGGAGCCCTGTACTCTTTCTCCTCTAGCTGCTGCTTTTTCCTTTTATTGCCACTTTCAAGTCTTACCATTGAATCCAACCCTTTGCACTGTGTTTGACTCCAGCTTTTCCCTCCTTCCCCTGGGAAGGGCTGGCCAGAGTGCGCTAACACACCCTGCAGCTTTGTTTGAGGTTTAATGAGGAAGGTAGCGGGAGCCCGTGAGGCCTTGCTAGATGATTCTTCAAAGCCATTGCACTCTCTTGGACACTTTGACATGAGTAGCTTAAGGCTACTGTTTGCATCAAGTTGTTCTAGGCCCGCTGTCTTGTAGGCACCTGTGTCTTGCCATATGAGTGCACTGTGCTCGCCGAGAATGCTGCCAGCCGTTCTCCAGTTTCATCTGTTTGCTCTGCTCTTTGCTTTCCACTTCATTTGTAATCACTAGGGCGAAGAAGGAAAGACTAAAGCAAATGAGGATGTCCTGAAGGGGCAGACAGTCCAAGCAATTGGACTTGGTGAAATGGGCTTGCTTCCAGCAACTGAGGACGCAAATGAGGGCTACTGGGTTTCTGAGGCCAAGTAGCGCACTTTCTTTCCTCTACACGTAGCACACCAATGTCTGCACATACTCCAAGAGCTGGATCCAGACATTGTTATCCAAAGTCCCATGGCTGGAGAGTGCAGCTCTGGAGATAACTGCAGTGAAGGCTTTACTCTAATGGATGCAAAATTCAGTACCAAAACTGCAGAATGTTGTAGCACCTTGGACCTCTTTTGCCACTTCTGGTATTCTGGCACTGGATTTGTTACCATCGATGGCTAGGCTCACCCTCATATGGTAGAAAAGCTCCCAGACTGCTGGCCACAATGTCCGTAGTTTACTTATTGCAGGACTTCTGGAAGCTAGACAAGCATTCTTGGCTTTGTAACCCTTCGAAGGAATAAGCAAGAAACCTTGTCTTTTTGAAACCTTGAGCCAGCAATGTACCCTTGTGGCCAAGAAGGCCAATGGCATCCTGGGATGCATCAAGAAGAGTGTGGCCAGCAGGTCACGGGAGGTTCTGCTCTCCCTCTACTCTGCCCTGGTGAGGCCTCATCTAGAGTCCTGTGTCCAGTTCTGGGCTCCTCAGCTCAAGAGGGACAAAGGACTACTGGGGAGAGTCCAGCACAGGGCCACCAAGATGATCAGGGGACTGGAACATCTTTCATACGAGGAAAGGCTGCAGGAACTGGGGCTGTTTAGAGGAGACTGAGGGGGGTCTCATTAGTATTTACAAATATCTAAAGGGTGGGTGTCAGGAGGTTGGGACATCCCTTCTTTCTGTTGTAGCTAGCAACAGGAGAAAGGGTAATCGGATGAAGCTGGAAAACAAAAAGTTCCACTTAAATATAAGAAAAAACTATTTTACTGTGAGGGTGAGGGAGCCTGGGCACAGGCTGCCCAGGGAGAGTGTGGAGTCTCCTTCCTTGGAGATCTTCAAGACCCGTCTGGACATGTTCCTGTGTGACCTGATCTAGGTGGACCTGCTTCTGCAGGTGGGTTGGACTAGATGATCTCTAAAAGGTCCCTTCCAACCCCCACCATTCTGTGATTCTCTTATTTGCCTTCCAGATACGTCAGGTCTTGTTCCAACTGCCCCTTCTTTCCTCTTCTACTGTAAGCATGAGCTGGTCACTCCTTGTCTGCTCTCTGTAGATATTCTGGCCTGTTAACCGCTAACTTTGCTTCCTGATCTCTCCTCAGGATCCTGTGCTTCAAAGTTCACCAGATGCCTTCAGCCAGCCTGCTTTTGAAAGAGATTTTGCGATGAAGGGGGGAGGAAATAGAGGCTCTCCATCCTGGACTTGAAAGTTGAGTGGCTGTTCTGGAGTGGAAGGAGGTAGTGGTGCAGGTCAGCTCCCATCAGCCCTGAGGCTGCCGCATTTTGCGTAGGGAGTAGTTACCTGCAAGAATTTTGTGTTTCTTGTGGCCAAGAATTCTAACATTAAGTCCCACTTCAGTCAAGGAATGTCTACTAGGTCCTTGCAGCAGTAAGTACTTCTCATGTTCCAAAGGATGTTTCCCTGGCAGAGCCACCCAAAGTTCCTACTGGAGACCCCATTCGAGCTGGTCCTATGTTCTGTTTCCCCATCTCCCATCTGACAGTCACTCAGCTCTTCCAGGTACCTCTGCTACAGGTCTGAGAAGTTGGAAAAGGTATGGAGCCATGTCTCACATGAGTCAGGTGGATACTGGGTGGTATCAGGACCTGCGCTGAGGCCCGGGGAGGAGTGACAGACACGTGTTTCTCTAGAGCTTTTCCCTTCAGTAGTGTCACTGAAAGGCTGCCTCTCCTGGGATGTGCCCTGTTGGGAGGGAGCAAAGCTGTGAGGGTCTGCTGCACGAATACTGCTAAGGCAGAAGAGTCATCTGCACGTCAGCAGCTTGGCACGTGTGGTCCCGCTCTGTGGGCTGTACTTGAACAACTGCAGTTATCAGTAAGCAGCTACTCTCTCTACCAAATCACAGGGAATGTTCTTTTAAAATCTATTTGGAATTAAAAATTATCTGACAGATCATCTGTGTCCATGAGAGCTAGTTCATAATTAGGTGTAGTTCCCCAAGCTTCTTGAGATATTTTCACTTCCACTTTGAAGTATTTAGTGTGACAGGGTTTATTGTTTACAGTTCTTTGAATGTGTTTCTTATTTCTGTCCTTAGAAGCTGAAAGGGAAGAGGAAAATATTTTTTTTTCAAGTAATTATAAGTGAATATACGTGTACTCTGTGTGTTTAAGGATGGCTAAGTAACTTTTAAAAAGAAATACCCTACTTGCAAAGACTGAGTTATAGCAGCTCCCAGGTGTGGAGGAGAGAGGGAGGAAGGAGACGAGTTCTTGAAGAGTTTGCAAGTTTTAATACATTAAAATCCTTTGATACCTTTGTGCAAAATTGGGCAGAGAATAAAGACTCCCTTGAAGCGCTGATCAGCAGGACTTCTCAAGGAGGGAGGGTAAGAAAAGGAGAAGGCACTCGGAGGAGTGCTCGCTCCTCTCTCCAGGAGGCTCGGTGATACCTTTACGTGTGTTCTGGCAGCAGCTTTCATTTACAGAAATGACAAAGGGCCTTTCTTGAAAAAAAGAAAGAAATCCATCACAGTAGATGGGTATGTGTATGCAGGCTATGTATTTAATGAAACAGACTTACTGGGGAGGAAATCCTTAAATCATTGCTTCCCATTCAATGCAGTTTTCATTCTTAACTTCACACCTTTCAAAATCTGGGAAAACCCTCTGCATGAATCTCATCTCTCTCTGAAGGAGTGGCAAGGAAGATTATCACCAGCTGCAGCCCTGCAGGAGGGGGGAAAGAGGCACATGTGCTGCCCACGTCAGTCAGTGGCCTGACCAGTGCTGAAAGAAGAGGCTGAAGATGTGTAGAAACAGCATGGACTGTTCAGTATCTTGAAGCTGAAGCCATTTACCTCTGTTGATGTGAGTAAAGCCTGGATGGAGGCTCCACAGCCCATGTGAGTATCTGCCTTGCGTCGAGCTGACATGATAATCGGGGTTGTGCTGCCTCTTGTCAGGGCCAGGGCTGTAATTTTCTGCACCCTGCCTTTCACCAGCCGATTCATTAGCCCTTTGCGGCACAGCTGGCAGGCAGTGCAAACTCAAACAGGCCTCATCTCACACAGCTCTCAGAGTCTTTGCTTCTAATTTGAGAGCTTTAGCCTTCTTTATTAGAGGGGGGAATAAAAAATTGAATGTGACCCAAACTTCAGGTACAGAGGGCAAATATTAAGACTGTGTTTGCCTTTGAAATTCCTCATTTCTTAGAGACGGTTGGTGAGTGATGCCCCAGAGCTGGGGAGGATGGCTCCAGAAAGAGATCCCCTCGAGTGTGCAATCAGCCCTTCACAGTCTGCTGGGGATGCTGAAACAGAAATCAGCGTTTCGAGTTTGTATTTTTTTTTTTCCCATGCCATAAAGAAGAACCTGTGGGAAGGTTCTGCCTGTGTCCTTACACAAAACCAGGATATCCAGTAATTAGTGAGAGATACCTCCAGGGAAAGCTCAAATTTTGCAACACTTCCCAAGGCAGGGAAAGTGCTCTGGGCTAGGGCAGTCTTGGGAAGAGAGTGAGTCAGGAGGCTTTTTTTTTTTTTTTTTTGGCTTTTTTTTTTTCTCTATAGTCTTGATCAAGTCAAAACTTAAGAAAACTTTGCAGAGACCTGACTCTTCCAGGCCTCCCTATAGCTGGGTGAGGCTCCTCCACCTCTTGAGGTAGACAGCTGCCATTCAGGCTTTTTCTCTGTAACAGACTAAATTTTTTTGTTGTCGCGAGCTGCAGCTGAGTTTCTGAAACTGGCCAGCAGCAGGGAAACCAAGGAGACCCCAGGGACAATGTTCCCCGCAAGAGGGGATTTCAAGCCCTGCATGTAGCTGGGCAGCACTTGGATATGTGGAGGAAGTTGAAGCAGCGTAGGCTGTGGGCAGGGTTGGTGGTGTGGGGACAATGGGTGGCAGGGACCTGGTCTCGGGAGGGCAGTGGGGCTGCACTAGCAGAGGCACCCCATTTTTGGGGTTTTTTCACTTGGCAGAAGGCCCAGAGGAGCCAGCATCACCCCAGGGCCACCAGGCATGCCCGGCCCAGCCTGGGCTGCAGGGCCACAGAGCTGCCATGGGACTGCCCTGCCCTGCCCTGCCCCTCAGCTCTGCTGGGCCAGGGGGCTGTGGGCACTAGGCCAGAGGATGAGCTGGTTGGTGGGCAGGCGGGTGGTAGGCTGGGCAGGGAGAACTCTTTGAGCCCTTGTTGGGCCAATCGATCCCCCAGGTGCTCCTTGGTCTGCTCAGCCTCCTCAGACACACCGCAGGCTGAAGAAGTCTCCTTGACAGGCCAGCCTCCATCACAGACAGCAAGCCACATGGAGGGAGCTCGAGCCCCTAACATCGGGTTGCAGCACAAGTGCTCCTTGGCTCTTGGAATGAAGATCGCCAGGCACATGTGGCAAAAATGCAGTTGCCGTGGCCCAGATCATCTTTCTCACTCTTACCTTTCATTCTCTCCACCTGCTTTCTGTGGTGCTGGATCTCCTTCCCCTCCTCTCCTTTGTCCCTCTCAGCTGCCTTAGTTTTGCATTTTCCTGTCCTACTTGTGCCTTGCAGCACCAATCCAATACACAGTAGCACTGCTTGCCTTCCCTTGCTGGTCTCCCTGGCCACTGCCCCTTATTCAGTGTTTTAAGACCTGGGAATAATGGTTTGTAAACACAGAGTGAACTACCTGTTTCATCTCAGCGCTCTCTGGTCTGGCTTTAACTTCTGTGCTCAGGTGAAACCTAAGTGAAGTACTCATGGTCAAGCAATGACCCAGCTGGGTGCTCCCACAGCTGGGCTCGTCTTGCACAGCTTTTTGGGCACTTTTGCTCTTCCCAAAAGCTTACCTTCCTATTCAGCTTCCATAGCCAGTCCATTTCTCCTCTCTATCCCTCAAATTATCAATGTCCCTTGGATGACTACCACCCCTTGACAGCCTCCTTCAAGCTTGCTGCTTTGATTTCCTTCCGTAGGAGACGTCCTGCACAAACAGCTTCTCAGCTGCCACTTGTCTGGGGTAACGGCTCCTAGATCTGGATCACAAACCTGTTGTTGTCTGCACAGGCAGAAACTGTGGGTACCTGAAGATCCTCTGGGCATGCTGGGACATTAAATCAAATTCAGCAGGGCTAAAACAGGGCTCGGTTACTTTCTCTAATCATGGCCTTCGTTAATGACTAGGCAATATTGCTCCTGTTGCACCTTTCCTCTTAAGAGCTTCCCAATCTTGAACATGACTTCTGGAGAGCTTTGAGGAGTGCTGACTGCAAAGGTCATCATCTCAGGCATCCCAAGATGTCAGAGATGCAGATTCCCGTTTTCCCAGGGAAAGATGGCTAGGGCAGAGCATTTTTCCTTTCCTAGACCCCTGTGTGTGCCTACTGCAGGAAGGAGGTGGACTGTCTCAGGCAGCTGCTGTGCTTTTAGTCTATGAAGCTGTTCCCTTTTGGATGTCTCCTTCAAGTTGGGCTTTGCTGTGATGCCAATGCAAACGTGCTGTTGTGAGGGTTCTGCAGCATCACAGTGAATGTTGAGAGAAGGAAGCACTCGCTTCTCAGCAAGCCCTGCATTGGGGATTTCCCTCCATCTAGTTTTAGTAGTTCCCCTTCCTGATGTTCCATCCTCTGGAGACTTCCTTGGCACGTTGCTTGAGCTGGTGGAGTCCCAGGGTAGTGGAGGCTATTTATACCTCCCTAATATTTACCGCAACAAAGCCCTTTCCTGGCCTTAGCTGCGAGTCCCAAACCCACCAAGGCCATGTCTTATAGCACGTCCCCACACGCTTGGAGTGTGCGGCCGCCCAGTGTGGGGCTAGCACCTCACAAACCTTCTCCCTCCCAGTGGGGCTCCCTCTTGCTCCCTGACTGCTAAACTGTCTTCAAGTGGGCAGGGATATCTTGCAGGGAATGGAAAACAATCTCCACTCCCATGGGTGTGGGGTTTTGCCTTCTATTGTGCCAGCAGAAGGCTGTCTATGGGAATACAAATGGTGCTCAGCACAGGCTCTGGATAATTAATACTGTTTCTTTGAGCTAAGGTAGCACTTATGCCCCTGATTGATATCTGTGGCCATAAAGATACAGACCCTGCCACAACTGGCCAGAAAAAAATTATTTGAGAGGAAATCCCAGGATTTTTTGCTACTTGACTGAATACTCATCCAAAACTCCCAGAGTCTCCCAAAACAAAACTCTGCTCTTTTTATGACCCCAGGATGGGCCCTTAAATTTGTCTCAAGGGGCTTATGTGCCTGCGTGCACCCCACACCTCCCTTCCCAGAGCAGCTGATGGGGGCAGGAGCTCAGCTTCCCCACAGAAAGACATGGGGACAGACAAGTCATGTTCACCACAGTGGCCCAGGGCTTGGCTGCCACCCCCAGTGTGGCAATGGCATTTTCCTGCTGCACTTTGGGGAGAGGAGCCTTCCCCCAGTATGTCCCACCTCGAGGCAAAGCAAGAGGGGAGAGAAATTGCTCCAACCTGCTGTGGTTATTTTAGGCTGCAAAGTTGTTGTTGTTTAGTGAGCAGATCTCTGTGAATTTAATAGATGAGTTTTGCTATCGGTAACAACTCCCCTACCCCCCAAGCAGTTTATTTCATGTATACAAGAGTAAGAGAGAGAAAAGTAAGAACACCTCTGGGGAAAATAAGGGGTTGGGAAATGACTGTAAGTGCAAGCATAGGATTGCCAAACCCACGCGTTCAAAAAGCATGAATCAGATCTCCAGGAATCACAAGACTGGTGGTCTGAATTTCGAAAATGAAATCTGGGCAGTTTCTGAAGGGTATTTCCCTCCATGTTTTTGGTGCCCTAGGGGAAGCTACAGGCCCTCCAGTGGGGAAAGCTTGCTGACAGGACAGAGTCGAGGCTTACACGCGCTTATAGGAACCCAGCCGCTCTGTGCTGGAGACCAAGATGGTCATCCTGCCCTGCCAGTCTCCTGAGCAAACCCTCGCATCCCTGCTGGGCTGCCTGGGAGGGTGGCCAAGCCCCAGCGCCTGTCTTACTATAGTGGGGAACAACGGCCTCTTGCATCAGGGTCAGTTGTCTCCCTGTGGACAGGTAGCAAGGAAGCAGCATGTCTATTTTGTCCCACAGAATATTAACATAGAGCCACCGCTGCAAATAGTTCAAAGATGAATGTAGCTAGGGCCATAAAACCAAAGGAATACTGCCCAAGGTAGAGAGAGTTGCCCATGATTCTCATTTTGGAGGGTTGCTTTTCACACTATGCAAGACCTCACTCTAAGATAGAGTTGAAGGTGTTTTTATCTGGGAGTACAAATTAATAGCTCCTCCCTCAAAGTCACCCAACCCCCAAAAAACCTGAGAAGGAGAGGACTGTAATGAACACCCCTCCCCTCCAGTGCTAGACTGAGTCGCCCAATTTGCTGGCGCCTGAGCCCCTAGGCAGCGAGCAGCTTTCACCCACACCTCCAAATATGGGTGTGCTGGCAGGAGAGGGAAGCTTCCTCTGTCTAGTGCCTCACTTGAGGGCCTCTAGATCTATAGCTGATCTAAACTGCTGTTGCCCAACTCAGCCTTGCAGAGTCAGCTTTGCTGCAAGCCCTTTCTTGCCTATCCCTCTGGAGTCCCTCAGCCACTGCCAGCATTGCAGTGTTGGTCCTTGCAAGCTCTGGGGTCGTTGCTACAGCTGCTCAGCTACAGCCCCTCTGCAGCAGAGGACCAGGAGGGTGACCTTGGTGGGCCAGGACTCCCAAGAATGATTGCCTAAGCAGCAAGGACGGAGATGGTCTTCCCAAGCCCACGTGTTTGTTAGTGTTGCCTCCTGTAGTGGACCAAAATCTCTTCTGCTTCAGCAGAAGCCATTCTTATCCTGGAGTGTTGCTCCTGCGTCCCAGTTCAGCTATGGGAGTGTACCTGTCAGGACTCATTGGTATGAAATGGGGGGAAATCCCAGGCTTCATGGCTCTTCCTGAGCTCCCGTCAGGTAAGCAAATTACCTGTCTTAGGGAGAGGATTCGGGAGTTAGAGGGAATTGCATGCAAATTGGGAAAAGCAACCAAAGAGCCCCTGCTCTCCCAGCCCTGCTGAGGCCAGAGTCTGTAGTTGGCAGCAAACCTGCTTGGGTGAGGGGTGAAGCCTCACGGCCTTTCTCCTTCAAAGCCGAGCATTGTACTTTGCTCCAAAGCACTTGTCCCACCCACCCGTGGAAGAGGAGCAGAGGTGACTTCCAACCCGATGGGCAGGGACAGCAAAACTACTCAGGTCTAAGAGGAGCAGTAGCTCTTCCAACGGTAGCTTACGAGCAGGACCTGGTTGGCTTCCATGATGGGAATGACTCAGAGCTGGTTTATGATTACCTGTGAGCCATCATGCCTGGCCCTCAGCTCCCCGAGGCCTGCTACTGCAGCTCTGTGAAAGGGAAGAAGGTGTCTCACTCCCTATTGATGAGCCTGAATTAATCCACTCTTGCCCTAAGTTGGAGGTAATACCAATAGTGCCCAGCAGTCCCTTCTGCTGCATAATAAGCAAGTGTGGCAGTACCCTGGCCTGAAGGATCAGGTGTATTAGCCCAATCCATAAATGAAGCGTGTATATTAAAGGAGGGGTGAGAACAATGCATACACGCACAGCCAGCGGCAGTGGTACCTCATAAACGTGCCTGCTTGCCTCCTTAGAGGCCCTTTATCCTGTAGATGGTCTCATTTGCCAATATAAATACACACTTGCTGGTGTGAGATGAGCACAGTGTGTGTAGCACGGGAGAAGCCAGAAGAGCAAAATGAGCCCAGCGCATGTGGAGATCCCAGGTAAAAAGCACCAACTCTATGCCAACATATTTCTTGCTTTGATCTCTCTTCTCCCAGTCCTTCTTCAACCACAGCTGCCTGAGGGGGAGAGAGAAGACCAGGAGAAGTCTTTCTTAATGCTCACTGGTCTCACATACGGTGCATCAGTCTACACTGACGGTTGGTTGGAGCGAGCTGATTTGAGACCTTTGGCTGCTCCCAGGCAGACCCTCTGCACAGTAGTGTGTCCAGAAGAGGAAAGTTAGCTCTCTCTTCACTCTCAGTCCTCAGCTGGCCACCACAATCTTCTCTTGCTTGCAACAGCAGAGCAGCCCATGTGGGCCATGCATCCTAAGAGGTCTGCCAACAGAACATATGGGCCTCTCACAGTGCTGGCTCCAGGGTTAGAAGACGTGGAGTTCCGCAGCAAAGCCATCTCTGCCAACGGGATCCGTGTTAAGCTGTGTCTCCATCTGAATGCTGCTCTAGGTCAACACAGCAAGCATCCTCCAGATCTGTGTGGGGTTCCCACTCTTCCTCAGGACTGGGGGTGCATAGAGTGGAGTGCAAGGCTTAGCCTCCCAAGCCTCTTGTCTACATTGCGAGTTCCTGATAGGACTTTCCGTGCCCAGATGCTGCCTGCACGCCAGCTGGGCAGCTGTTCCCCACAGTCCCCTTGCACACTTCTCCCAACTGCCTCTCCCCTGGCAGTTGCACGCAGTGGCTATTTTCTGGGACTCAAAACATCAGCCCAGGAGTGGCAAGTGTGCGCTTCTACTCATGTCAGTCTCCTCATCAAGTTCTTCAATGTGTGCAGGCTCTGGAAGAGCTCTCAGGCTGTTTTTGTGAAGAAGTACCTATCTGGTTGTAGCTACACATGACATTGGCCTGCCGAATTCTCCTTTGAGGGGGAGGGTTTTCCCACCCTTCCCTGTGAACTTTTGCTGCTCACAAGAGTACTTCGGTCTGGGCAAGATGGCCTCAGAGGGAATGCCTCTATTCTGGATTTCTAAATACCGCTGACTCTTCGAAAGACTGAGCTTACTGCTCAGTCTTTGCCCTCAGAGCTGCAGCCCTTACCCAGCTAAATTCAACTGGGGGAATTCCACCTGTAAGATGTGCAAGTAAGGGCAAAGACATCCTTTGCCTTGTCCCTGTCAAGTTTCTGCTCCCCAAGGCCTTGCTTTCTCTGTTGGTAGTTCCTGCATGCAGCAGCAAGTCTGCTCCGCATGTGTTGTGCTGAAGCTGAGATGCCCACACATTTTTTCCATTGTGAACCTGGCTACATCTCTGCCAGCTCACGCAACCAGCTATTGTTAAGTAATTGAGTCATCCACTGAGCCCACGCCCAAGCAGGCTTTTCAGATTTAACACATGGGAGATTCACTACTGTTGGCGTGGCTTTGGGGTACTCTGCCTCCTGCCTCTGCCCGGGACAGGGACAGCAATTGAGGCACATCAGATGGGCTGAATGTGGCCTTTTGCATGCCCGTCCTTGGGTTCCAGGCTCCCAGCCACCAGTAACAGAAAGTTGATGCCATAGAGAGGAGCTGCCAAATGGCTTGTCTCTGTGCTGGAGCTTGTGTTTGCCTTCCAATGCTGCTAGAGATCAGATCAGATCAGATCAGATCAGGGGTCTCCTTTCCTTTCCCTATTCCTGCTGTCCTTACCAGATAACGCAAAGCAAATGTCAGAGCTGCTTCCCTCAGTGGTGGTGATGCTTCCTCCTGATCCCTACTTGATGTGTGGGATTTAGAGCTCAATTTAAATGTGGCATGGTTGCTATTCCCCAGGTCCAGCAATTAGAGGATTTGAGAAGTGCATTGTGGGGCCTTGATTTTTTCATACGGTCATTCTGGCTGACACCACCCTTTTTACCACCTTTTTACACAGGCAGCCAAAACTCTCGGCGCGTTTTCAGAAGAGGGAAGATTAAAAATCTAACCGAAAAAAAAAAATCCCAGAAAAAAAAACCCCAAAGTGAATTACTAAAGTTTATAAGGCTAATACTTTATAGGGCTAGTATGCACAGGCCTGGGGCCTTCAAGATAATATAATCTAATACTCGGAGATCCCCTGATGAAAGGCACTATATATGCAAAGTGCTTTATAAACATTAATTAGTTAATGTTGAAAATTTTGCCCAGGGCAAAAAAAAAAAAAAAAAGAAAAGAAAGAGAGAGAGAGGAAAAAATCTTACCAAAAATCCCCCTTCCCTCCCTCCCTCTAGTCCCTAACTCTACAAAGCTAATGATTCTGTGTGTGCAAACTTAGAACACATTTTAATTTCTGTTTACTTCTGGGGAGATGGAAGCCCTGGGAGTGCTTTCCCATACATTACGCTTCTGCAAGCATTTGGTAACATGGCTGCTTCTCCTATTGTGTGATTTCAGCTTCATGAACGAGGACACCTCAACATATATAGCGTTAACCTTTATCACAGTGTTTGCAACCAAACTGCCCAAGCTTTACTAGCTCATCCCTTCACAGTCTGGAATCATCAACCAGCCAGGCTGTCACTGTATGTGACGGTCTTTGTGACAATAGCTTTCCTTCCGGGCCACCTTTCCAAACCTTGGGGAATCTCCAGCACAGGGCAGCCCTTTCACTGTTGTCAGTGGGCTAGATCTTGCCACGTAATGTAGTGTGCACAGAGAGAAATACACAAAGCAACACACTTGTTGTTTATTGCAAAAAAGAGGGAAGCCAAACAGTCTGAAGGACAACGTAGACCTTGCTCTTGTAGTTGGTTGCGTGCAGCATAATGCTGAACTTCAAAGTTGCTGGTGTAAGAGGCAATAAGTTGTGCGTTCAGTGATATTTCAACTGTATTTCATCTCTCCTTCGTTGAGGCCTTCTGGGGGAACTTTCAGCTTCTAGATAATGCTGTGGGGGCTGCTTCCCCCTGAAGTCCACAGCTGTGCTGGTCTGCTGGATGCTGTGTAGAGCCCCTGGCAGAGCAAGCAGTGCTCACTTTCCACCACAGTCCTTCCAGCTCCTCCAATGTGCTCACTTCCATGCTTTGCAAAGCTTAGGGGCCCATGTAGGCAACACTTTTCCCTTAAGAAAAACCCTTTGCATCCCCAACAAGGCCCTTTCAGAGTCTAGTCAGTCCAAGCAGGTCTGCACCATGCATGCTCCTACTACGCTGCAAACCGCCACAATGGCTTGCCTGACTCTGACTTCTTCATACTGCATCCGTCAGCAAAGATGAGAAGGCCCCTTGACCCACAGCCAGGGTGGGTGAGAACCTCCCACCTCTCTCCCTGCAGCTGCGAGGGCAGCAGAGATCCCGAGGGAAGCAAAGTGCAGCCAAACCACCTTCCTGAAGAGCCAGTGGGATCTCCTGGAGCCCTTTTCTCCCATCTGTCCTGTTCAAACCTCAAACTCATGCTGTCATTCCAGTCACTGGGGTAAATGTGCTTGATGGAGCAGGAGAAACTGTAACGATGGAGTGGCATAATGCAGCCTGCTTGCAGCATCGCAGGCTGGCCCAGCAGTGCTGTTCAGGGCTGGGTCAAGACAGGTGCCCGTGGCAGTTGCAAGTTGCTGCCTTCCCTGCCAGCTGGGTTTCTGCACATGCCAGCTCCTTTCCCAGCACCCAAAGCAGCCACTGCTGTCTCCCTGACAGTGGACCTTCAATGGAGGATGCTTTCTCTTCCCTCTCCTAGGTCCTATGTGTCAGTGCCACCCTGTGAGATGTTGCTGTGCACCTGCAGCAGGACACCCAGCCAGACATTTTCCATCTGCTCAGACTGTCCCTGTGAGAGGCAGCACCAAGGGATGAGACTAGTTTCAGGTACCACTGTTTTCCCTTAGCCTGACATTTGGTAACTGCTATGAACAAAGTCTGAATGCAGAGTCAGCTCAAATGACCACGGGCCGTGCTACTGATGGCTGCCTTGTGCCTCCAGCACAGCTTTCTCTGGCACTCCCTTGCTTCGCTGGGAATGAGGGCCGAATGGAATCTACACATGCCAAAACTCCATTCCCAGCTCAGCATGCCTCTAATGGGTCTTTGAATGCAACCCCCCCTCACTGCCAACGCATAGAGTTTTGCTTCAGTACTCCTACAATTCATACTTCTCCCTGAGTGCCACAGTGGTGCCCCTTGCCTGTGCAGGCTGCCCCAGCACTGGTGTCCCCAGGGCCGTGCAGCAGCAGAGAGCAGTGCTTGGCAGCTCGGCCACAAGTGTGTGACCCAAGAGCTTCTCTCCTCTCCACCAGCTCCTAAAGAGGTGGGTTATTGGGCTTTAACACTGTCAGGCACAGCGCTGTGCTCAGCAGAGCAGGTGAGATGGCAAGGCTACAAATTTGATGCATTCCCAAGGGCTTCAGCTTTCATGACAGCCCCCCTTAGTATCAATGACAGCTGTTGATGGGGTCTTCGGAGAATCCAAGGCTGCAAAGGTTTGCCTTGGTCTACTTCAAATCGCTGCCACCTCTGAGCACAGTTAAGGTTTATCCGACCATCCATCTCGGGAGAGCTGTCTTGGAGGAGTATTTCCCATACATGAACGCGAGATCAAGCTAGCGGGGAGCAATCCCTTCCACACGTACCCCATCCAGAGGTACCTGAATGAGCTAAGCTGTGCTTTCATCTTGCGCAGTTAAGGATGTTCAATTTTAATCCTGTGTCAATGGGAAGAAAAAGGGGAAAAAAAAAAGCTATGAAATGCTAATAAATAAATCATGCTGCCGAGTGCTCAGATCAGCACATCCTGGCTAGAAGCAGTACAGAAAAAAGCCGCCTTCCAGCACCGCAGACTGCTTTAACGTATCCCTTCAAATAGATGCTGTTGCAAGCCAATGATACAGCAGTGTTGTCATGTTGACGTCAGGTCCCAAAGCATTTGCCGTTGCGAGGGTGTGCGACGTTGAGGAAGAGGAAAAACGTGAAATATTTAGTAGTTTTTGATGATTGACTTGAGAACAGTGACTTGAAGGCCTCTGGTTTCCTGAAACCATTGTGCATCCACTCCCAGCCAGCCTGGCTGCTTTCATGTCCACCGTGCTGGGCACCTGCCAGGGCAGATGCTGAAATCACAAGTCTGCTCGGAAAACCTAGATGGGAGATTGCGATGGAGGAAACAGCCTGTGCTGCTGCTGCTGCTGAAGCTACTGAGTCTTACCTCCTCCAGTTTCAAACTACTTTGAGGCGTTCTTTGCTCTCAGTGAGACAGCTGGAAATTCAAAACATGCCAGAGAGACGCTTTTTGTAGTGCAGCAGGCAAAAGGCTTTCTTTTCTTGGCATTCCCTGAGTGCTCAGACCTTGGTTAGGCTCCCACGACAGCAACTAACACAGGCAACTGTTTTGTCTCAGTCAGATGCTACTACCAATTTCACCAAAGCCCCGTCAGTCTGTGCCGCAACAGAATATTTGCAATGTGTATTAGCACCAAAGCTGTTTACCACCCACTGATGGGCTTTTATGTGTAAAACGGCCCTTTCACTCTGTGCTGAGGCAGACACTTGCTTTGATAGTTATATGGAAAAAAAAAATTAGCCTTCCTTCGGGATATTTATAACCAAAACATGCAGAAATATTGCAACATAAAGTCTGCTTCGCTGCGTCTCGCTGGTATAAAAAGGGACAACAAAAAGAAAAGGGAAGAAAGAGAAGGTTAATATAATAAAGAGGGGAAAAAAGAGACAGATGAGCACATGGAACACAGTTCAGATCTACAGCGCCATATTGTCCCAGCAATGCCATCAATTCAATTTAAAACCTAAGGAAAAAGCTAATGCTATTGAAGCAGTACAGATTAACAACAGCCTTGGCCTTGTACATCACCCCTCCACGACAACCGGCACATCAAACACCTTCTCTGCCTGGCACGGAGATGGAGCGGAGGAAAAGTAACGTGAAAGTGAAATGGTTTCTGGTCCTCTGCCCTGCCAGCGGCAAATGCCAGCTCTCACTGTTGCAAACCGTAAGGCAAGGCAGTCAACGGTGTTGTGGAAAGAAAACGAGTACCACACTAGCAGGCAGGCAGGCAGAATGAGACAGAGATATCTCTAATTGATGCTAGACAAACATAGATGAAGCTGGCATTAAGCAGCACAGCCCCGTTTCTCTCTCTGCCAGGTACCCATTTAATCCAGGCTCATAACCAAAGGCCAACATGACATCAGAAGCCCTATGGTGTTTTGCCTTGGGGCAGCAGCCGGTAAAACCGGTTTCATCTGGCAGATGAGCGTGTGAGCTGAGGTAATTGGTGTGTTCTTTTCTGCCTCAGATTCCTTATCTCATCCTGAATATTCCCATAACCTCCCTTTTTCCAGCCCTTTTGTTTCTCAACAACAAGAAAAAAACATTTACATTGAAATAAACAGTGGGAGCCTCTAGATCTCATCATGTGGGGAGACACAGGTGCTGGCAACTTCGCAAACAATGAGCAGCACGATGACAGCTGCAGAAAACAGAAGCTGGAAATGGGGAGACCTTTTCTAGTGGGACGCTTCCTGCTGAACAGAAGGGGTTTGAACAGTCACCATTTGACAAAGCTCAAAAACAGCTGCCGCTCCATTTTTCTCTCACTCCTGAGATCGGTTTGGATTATTTTTTTCTATGGTGTTTTGCAACTGAAGAATAAAAACAATAACCCACCTCAATGTGACCACGAGGGAGTCTTTCTTTCCAAGGATGGAAACAACCAGGGCTGCCTATTTCCACGGCAGCGTTAGCCTGTGCTTTGACATTGCAGCCATCCCAGGTTATACAGAGGTTGGGTGGGCTTCCTGTGGGCATCCCTCATGTCAGTCCCTGCTTTGCTGGCTGACGAGAGCTGGGCCATGAGATAAATCCTGCCAGCTAAAAGCAATTTTTCTAGCATATCACTGAATAGGCATTGTGGGGGTTATGTTAGATTAGCTATGTGGATGAGTGGCTTCACCCATCATAGCTGTTGGTTTGGGATGGCCACAGCACATCTATAGGAAACACATGCTTAGAAAACTACCGTGGGGTAGCGCCGCAGCCAGGTAACGTGTGAGTGTGTAAGCCGGGTGATGGCACGGACATTTCTGGCTTGCCTGAAGCACCTTAACCTCTATGAGCTGTCCCTGGAAAGAAGTTGGAAAGCCAAAGAGATTTTCTTCTTCCTTCCAAATGAGCTAATGATAAATATAAACGTAGCAGAAGGACTGGGCACGTTGCCTTGCAGAGGCTCACTGGAGATAAGGTTCCTGCTCCGACCTGTTGGATCAAACCAGGGAGGACACTGCTGCAGCCATCTGTAACCTAAGGAATCGAGGCCTACTTTTCAGAAACATTGTTTGTTCTACTTACAGGTCTCATCAGGTGCTGGAAGCATGGAGTAGCTTAGGAAATCTGGCCATAGACACTTGGTTTAACCTCTCACATTGCAACGTTTTGAATGTTTTCCCCCTGCTCCTATGGAAATCGCTTGTGAAGCTTCCCACTGAAGTTGAGCTGGATTTCAAGTCTGTAAACCGTGACATATTAAGAAGGAGAAGAAAATGCAGAGCATAAGGTAGAAAGGGGAGCCTTTAACCTGCTGAACAAGGCTAAAACACAAATCTAGTGGTTATGTTAAACAGTCCAAATGAAAATTATCCAAATGTACAGGATTATAGGAGAAGCAAAAAGACAACTGGAAAGATGTGATGAAAAAAGGTCTAATGGAGGAGGAAGATATAAAAGGTGGGAAAATGAATGGTAAAATTCAATCTGGGATGAGGGAGAGGCCAAAGAAAATGTGAAAGGAGGAGACAAGTGAAGGAATGTTGGTGTGAAACACAGGAGGTGCTGAGTGCAGAGACGATCACAGAGGCTTTGACATCAGGATCTGAGCCCAATCAATGACGGGAGGAGGCTTCCCTGAGGAGTACTAGCCACCTCCAGAGAGGCTGGAAAATGTCTGCTGCTTCATGGTCCCTATGAAAAAAGGCATAGAGGGTAATGGAGCAGAAAAGGCATGGAGGTGGCTTGCCCATGTTGCCAGATGCACCCCAGGGACCGAGCCCAGGCAGGGGCTGCAGAATCACAGAATCACAGAATCTCAAGAGCTGGAAGGGACCTTGAAAGAATATCTAGTCCAACTCCCCTACCAGAGCAGGACCATCTAGAGTAGGTCACACAGGAACTCATCCAGGAGGATTTTGAATGTCTCCAGAGAAGGAAACTCCACAACCCATCTGGGCAGCCTGTTCCAGTGCTCCATCACCCTCACAGTGAAGAAATTCTTCCTTGTATTTCTTTGGAAACTCTTATGTTCCAGCTTGTACCCATTGCTCCTTGTCCTATCATTGGACATCACTGAGAGTGGTGATCACAACTCTCTGCCTTCTCCCCTTCAACTAGTTCACAATCCACCTCACTACCTGATCATCCAGCCCATACTGTCTCTGTTGCTGCGAGGATGCTGTGGGAGATGGTGTCAAATGCTTGACTGAAATCAAGATAAACCACATCCAGTGCACTACTACCATCTATCCACTTGGTTATATCTTCATTAAAGGCCTACAGGTTGGTCAAACATTGCTTCCCTTTGGTAAAGCCATGTTGATTGCTCCTAATGACCTTCTTGTCCCTTAAATGCCTGGAGAGAGCACCAGGACAAGTCGTTCCATCACCTTTCCAGGCATGGAGGTGAGGCTGACCAGTCTATAGTTACCTGGCTCCTCCTCCTTGCCCTTTTTGAAGACTGGAGTGACATTGGCTCTCCTCCAGTCCTCAGGCACCTCCTGTTGTCCATGACTTACTGAAGATGATGAAGAGTGGTTTAGCAATGACTTCCACCAGCTCCCTCAGCACCTGCAGGCGCATCCCATTGAGGCCCGTGGATTTATGTACATCCAGACTGCTCAACTTATGCTTAACCCTGTCCTCATCAGCCAAACAAAACTCCTCCTTTAACCTGACTTTCTCAGGAGTCTGGGGCTCCTGAAGGGCTTCAGGGCTTCCTGCAGGAGCACAAGGCAGGGTTATACAGCATGGTGAGCAGAGCAGACGCTGGTGGCCTCTCCAGCTTGTCCCTCTGCCCTCAAACATGCCTGTACAGCCCTCTTGGCACTACTTTCCTGCTCCCAGCCCACGAGGCAACACTGGGAGGGTGCCTGTGGCCTGTGTGGGTGGTCGAGGAGCTGCAGCCCTGCACTGCCTCAACAACCCTACATAGCACATAGGTATTTGGGAGCTTGAGAGGTCGCTGAGCTAAGCCAGAAGGGTGGCTGTCCTCACACATCTAGCCCCAGAACTGCCAGGCGACTCAGTGATGGCACACAATGCTCCTTGGCCACCAGGTTTTAAACCAAGCCCGTGCATATAAAGCTGAGAGCACTATTTTAACCACTCTTCCTCTTCCTGTCCTTTCTTCTGCACTATGAAATTTTTGGTGACAGTTTGGCTGGGGTCTGAGCAGCAAAGTGACATGCTCCCTCCCCTGCTTCCCCCTCCCTTTGGTGAAATACTCACCAGCACATGGCTTCAGCAAGGAGACAAATGCCTCAGGTTCAGAAAACACATTTTTGACTTTTAAGGGCAGTGAAATGAGGCAGCTGCCTATTGTGGCCAATTTAGCTTAATGTGATACTGAATTCAGCTGTTTAATACACCCAGATGCTCTGGCACTGAGTGTATTAAAAATTTCTTCAATAAATAATGGAGATGTGAATAGGGTTTTTGTTGTTGTTTGTTTGTTTGTTTCCTTTTTTAATGAAAATGGCAAACCCAGTAATTTTCTGCTGTACATCTGCATCAGTTATTTAATGTGGCATCTCGCTGTAGTAATAACCCACCAACAGCCAACCTTACATATGGATTCATAAAAAAGGTTTATGCTTATGTTGGTGCATTTGCTGTCTGATAAACCAATTATATACATTTTACAGTAAATTGTACATGTTGAACTGAGAACCTGACGTGTTAATTGCTCACATTTTTACAGGGGAAAAATGTGGTCATGGAGTGATTTTTCTTTTTAAGCATATTGAGAACGTGGCAGAAGATTCTGGCTCTTTTTTCTTCTGAACTGAAAAATCACTATTTAGCCCTGCAATCACTAAAACAAACCAAACAATCCCAGGAAGAATGAACTTTGGGGAACTTTTCTCTGGTGTCTTCTCATCCCTCTTTCTTTCAAGCATCTGTGTCTTAGCTTGGTGAGATATGGAAATAGGTGCACGGTTCCAGCACCAAGTGTGCCCCGTTGAAATGAAGACTTGAACAGCTAAGGACATCCTGATGTGCCCTCTCAAATCAGAGAAGCACTGGGTCTACCTTTCTCAGGGCTCTGCTCTTTGTTTGTTCATCCTGCAGCAACAACATTGTGTAATTATGAGCTGCAGCTTCACTGTTTGCAAAATTCCTATGAATAATGGTTTAAATATAGTATATTACATCAAGCTCGGCACACTGGCACCCAGTGACTTTCAGCTCCCATTAAGACTGAATCCCCATTCCAAAAAAAATGTTGCAAAAGATCTGTCTCATTTGAAAAAAAAAACAACCATGAGAGGACAGAATTACAACCCCAGATGATATGATAATGGGAGGAAAGCGCGATAAAGTCACATCTTTTAAGAAGATGTGAGACAATTGTGGTGCTCCAGAAATAAACGGCATAACTTAAGAAGAGTGACACTTGGAGGAAGAACCGCATTTGTGGCCTCTTTGGGTCTCTGAGCTGTGCAAGGAAGCATGAAAGCCCTTTCCCTGCTGTTTTTTATTTCTGAGGCGACACATGCAGACTATTCTCTTTCCGACGCTGCTCGCAAGGCTTTGTTTCTATTTATGCTTGTTTCATGAGGGTTCCTAGTTGTCACCTGGAAGAAGAGCTCTTCCTGCAAGCGAGTTATCAACTATATCTCATTGCGTGGAGAGGAGTTCTCCTCTCTTGCAGTTCCCAAAGCAAACCTCTACTCAGGCTCTGCCCTGTCCAGGTTCTCTCAACCCACAGTTGACTGCCAAGGCGAGAGAACAGAGGGACACCGAGTGCATATTCATTTTTAACAAAAACAGTCACGTGTTAGTGTAAACAATGACTGTTTCTGGAACAAATCTATATATTGTTTCTATTTATTTATATGAACTTTCTTACTGTCGTTAGCACAGCAAGACAGAATGAAGTGGTAGCCAGGCAGAGGACTGCCTTTGTAATTGATGTACAAATGGTGGCAGAAGAAAGTAAGAACATCATCTATAGCTGTGGTGGTTTGGTCCTTGCTGGGTGCCAGATGCCCACCAAGCCATTCTATCACTCCCTTTCCTAAACTGGACAGGGCAGACAGTTTTCCTTCTTTAAAGAATGAAAGCAATCCAGATAATTTTCTCCTCCACACGCTTTCACTCAAACTGTCGTCCTACTTTCTGTCAGGCATGCTAAGGAAAAGGCATGTACTAATCATAGACTCATAGAATGG
>WBNH01009817.1:1027-30611 GCA_013401255.1 Urocolius indicus
GTGCCCATCTGAGCTCTGACCGTCCCCAGTGCCCATCTGACCTCTGACTGTCCCCAGTGCCCATCCAACCTCTCCTAGTGCCCATCTGACCTCTGCTGGTGCCCATCTGACCTCTGACCGTCCCCAGTGCCCATCTGAGCTCTGACCGTCCCCAGTGCCCATCTGACCTCTCCTAGTGCCCATCTGAGCTCTGACCGTCCCCAGTGCCCATCTGACCATCCCCAGTGCCCATCTGACCTCTCCTGTTGCCCATCTGAGCTCTGAACCTCCCAGCCCCCAGTGCCCATCTGAGCTCTGACCATCCCCAGTGCCCATCTGACCTCTCCTGGTGCCCATCTGAGCCCTGACACCTCACTCCTGATTCCACTCTGAGCCTGGACATCCCACCTCCCAGTGCCCATCTGATATCTGACCATCCCTGATGCCCATCTGACCGTCCCCAGTGCCCATCTGAGCTCTCCTGGTGCCCATCTGAGCCCTGACACCTCACCCCCCGATTCCACTCTGGGCCTGGACATCCCAGCCCCCAGTGCCCATCTGAGCTCTGACCACCCCTGCTGCCCATCTGAGCCCTCCTGGTGCCCATCTGAGCTCTCCTGGTGCTCACCTGAGCCCTCACATTGCACCTCTGGTGCCCATCTGAGCTCTGTCCCCCCCTATCCCGAGGCAGGCGGCTGCTCATCGAGGAGCTGGAGTCCCGGATTGCTCTGATGCCGCTGCTGCAGGCGGAGTCAGACCGCAGGTAACGGGGCTGGGGGAGGGCACAGGGCATCACACCCCACAGGGTATCACATCCATGGGGCATCACATCCCATGGGATATCACATCCATGGAGATCACACCCCACGGGGCATCACATCCCACTGGGCATCACATCCATGGGGCATCACATCCTTTCCTCTGGGGCTCAGTGTCCCCCCACCCCATCTCCTGTAGGACCCTCCGGCTGCTGCGGCAGAACCTGGATGAGGAGGCCAAGATCATGAAGGATGTTCCTGGCTGGAAGGTTTGTGACCCAGGGCCTGGGGGTTGTGCCCTGGCTGCCCCGGTGGGTTGGGGTCTGTGTTACATCACCTTGAGCTTGGAGAAGCCCCCAGGGAAGCAGGGGCTGCACTGAGGGGTAAAACTCCCTCTGCCTCCCTGTTGAGACTGAGAGTTGTGGGGGGAGCCTGAGGGGTGAGATCATTCATGTTACAAATGCATCAAGGGTGGGTGTGAGGAGGCTGGAGCCAGGCTGTGCTCAGGGATGGCCAATGACAGGACAAGGGGCAACAAGCTGGAACAGAAGAGGTTCCAAAGAAACACAAGGAGGAGTTTGTTCCCTGGTTGGGCTTCTGCACCTCAGCCATGGTTTACCCTGCTGTCTTTGGCTCCATCCTCTACACCTTCACTGAGAGTGACCAGGGGAGGGAGGTCAGGAAATGGGGTGAATCCCCACGTNTCCCGAGGCAGGCGGCTGCTCATCGAGGAGCTGGAGTCCCGGATTGCTCTGATGCCGCTGCTGCAGGCGGAGTCAGACCGCAGGTAACGGGGCTGGGGGAGGGCACAGGGCATCACACCCCACAGGGTATCACATCCATGGGGCATCACATCCCATGGGATATCACATCCATGGAGATCACACCCCACGGGGCATCACATCCCACTGGGCATCACATCCATGGGGCATCACATCCTTTCCTCTGGGGCTCAGTGTCCCCCCACCCCATCTCCTGTAGGACCCTCCGGCTGCTGCGGCAGAACCTGGATGAGGAGGCCAAGATCATGAAGGATGTTCCTGGCTGGAAGGTTTGTGACCCAGGGCCTGGGGGTTGTGCCCTGGCTGCCCCGGTGGGTTGGGGTCTGTGTTACATCACCTTGAGCTTGGAGAAGCCCCCAGGGAAGCAGGGGCTGCACTGAGGGGTAAAACTCCCTCTGCCTCCCTGTTGAGACTGAGAGTTGTGGGGGGAGCCTGAGGGGTGAGATCATTCATGTTACAAATGCATCAAGGGTGGGTGTGAGGAGGCTGGAGCCAGGCTGTGCTCAGGGATGGCCAATGACAGGACAAGGGGCAACAAGCTGGAACAGAAGAGGTTCCAAAGAAACACAAGGAGGAGTTTGTTCCCTGGTTGGGCTTCTGCACCTCAGCCATGGTTTACCCTGCTGTCTTTGGCTCCATCCTCTACACCTTCACTGAGAGTGACCAGGGGAGGGAGGTCAGGAAATGGGGTGAATCCCCACGTTTTGGGGGGGTCGTAGAGGAGGGATTCCATCTCTCCTTGTTCTGGGCTTTGTCCAATGGTAAGACAAAGGGGCATCAGGGACAAGCTGGAACAGAAGAGGTTCCAGAGAAACACAAGGAGGGGTTTGTTCCCTGTTGAGGTGAGGGAGCCCTGGCAGGGGCTGCCCAGATGGGCTGTGGAGGCTCCTTCTCTGGAGACATTCCAACCCAGCTGGATGAGTTCCTGTGTGCCCTGCTCTAGGTGCTGCTGCTCTGGCAGGGGGGTTGCACTGGATGAGCTTTCCAGCTCCCTCCCAACCCTTGAGACTCTGTGATTCTGACTCTGTCCCCCTGCCTTGTCCCTTCTGTGTCCCCTGTTGCTTCCTCCCCCTCAGGTGGGTGAATCCCTGTTCCACACCGACCGCTGGGTCCCCCCAACTCTGGAGGAGCTCTACTACCTGCGTCCCACCGCCGAGCTGGAGAATGAGCAGTTCGGGCTGCAGTTCTATGTCTGAGCCCACCCTGCTGCTGCCCGGGCTACTGGTGGCTACTGGTGGCCCCAGGGCAGTGCCCATCGTTGGGGGTGGGGGTTGGTGATTGCCTTGTGTCACCTGTTCCTGTGTCTGTTATTAAAACAAGGCAGATCCATGGTGAAGGACACGGTGTTGTGCCCCTTCCTCAGGAGATTTGGCTGCTGGGGGAGGGAGTGGGAGTGGGGGTGGGTAGGGGGAGGTGGCCAGTGGCTGAGTTGGGCTGGGTTGTGGCTACCGAAATCACCTCAGAGGGGTTGGGTACCCCATCCTCCCATCCACCCGGCCCCTGCCCTGGGGTCTTGTCCCTCAGTGTCATGGAGGGGGAGGGAGGGGGAGGTGGAAGGGGGCAGCTCGGTGCCACAGACGCGGCTTCCACCGGGGTGAGGAGGGATGGCAAACACCGCTTTGGGGGGTATTTAACACGTTCCCGTTGCTCAGGGGGAAGGAAAACGCTCCCCGGGGTTGGTGCGGGGTGTGAGGAGTGTGGGGGGGTGGAAGGGGGGGGTGATTTCTGCGGGTCCCTCCCGGCCCTTTTCCCCGGGAGGTGGGACCCGTGTGCCCGGTCCCGACGGTAGCCCCGGGCCGGGGGAGTGATGGGGGCCGGGCCGGGCGGGGCGAGGGCAGCCGGAGCCGCCTCCCCCGGGTGGTACCGAGGAGCTCCGGGGGGGCTGCACCGCTGCCGCCGCTCCCGCAGCGCTCCGGCCGTGCCCGTCCCGCCGGCCGCGATGAGCTCGGCGCCCGCTCCCGCCCGGGAGCCGCTCCGCTACCTCAGGTGAGTCCGGGACCCACCCCCCTTCCCTCCGCCCCGCTACTGGAGACCCCCCCCCAACCTCCTCCCCGCCTCAACCCGCGCCTTGGGAGCCCTCAGGGGGATTATTGGGGTGCCGCCGCTCCCGTGCCCCTCACCGTGCGCAGGCACCGGGGCTGCCGGGGCTCAGCACCGGGACCCCCCGCAGGCTGCCGTCTCCCCTGTGCCGTGTCCCGTGGGAGGTGCTGGAGACCCCGGGAGGGTCCCGGTGATGGGGCTGGAGCCCCTCTCACTGCCCCGGACCTCTCAGGGATGGGTTCCTGCCCCCTCTGCTCTCCCGGGCTCCTCTGAGCAGGGAAACGGTGCCTCCGGTCCCCACGCGTGTCCCCCGGGACAGTCGGTCCCTCGGGGCGATCCCACCCAGGCTTCTCGCACCCCCGAGCAGCGGGGGCGGGGGCTGGGGGGGGAAAGGGGGGCTGGTACCCAAATAGTCTCGGTTGCCAGAGCAACTGCATCCCGGGTCTCCATGGCTGCGGCAGGGATGGCTCCGGCAGCCGCGGCCCCAGCGCGGGAAGCAGAGCAGGGGGACACGCTGATGGGGGGGAGAACACCGGGTCCCGGGCAGGGCTGGTGCCTCCGGTGTCCCCCTCGGTGAGGGTTGGGGATGGGGAGGGGTCCTGCAGCTGAGCTGGGCTGAAGCATGGAGCTGGGATGTGGGGCTGGGACAGGGAGCTGGGATGTGGAGGAGAGATGGACAGAAAGCTGGGACAGGGAGCTGGGATGCAGAAGTGGGGTGCTGAGCCCAGGGTGCCCTGCTCAAGGTGGGGGAGACACAGGAGGGATTCCCTCAAGCTCTTCCATCCATCAGCTCCTCTCCCTCCCACTCCTCCTAAGGTCTCTGCCCCATCAGCAGCCCCATCATCCATCATCCCCTCTGGGGAGACACCAGTAACGGGGTTGAACTGGGGGGCACTGGAGACCTCGCTGGGTGTCCCCGGGGCTCTGAGGAGTGACAGCACTGCGCAGGGGACAGGAGCCACACGTCCCCCCCCCACCAGCATCCCCAGCCCATGGAGCAAAGCTGAGCAGGCAGGGCTGGGAGTGAACACAGAGCACGGGGCGTTTTGGGGGCAACGAGCCAGGGCCCAGGGAGCCCCGTGATGTGTGTCCCCCCCCTTCCCTGGGGACGATGCCAGCCCTGCGGGTGCCAGCCCGGGCCGGGGCCCAGGTTTCCCTGCCAGCAGCGATTAGGGACAATGTTCTTCCCCTGGAGCAGACGTGGGGAGCTTTGTCAAAGCCAAAAACGAGCCTTTTGTTGGGTGACCGACAACACAGCTGCGCTGCGGCCCGCTCGGCAATGCCAGCACCAGCACCCAGGGGCACCGGGGGCTGAATTCGGCCCCTTATCCCCCCGCCTTTGCCCCCCAGGACCCTGTTGTGGGGCTGGGGCCGGGCCGGGGCTCACTAGAGGGCACCAGAGGATTGGGGACAGGGATGGGAGGGGATGGAATGGGAGGGGATGAGGTGGGAGGGGATGAGACGGGAGGGGATGGGACAGCATGGGATAGGAGGGATGGAGTGGATGAGACAGGATGGGACGAGAGGAGACGGGATGGGATGGGAAGGGATGGGATGGGATGGGATGGGATGGGATGGGACGGGATGGGATGGGATGGGATGGGATGGGATGGGGTGAGGTTTTCCTGGGGGCTGCCAGGACATGCAGGGGGTAGAGGGGTGGTCCGTGGGGTCAGTCAGCCAAGGCAGAGAACGTGGGCTCAATGAGATCTACCAGCACAGCTGGAAACGGGGTCTGTAGCATCTGGGGAACCTGCCAGAGTGACCAGGACTGGGGGCTCGTGAGTACAGACGAGAGATGAGGTCAGGCAGGATGGCTGGGGTTGGTGGGGGGTCTCTTTGGGGTCTGCCAGGACACTCAGGGGACAGCCTTGTATAGGCTCTGCTGGGACATGGGGGCTCTGGGATGTACTGGGACCCTGGAGACCGTGTCTGCTCCATGAGCTCAGCTTGGACAGTGTGGGGCCACCCCACAACCAAGAACCCAACAGGACCCTGACCCCATAAAATCCGCCCCCAGCTCCCAGAGCCGGTAGCACCACCCCATTCCCACACATAACAGGGGGCTGGTGAGACTCTTCCCCAAACCATGAGCACAACCATGGCCGGAACACCCCACCTTTCCCCAGGGGGCTGTGGATTCTCATCCCGGGGGCCGGTTCCCCCCTTTCCTTCCCGCAGCACGTTGCATTGGCTGCGGTACGTGCCAAGGTGAGCCAACAGATGTGAGCAATTAGTGTTCGATCCCGAGCTTCCCTGGCCCTGCCAACTCCTGGGCTCGGCAGCGCAGGAACAACCGCAGCATTGTTCGCTTTTATGTAACAGCCTGAGCCCCACGAGCCCGGGGCCGCTGCCAGGGCTGTGCTTTCACACCAAGAACAGCCCCTAAATGTGATGCCCCGTTGTACATCCCCAGCCCTGAGCTGTGGGGAGCCCCCCGCCCGCTCCCCTCTTGCCTCCTCACATCCCCTGCCCCACACCCTGGGGATGCAGCAGTGTCCTGGGGAGGGATTCTGTGAGCAGGGTGGGGGGATGGCTTCATCCTCACTGCTGTCCCCTTGTTTCCCCCCACCCCCAGCAAAGCAGAGGCTGAGGCCATCGAGAAGGAGCTGCTGGAGGATTATCGGTTCGGGCGGCAGCAGCTGATCGAGATCTGGGGACACGCCTGTGCCATGGCTGTCACCAAGGTGAGGACAGAGACACCCCACTGGGGTCAGGGGCTTTACTGCTGACTCTCTCCCACCCTCATCCTGACCCTCTGCGTGGCCTTTCCCACCCCAGGCCACAAGATCACTCCTACCCACTGTGGGGACAAGGAGAGGGCACAGCCAGGGCTGGTGGCAGAGCCCCGTGGGCAGTGATGCTCTGGCTGTGCTGGGGCTGCAGCCTCTTCCCTGTGGGTGGGTTGTGGCTTTGCATTCCACAGCCACCCTGCATTTTTTCCCCTGGGGTGAAGTGGGGTCACCCAGGGCCGTGGGTTACAGGGCAGGGGGATGCTCAGCCCTTCCCAGCAGTGCCCTCCCGTGTGTGCAGGGAGAAGGGTGATGGAGAGTGGTCCTCAGGGCTCCTCATGTCCTGGCAATACTGTCCTCTTGCTGGGAGCCCAGAGTGCTTGAGGAGGAGGAGGCAGCTGGGTGAGTGGAGATGCAGCATCAAGGGCAGCTTTGTGCCTCAGTGCCACGAGCTCAGCGCCCGCTTGCCTCAGCTTTTCCATCAGAGGTGTCTGGCCCCTTCTCAAAGGGCAAAGGAGTTGTCTGAGGAGGGGAAATATTTGGGTCTTGGAGCCTCTCTGAATCCTGTGGCTGCCTCAGGGTTGGTTCTGGTCCCACAGTGCGGGGCTGCCCATCCCTCCAGGGACCCCTTGTGTGACAGCAGCTCTGGCTCCAGCCTCAGATGGGGAGAACAGGGCTGAGCATTCTCCTCCTGGGGCTGAGCATCCTCCTCTTCCTCAGGCAGCTGAGCCAAGGAGAGTATCCCCAGCTCGGGCATCCCCCCTCCCAACCAGAGTCCCCTCAGTGTCGTCCCCTCCCGGGAGTCCCAGGGCCGTTGGCAGTGTGGCCAGCGCTGGGGCAGGACAGGGGCCAGGCCAGCACGGCTCTGTCCAGCGGCTGTGAGCCGTACAGGGTTCTGCCCGTTGGATGGGACATGGGCTTGGGCTCCAGGAGCAGGAAAAAATCCGTCAAGGGATAAACAGAACCTCCCTTTGCAGGCTGCTGGTATGTGGAGCACGGGGCCACCTCCCTGCAGGCTGGCAGGCAGCCCCAGCACGCCGTGGGCACCATCCTCATCACACTGTGGGCACCATCCTCATGCCATCATGGGCATCAGCCTCATCACTCTGTGGGCACCATCCTCATCACACCATGGGCACCATCCTCATGCAACCGTGGGCACCATCCTCATCACACCATGGGCACCATCCTCATCCCACAACAGGCCCTGTCCTGTCCTGGTTTCCCATCCAAGTCCTGCTCTGGGTGCCATCCCAACCCCACTGTGACCATAGTTCCCATCCCATCACATGCCCTGTCCATGGGTGCCATCCTCATCCCACTTTGAGCATTGTCCCCATCCCACCCACCATGCTCTGCACACCCAGCAGCACATCCCCACCATGAATCCATTCTCCCCTCAGGCCCTGATCCCCCTCCCACAACTCCATCCCTGGGCCAGCCCCGAGGGTGGGGGGCTGGGGCTGGGCAGCAGTGCCATGATCCCATCTCGTCTCACAGGCCTTCCCTCTGCCCTCCCTGCCACGGAAGCAGCCCACGGTGCTGGTGGTGTGTGGCCCTGCACAGAACGGGGCCATCGGGCTGGTGTGTGCCCGGCACCTGCGCATCTTTGTAGGTATCTTCCTCCCTTCCTCCTCCTCCTCCTCCTCCTCCCCAACCAGTGCCAGGGCTCCAGCATCACATCTTCCCTTCTCCACCACACAGGACTATGAACCCACCATCTTCTACCCTAAACGTTCCCCGGACCCTGTGTACCGGGATTTCACCACACAGTGTGAGAAGATGGACATCCCCTTCCTCTCCTACCTCCCCACCGAGGTGAGACCCCCCTTCTCCCATCCCCCCCGGCCCCCTTCTCCCATCTCCCCTGGCCCCCTTCTCCCATCCCCCCCGGCCCCCTTCTCCCATCTCCCCTGGCCCCCTTCTCCCATCCCCCCCGGCCCCCTTCTCCCATCTCCCCTGGCCCCCTTCTCCCATCCCCCCCGGCCCCCTTCTCCCATCTCCCCTGGCCCCCTTCTCCCATCCCCCCCGGCCCCCTTCTCCCATCTCCCCTGGCCCCCTTCTCCCATCCCCCCCGGCCCCCTTCTCCCATCTCCCCTGGCNCCCCCGCCCCGGCTCTGCCCGGGGATGCCACAAAATCCAGCGGCGGCTGCCGCAGCCCCGGCAGCCACCGGCTCTGTTGTTGTTGGAAGCTCCGGGCTCGGAGCGAGGAATGTGACCCGAAAACGCTGCCCGGGCCAGGGATGCGAGTCTCGGAGTGTGCCGAGCTCTGCCCTTCGCCCCCCCTCCTTCCTTGCATCCATCCCCCCCCCTCCCCTCTGCCCTCCCCATCACAGCTCGGAGCGGGGGAGGCGGATTTGCTTTGGCAGGGTGAGTTTGTTGCTGTAGGAAGATGGGATACGTCTGTGTGCCATGGTGAGGGGGAGGGAGTGGGAGGGGAGGGGGGTCTTCCCTTCATCTGCTGCCCACCGTATCGCCCCATCATCCTCCCCCAGGTACAGCTCATCAATGACGCCTACAACGCCGTGGTGGACGCGGTGCTGGGAGCCGAGGCTGAGGCAGCCGAGGGGAGAGAACCCTGCGCTGCCATCCTGGCCACCCTCAAGCACGTCCGTATCCCCATCGTCAGCCTGGATGTGCCCTCAGGTCCGGCATCGCCTGCAGTCAGTCCCCTTCCCCCGGGAAGGATGCGACCCTCCCTCCCTCCCTCCCTCCCCAAGCTCGGTGATCCCCACACCCCAGGCTTGTCACCCTGGCCCAGCTGGGAGGCTGGGAAGCCCCCCCTCTGTACCCTCCCAAGATAGGGACAACCCCAGGGAACCCCCTCTGTGCCCCTCGAGACAGGGACAGTCCCGGGAAGCCCCCACTTTGTACACTCCCAGGACAAGTAGAACCCCGGGGAGCCCTCTCCATACTCTCCTAGAATATGGATATCCCCGGGAACCTTCCCCCCCCTCCCCTCCTCAGCCCCTCAGGACATGGACAGTCCCGGAGAGCCCCCCCTGAGTCCCCTCAGGGCAGGGATAGCCCCGGGGAGCCCCCTCTCTCCCCACCTCCCCCTCCTCCGTCCAGTCTGGCAGCATCCCCGGCTGGATCCAGGGCTGACGGATGCTTTCGGGGCATCCACGGTAAATAACAAACTCCCTGAACTGAGACATGATGTAATTTGAAAACACCCGGGTGTCTGGTGGCCAGGCCTGGAATTGCCATCACATTCCCCCCCGCCGCCTCCCTCCCCCTCCCACGCCCCAGGAGCAAACAGGAGCCGGTGAATCCTCACCAAGACAAACCCCACACGGTGCCAAGATGCAGCCGGAGCTTGCACGGGGCAGGGGACACGCACCCCATCCTCCCGCTGCTGTCCCCCACCTCCATCACCCCCACAGCATCCTCCGTGTCCCGTGGAGTCACCTCCTCTGTGTGTGTGTGTGTGTGTGTGTGTGTGTGTGTGCGTGTGTGTGTGTGTGTGTGTGTGTGTCTGTGTGTGTGTGTGTGTGTGTGTGTGCGTCTGTGTGTGTCTCTGTGTGTGTGTGTGCGCACAGTTTCCTGCTGTTACGAACCGAGGGGCCGGGGGTCAGGACAGTCCCCTCTGGCCGGGGTGTTTGGTGGCGTCACGTCCCTGTTTCGTGGTCACACGTGTAGTTTGTGGCTCCGGGGAAGGGTTTCAGAACAAGGCTGCAGACTGGGCAGGGAGCTGCCGCTGCGGAGATGCCCCGTGCTGGGGTTTATTGAGGCAGCGCAGGGTCGGGGGTGATGGGCAGGGAGCTTTTTGGGGTGAGGGGAGGTCCCGTGTGTTGCAGCAGCTGATCAAACCCAAATGTCAGAGGTGCAGTCGCCTCCGGGGTAACGGATCTCGTGTGCCAGACAAGGCCCGTCGGGCTCCTGCCCAAAATCCACCAGGAAGCTGGGGTTGACCACCAGCCCTCCCCGCTCNGTGTGTGTGTGTGTGTGTGTGTGTGTGTGTGTGTGTGTCTGTGTGTGTATCTGTGTGTGTGTGTCTGTGTGTGTGTGTGTGTGTGTGTGTGTGTGTTTTGCCGCAGCAGGGTGGGATGTGGAAGCCGGGAGCAGCGGTGGGATCAGCCCCGATGTCCTGGTCTCGCTGTCAGCACCCAAACAGTGTGCCCGGCGCTTCCTGGGCCGTCAACACTTCGTGGCCGGACGGTTCCTTCCCTACGATGTGCAGAAGAAGTTTGAGCTCAACCCACCCGAGTACCCCGGCACCGAGTGTGTGGTGGCCCTGCGAGCCCCCCGGCAATAAAAGCCTTTGCTGGCTCAGCCCTGGGGTCTGTGTCTGCTTGGGGTCGTGGGCTGAGGTGGCCTCTAGAGAGGGTTTGGGCTGGGGACTTGTGTTGAGGCTCAGCCCCTCACCACGTCTTGGCCTCCTGCACGGCTTGATCCCCAGTGCCACATCCCCTGGGACCTGTCACCAACCTGCTTTTGGGGACAGAGCCGGTGTGACCCCCTCTGTTGTCTGTGCCACGGGGTCTGTGGGGGTCTGTGGGTGTCTGCAGGGTCTCCAGTGCTGCCACATCCCCCCCATACTCTGAAACCCCCAGACACAGGGGGAAGGGTCATAGGAACAGCCTCTTCACCATGGGGGGGTTAATTAACAGGTGACAAGTCACTGCTGGGGACTGTCCCCTCACCCTGGTAGAGAGAATGTCCTTGGCCCCACAACAGCACAGGGAGCTGCTCCCCCTGCCCTGGGGAGCTGGGGCCAGCCTGGGGAGCTGGGAATGTGCTGGGATTTCCAGTGAAGGGCTCCAACCGTGGGCTGCTGCGGTTTGAGGGATGACCCTGAGGTTGACCCCACCTCATCACCATCCCACACTTCCCATCCCTCAGCCCCAGCAGGCAGTGGAGGGCCACGGGTGCACCGAGTTCTGCACAGCCTCAGCTCCCCCTCGGTAGCAGGGATGTGGGTGGCTCTGGCAAACCCACCCAGCCCAGCAGGTCACGACACCGGTGCTCTGAAGCAAGCAAAGTGCTAGGGGAGCTCTGGCACCCCCCAACGCCAACCACAGCATCTCTAGGGATGGATTCACTCCTTTCCATTTGTTGTCATTGTTGTTGTTGTTGTTTTCTCATCTCTCTCTTTCCCTCCCTTTCCCTCATTCCCAAGTGGATCCAATTTTAGCAGCTTTACAAAAACAACCCCTCAGGTTTCCCTGGGCTGGAGCAGCGGCTCGTGGCTGGCTCACGGGGAGGGCTCCTTCCCGCTTCCCTCTTGACACCAATCCAGCACCCGCGGAGCCGCCGCCGCCGCCTCGGGTGCCAAAAGCTGAGCTGAGCTCCGCCGGCTGCCGGCGTGAGTGGGAAAGAGCCTCATATATAGACCCACGCTGCTGCCTCCGGGCTCGCACTCACCGGCCGAGCAGCAGCCGCCGCCACCACCACAACCACCACCTGGGCAACCATGGGGGAGCTGGCGCTGGCCCTCCTGGCTCTCGCCACCCTGCACAGTGCCGGGGCAGCAGGTAAGGCTGAGGATGAGAGCAGGCACGGGGCATCCCCGTCTGTGCCAGTGGACGGGGGCATTGGTGCCATCCTTTAGGGTAGGATGGGGATGGGGCTGTTTGCCACATGGGTGCCAGGGTCAGAGGTGTGTCAGGGTTTGTGGTTGCAGCCAGGGATGGTCACTGTCAGAGGGAGGACACGTTGGTGAGGCTCAGGGCACCTTTGCCATGTCCCCAGTGAGACAGGGATGTGCCTGGTGCCATGTTTCCACCAGCTCTGACTGCTCCTGACACCTGCAGGTCTCGGCCACCACAGCTGCTCCGTGGGGCTTTTATCCCCCAGCTCTGAGGTTCCCCCAGCCCCATAGGGTTCTCCACAAGATGCCAAGGGACTAAGAACACTCTTGGTGTGGGCACCTAAACCCAGCCACCTGCAGAACAGGGGCTGCAACAAGTCCCACCATCAAGTCCCACCATCCCCCAGGTCTCTGCCACCTGGGGAGGGGATGGGAGGTGACAGGATCAAGTCTTCCCACCGTGGGATTGCTGCTGGTGCAGGAATGGTGCCCATGAGGTGTCCATGGGTTGCACATTCCATGCCTGTATGTTACTCACAGTGGTCCAGGCTGCACAGGGGGGCTGTGGCTGTTGGGCCACATCCTGCCCAGCACCCATGGGTGACAGGGGCCAGGTTTCTTTCCAGGGATGTGCTCACCATCTTGCCCATGGCTGAACCTGCCTGGGATCTCCCATATGAAGGGCTGCCCATGGAGACTCTGACACCTCTGGGGTCCCTCCTGTGGGATGTAGCAGCTGGGGGAACGACCCTCACCCAGGGTGCAGAGCAAGTCCCCCTGGGCAAATGACTCCTCTATTGGCTGTGGTTTTACAGCCCAACTTCCTGATGGCTCCAGTTTGGCTGCCGGGGCTTGGTGTGACACCAGGGTTGTGCCATGGCCTCAATGCAATGGCTCTGTGTGTGTGCACACAGCTTCCACATCACCCCCAGGGCTGAGCTCACCCCAGGGCACCTGGGAGCTTGTGGGCAGCTCCATGGGCAGCCCATAGGCAATGGTGTAGGCAAACTCAGCGTGCAGCACCAGCCTTGGCTGCACTTCAGTGTAGCCCATCCTCAGCCACCCCAGACAGTGACACCAGCAGCCTGGCCCCACAGAGCTGGTGAACCCTGCCCTGAGCCCCTTGCCTAGGGGATTCAGGGCTGGAGGGGTCCCCATCCCCACTGGGACATGATATGTCCTGGCACTGGCTGCACTTTGGTTGCCCAAAGCTTGGCAAAGGACTGGCTGGCTGGGTGCCCTGGGGAAAGGGTGCCCCAGTGCTGGGGTCTCTCACCCTGTGCATCCCCCCAGAGCCCCCAGAGAACGACTCAGAGCCCGGCAAGAGCGGCACAGCGGGGAAACCCTGGAAAGCAGCTCCCAGCCTGGAAGACCTTGACCTGGACACTGCAGGTATGACCATCCTCAAACCCCCACCACGCTTCATGTCACCAGGGACCAGCAGCTGGGACACCCCACAGGACTCTCACAGCAAGGACATGATGCCCACCCCATGCCCCCTCCAGTTCGCCTCTGTCCCCACACTCTTTCATCCACCCATCCTTTGTCCACGTGGCCCCTGATGTCCCCACACTGGCCCCAACCCCAGGGTGCTGGGGAACAGGGGCTGCTCCTCATCTACTCACTCAGGGTTGGCTCCATCCCAGGCAAAGGAGCTGAGTGGACATCCTGGTTCAACATCGACCACCCAGGGGGAACGGGGGACTACGAGAGCCTGGAAGCCATTCGCTTTTACTACCGTGGGCGCGTCTGCGAGCGGCCAGTGGCCATCCAGGCCCGGACCACTGAGTGGGAGCTACCTGAGGAGGTGGGTGAGGTGGTCCATGCCAGCCCCAAGAAGGGCTTTCGTTGTGTCAACAAGGAGCAGCCACGGGGCAAGACCTGCTCCAACTACCACATCCGCTTCCTCTGCCCGCTGGGTGAGTGACTGTCCCTGCCACATCCCACCCCCCAGACCCCACTGGCATGTTGTTAGGGGGAGTGTCCATCCATTACCATCACCACACTCACCCCCTGCTTGTCATTCCTCACCCACTGCTGCCAAAGCTGCACTAGACCCTCCTCCAGCCATCACCCCTCGGGCACCATCCCAGGGTGCAACATGTCCCCCCATGCTCAGAGCTGAGTGTGAGTGGTTGATATCCCTGCATATCCCCCTCAGAGCACATCTACTGGTCTCACTGGTCATCCTGGAGCCCCTGCTCCCGCAGCACCTGTGGCACCAACGGTACCCAGACCCGCACCCGCCGCTGCGTCAGCGCCCGGCTCGCGGCCGTGCTCAAGGAGCTCAAGTGCAAAGGCAAAGCCGTGGAGCGCCGGCCCTGCAGCGCCAGCCCCTGCCCAGGTAGAGACCCCCACAAGCACCCACTTGCCCCCCAGCCTGGTGCTGGTCACCCCTGACTCCTCCCCTGGCCCCCACTGCCAGAGCCACGAGGCCTTTGGTATATGGTGGCTGTGCCCAAGCTTGGCACAAGGGTGAGACATGGGACCCCCCGCCATGCTCTGGGACCCCCACTCTGTGCTGATGGGATCACAGCACCTGATGCCTCTTTGGCACACCCCTGATAGAGCCGGTGTGGATGGAGTGGGGCAGCTGGAGCCCCTGCTCTGGCAGCTGCGGCAGCGCTGGCACACGCACCCGGCGCAGGACCTGCAAGAAAGCCAAGAAGTTGACATGCACCGGCCGTCCCACCGAGGTGCAGAAATGTCCCCCCTCACCCTGCCCAGGTACCTGCCCTTGGGGGCACAGCAGGGACCCCCTTCCCCGCTGCCCCCCATTCATGTGGCCTCGCTGCTGGCCGCGGCCGCGGGCACTGAGCGCCGTGCCACCCCACAGCCTGTCCCGGGCACATGCTGCACGGCACCGTTGTCTCCAGCTCTGGCACGGCACTGCCAGGAGCCCGCATCTACCTGGAGGCTCATCCACCGGTGCTGCTGACCCGCAGCGATGCCCACGGGCGCTTCTCCGTGGAGGGGCTGTGCCAGGGCACCGTCGCCAACATCAGTGCCCACCGTGAGGGCTTCGTGCCAGGGCTGGCGCCCGTCGTCTCCAACGGCTCCGGCCAGGCTGTGGCACACGTGGTGCTGCAGAGGATGGGTGAGCACCGTGGGGCAGGGCAGGGGCTGAGCTGGGTATCCCCTGAGCGCATCCCCAAACGATGTTCAGAGGGGGAGTGGCCACAGCCAATTGCATCCTCTGCCCCTTCTGTCCCCTGCAGAGAAGCCCTACATGGTGCTGCAGCCCAAGGCCAAGGTGAGGGTGGCCGGGCAGGAGGTGACCTTCTGCTGCAAAGCCTCAGGCACCCCCATGCCCAAGAAATATCACTGGTGAGCGGGATCCTGCTGGTGGAAAGCTGGCACTGCGGATGCTGGGGGAAAGCAGCCCTGGCCACGTCCCCACTGAGCCCATCCCTGTCCCCACAGGTACCATAACGGGACGCTGCTGCAGAGGAAGGTGTACCGGTACGGCAGCCAGCTGGTGCTGCGGGGGCTGGCACCGGAGCAGGCTGGCACCTACCACTGCAAAGCCAGCACCGAGGCTGGGGCCATCAAATCAGCACCAGCACAGCTCACCGTGCTGGGTGAGAATGGGATGGGCCTCGGTGGGGAGGGTCACCCTAACCCTCTGTGACCCCCTAACCACCTGTCCCCCCTCTCCAGCCCAGGGCCAGCAGAGCTGCAAGCCAGAGCCTGAGCCCAGCCTGGTGGAACTGCCCAGCGAGTGCCCGCAGGATGCCGCCGGCTCCCGCTACTACGACGTGGGCCGCTGCCCTCCTGCCCCGTGCGCCGGCAGCGCCGGTGACCCACCAGGCTGTGGGGAGGACACTGGGCACTGCTGCGGGGTGCGCAGGATGGAGACCAGGGAGATCCCCTGCGCCGGCTCCCTGCTGCCCATCAAGGTGGTGGCGGAGTGCGGCTGCGGTCCCTGCACCCACCCCCGAGTGCTGGTGCAGGGCCGGGTGACGGCGGCTGACACCGGCGAGCCCCTGCGCTTCGGGCAGATCTTCCTGGGTGGGAAGAAGGTGGGTTTCACCGGTTACAAAGGCTCCTTCACCATCGAGGTGCCGCCGGACACGCAGCGTTTGGTGGTTCGCTTCGTGGACCGGCAGCAGAGGTTCGTGGATGCCGTCAAGGTCTTGCCCTTCGACCGCCGCGGTGGTGCCGTCTACCAGGAGGTCAAGATGCTGAGGAAGAAAGAGCCGGTGGAGCTGGATGGCAGCAGGAGCAACGCCATCCCGTTGGGGGAGGCGAGAGGCCGGGAGCCCGTCGGGGAGCTCGTCCTTCCCGCCGGCGCTTTCCTCCGTCCCTCTGGGGAGGTGTTCAAGGGGACGGTCAAAGCCAGTGTCACCTTCCTGGACCCCAGGGACGTGGCGACGGCCAGTGCCGCCTCCAGCGACCTCAGCTTTGCCAACACCGAGGGGGAGATCGTCCCCCTGCGCACCTACGGCATGTTTGCCGTGGAGTTCCTGGAAGGGGAGAGCGGCGCGGCGCTGCAGACGGGGCCGGTGGAGGTGAGGATGGACGCTGGGCAGGTCTGGATGCCGGAGCACCTGAACAAGATGAAGTTGTGGTCCTTGAATCCCGAGACCGGCTTGTGGGAGGAGGAAGGGATCCTCCGCCCAGCTGAGGGGAGTCGAAGGAAAAGAGAGGAGAGAACATTCCTGGTGGGAAACCTGGAGATCAGGGAGCGTCGCCTCTTCAACCTGGACGTGCCGGAGGACCGGCGCTGCTTCGTCAAGGTCAGGGCTTACAGCAACGAGAAGTTCAACCCCTATGAGCAGCTGGAAGGGGTCGTCATCAGCCTCATCAACCTGGAGCCACAACCCGGTTACCCCACCAACCCCCGGGCGTGGGGTCGCTTCGACAGCGTGGTGACGGGTCCCAACGGCGCCTGCCTACCCGCCTTCTGCGACGCACAACGGCCCGATGCCTACTCGGCCTATGTCACGGCCACGCTGGGTGGGGAAGAGCTGGAAGCCGTAGCCTCCAGCCCCAAACTCAACCCCAACGCCATCGGGGTGTCCCAACCTTACTTGGGGAAGTTGGGTTACCGCCGGTCGGACCACGACGACCCCAACCTGAAGAAGACGGCTTTCCAAATCAACGTGGCCAAGCCTGACCCCAACAACGTCGACGAGACCAACGGTCCCATCTACCCCTACCGCAGCCTAGAGGAGTGCGAGGAGGCTCCGGCCAGCGCCAATCACCTCCGTTTCTACCGCGTGGAGGTGGACAAGTACGAGTACAACGTGGTGCCCTTCAAAGAGAGCGATTTGACCTCCTGGACCGGCGATTACCTCTCGTGGTGGCCCAACCCTCAGGAGTTTAGGGCTTGTTTCATCAAGGTGCAGATCGAAGGGCCTCAGGAGTATATGGTGAGGTCTCGGAACGTCGGGGGTAGCCACCCTCGTACCCAGGGGCAACTCTACGGCTTACGGGACACCCGGAGCGTGAGGGACATGCTGCTGGAGAACACCTCGGGAGCCTGTGTGGAGTTCAAATGCAGTGGGATGCTCTTTGACCAGAGCCTGGTCGATCGTACCTTGGTCTCCATCATCCCCCAAGGCAGCTGCCGCCGTACCGCCGTCAACAGCCTCCTCCGGGACTACCTGAGCCGTCACCCGCCCGTGGCGGACAACAACCACACGGCTGCCTTCACCATGTTGGCACCGGTTGACCCTTTGGGTCACAACTACGGCATCTACACGGTGACGGATCAGAACCCTCGCTTGGCCAAGGAGATCGCCATCGGCCGCTGCTTCGACGGCACCTCCGACGGTTTCTCCAGGGAGATGAAAGCTGCCACGGGCACTGCCGTCACCTTCAGCTGCCAGGAGAGGCCGGCGGGCAGGGAGAGCTTGTTCCAGCGCCTGCTGACGGCCCCAGCGGAGGCTTTGGCAGAGATCCGGAGGGAGATGGGCAGCAGCGAGATGCGCCGGGCTCCTCCCGACGTGATGGACTTTGCCTCCGGTGCCCCGGCACTCACAGCCACTCGTCGTACCCCCAGCGGCCGGCAAAGGGTGGCTCAGAGCCGGGGGCAGCTGTGAGAGCACCGTGACCCCGACTCCCCGTGCCCCCTTCCCCGACTCAGCTCTGCCCTCCCTTCGCTTTTACCCGCGCTCATTTATAACGGCCGAGGTGGGGGAACACGTGGGAGTGGGGACCCCCCCACCTCCCCCCACCAGGAGACAGTGGGGCAGGGGGGTCACTGGGGATGTGGGGAAGGGGTGTCCCCATCCCAGTGCAGCTCCTGCCCTCGCCCCCAGCCCTGTATGGGGCAGCTGTTGGTGCTCAGCCCCGGCGGCTGTGGTGCCCATGGTGCCGGTGATGCTGGTGATGCTGGTGATGCTGGTGATGCTGGTGATGCTGGTGGTGTCGGTGGTGCCGATGGTGCTGGTGATGCTGGTGGTGTCAGTGATGCTGGTGATGCTGGTGGTGTCGGTGGTGCCGATGGTGCTGGTGATGCTGGTGATACTGCTGGTGTCGATGGTGCCAGTGGTGCCGGTGATGCTGGTGGTGCCAATGGTGCCAGTTGGTGCCGGTGGTGGGGCCGCGGCCTCACCGGGGTTATTTAAATAAAAACAGAACAAAAGAGGGGGCAGAAGCGAATGGGGGAAGGGCTTGGGATGGGATGGGGTGGGAAGGGAAAGGGTCCCCAAGCCTGGTGCTTTTCCCTGTGCCCAGCAGTGGGGGGGTCTCGTGTGCCCGTGGCAGGGCTGGCACTGGGTGAGAGTGCCAGGAGCTGGGAGCACCCACTGCATCCCTGCCCTGCACCCCACAGGGAAAGGTGGGGTTTCTTTGGGGGGTGTGGGGGGGGAAATCTCACTTATGATGAGGATAAAAAGCCCTCCTTGTGCTCTCTGCCCTGGCACAGTGTGGTGCCAGGAGCCCAGCCGTGATGCCAGCTCTCTGGCTATTTTGCCCTCGGGGAGTGTTTTGTGCCAACATCCTTTATCCCAGGTGAAAACAGAACAAAGAAAAAAAACCCAGAAAGGCATTTCTTCAACTCCCTCCCCAGAGCAACAACCCTCCTCCCCTTTCTCCAACTCCTGGGGTGTGCCAGGGCCCGGGGAGCAGGCGAGCGGTGTTGGCACAGCGGTACCAGCAACACACCGCGGGCACGTGCGGGTTTGTACATTATTTATTACAAAATATACACTTGTGTGTCCACCCACGTGGCTGCTGAGCTTTTGGGGTGGGAGGGATGAGTTTGTGGGGTGCTCAGATCCATCTTGGGGTGTGTGTGTGTGTGACTCCTGCCCCGTCGCCTCCAGCCCGGCACAGTAGCATCGTGCTGCCGGCGGCTCCTGTTTGCCTTGGGCTGTGTTCAGGCGTCTGGCTGCGGCGTTGAGCAGGGGGGAGAACCACGCCAGCTCCTCGAGGCCGTGGGACGTGGCAGCTGTGGAGGAGGTGGAGGAGGGAGAGGAGAGGAGGGGGGGGCCCCCTTCATCCAACCCCAAACACACACATCCCCTCCACACACCCTCCCCCCTCAACCTCCAAGCACAGGAGCTGGGCACACACTGGGGGAGCCCAACCAGAGCAGGTTGAAGTCTGTCTGGTCCCTTCTGGGTGGGTTTCAGAGGCATGTTCCATCCCTTTCCCTATGCCCCCCCCCGCCCCCCCATCCCACTTGTGGCTCCTGGAGGATGCTGTAATGGAACAAGCTGTGTTTACAGGGCCAACCCCCCCCCCCCCTCCCCTGCCCAGGACAACTTTTCCTTTTTACACCAGAGTTTGGCCCCGCTGCCACATTTTTTCACCCTTCTACTGGATGCAGCCACTTGGGAGATCAAAGAGGAAACAAGGCACCCGGGGAGGGGGGCCAAGGGGGAGGCATTTGCCAAACCAGCAGCCAAATCCCAGCCTTTTGCTCCATCCTGCCTGGATGGGAACCCACCAGAGCCAGACACTGGCACATTGGGTGGGCAATGCCGTGGCACAGAGTGGGCGGGACGAGGCACATTGCAGGGGCTCTATCCCAAAAAAATCTGGGTGCTGCCTTGCCCTTGGGTGCTGCTTGGCTTTGGGTGCTGAAAGCTGCCTCACCAGGGCACGGAGGGAGGTTGGCAGATGGTGGGTGCTGGGGGCAGTGCCAGTGGGCAGTGCCAGTGGGCAGGATTATTTTCCACCATCTGCTTGGCTTGGTCGGAGGCAGCTGCTCGGGCAGGGCAGATGGAGGCAGCTCCTGTGGCTCTGCTGCTATTTATGGTGGCAGGGAGGAAAAAAATGGGGTGAAAAGAAGACAAAAAAGCAGCCAGTAGGACACTCATGTCTGCAGCTCCTTGTGCTCATCTCTGCACCTCCCTCCCTCTTACCAGATCCCAGCCCAGAGCCAGCCAGGACCTCCAGCATCGTGCCATGGGGTGCTCTGGGGAAGGGTGGGTGCAGGGGAGCAGCAGGTGGGTGGTCAGAGGCTCCTCTTGATCCCAGGGACATGGGGAATGAGCCAGGGGCACACAGGTGGGGATGTGCCAGGGTTGTGGGAGGTCCATGCTGGGTGTCCAGCCCAGCCCCACATTCCCGAGGGCTGGAAACCTGCCTGGGGTCAGGGGCTGGGCTGGGGGCTGCAGCCAAAATCCTCTGGGTGTGGGACTCTCAGTTGAGGAGCTGAAGCCACAGTCCCCATCCTGAGGGTCTCACACCCTCCAACCCCAGTGGCAAGGATCTCCTTGGTCCCAACTCCATCCCCAAATGCCCCTCAGGGCTGGCCAGACCCACATCCCACCCATGTGCCACAGCAGGTATTAAAATATCCCCCCTCAGCACCTCCCAGCTTCCAGGCAATGCAGAGCCTCTGTGATTGCACAGCCCCATGGCCAAAGCTGCCACTTTTTGTCTTGAATCCTCATTATCATTAACAGAAACCACCAGCACGTGGCTCCATGGGGGGGACCCAAGGTGAGGGGAACCCCACAGGGACCCCACAGCAGACCCATAGCTTATGGGGTGGAGAACACAGAGGGGTTTTCTGCAACACACCGACTTTGGGGTCAAAATAGCCTCTTTTTTTTGACTTCTTAGCCCCTCCTTGGCACAAGCAGCAGCTCCAGTGGGAGGCTGAGGCTGGAGTGAGGGTCCCTCCCAAGGCTTTGGGCAGATGATGGGCTGTGGTAGGTCCCAGCTACTTGTTTTGGGGTAGGTGAGATGTGGATGCACTACTGTTCCATTCCTAACTCACACCCAGTGCTGGTGGGTCCATCCAGCTCTGATGATGCCCAGGAGTCAAAGACATTTGGGATGGAGGGGATTTGGGAGGTTTCCAGAGAGGGAATCATCAGAGAGAGCAGCAGGATGGTGGGACCACAGGACACAGGCGAGAGGGCACAGTGAGGGCATCAGCCCTTGGTGATGAGAAAGGCAGGTGTGGGGCTGGGCTCAGCTGCTTCTTGTTACCCCCCCTCTCCCCCAGCTCTCAGCCAAAAGAGAACAGCAACGTGGGGAAGGGAAGAAAAAAGGAGCCGAGGAACTGGCAGCTCCCACCCCGCCCCACCAGCAATTAGGGATGGCTGAAGCCCAAGGGAAATGAGCAGGACAATGTGCCGGCACATCAGCACGTCCTTTGGTGCTGCTGAGACCCCCAAGCTGGGGATGGGGCTGCTTTGCACAGTCACACTCCTTCCTACAGCATCCCTGCATCGGGGTGCATCCCCTAAACCCCCCCATCCATGGGGAGGAGGCAGCAGGGGAAGGGGTGCCCCACTCTGCACCCCATGAGCACATCCCGGTGCTGGCCAGGAACAAAAGCTGCTCTGAGCAGCAGCCTGGAGCTGGAAAGGGCTTTGGGAAGCTGCTGACTTGCTGCTTTTGCTCTTTTTTTTTTTTTTCACTTTAAATAATGGAAAAATCTAATGACAGTGCCCAAATTAAAATCATAAAAGAAAGCAGCCGAAAAGCCAACTCAAAATAGGAGAGAAACCCACGTTTCAGGCTGCAAGGGAACAGGCCCAGGCAAGGGATGAAAGGGAAAAGCAGAGGCATTGTGCCCACTCTGGACCCTCCTCTCAGCTCCCTCCCCAATCCGAGGGGGATGAGCGGGTCCGTGCTGGCCATCTCGTGCCTCCCCAGGGCCAAGGCTTAGGGTGAGAGCTGAGCAGGATGTGGAGTATCTCTGCTGTGTGTCTGCCCTGGCCCCCAGCAGCCCCTAAATGCGTCCTTCCAGCACCCCTCTCCCTGCTGCCTTCTCTCCTTTGCACTATGCCCAGCATTGCTGTTTCAGGGGCCGCATCCTGCCCAGGGCTCTGCACCCCGGGGCAGGTGCAGAGGTGTCTCCTGCATTCTCAGCCCTCAACTGGAGCATTCCTGAGGACTCCAAACTGGAGCATCCCCAGGGGCACCAGGGCATCCTCGGGGACCCCAAACTGGAGCAGCTCCAGGGGTAACGAGGCACCCTCAGCGCCCGCCAAGCGCATCACCCCCCGCGACATCGAGCATCTTTGGTGACCCGGGACCCCAAACTGGAGCATCTCCAGGGGTAACGAGGCACCCTCAGAGACCTCGAAGTGGATCATCCCCAGGGATAGGGAGCATCGTTGGTGACCAGGGACCCCAAACTGGAGCATCGCCAGGGATAATGGGGCATCCTCAGGGCCCAGGGACCCCAAACTGTACCATCCCCAGGGATAACGGAGCATCCTCGGGGACCAAGGACCCCAAACTGGAGCATCTCCAGGGGTAATGAGGCACCCTCAGGGACTCCGAAGTGGAGCATCCCCAGGGATATGGAGCATCTTTGCTGACCAGGGACCCCAAACTGGAGCATCGCCAGGGATAATGGGGCATCCTCAGGGCCCAGGGACCCCAAACTGTACCATCCCCAGGGATAACGGAGCATCCTCGGGGACCAAGGACCCCAAACTGGAGCATCTCCAGGGGTAATGAGGCACCCTCAGGGACTCCGAAGTGGAGCATCCCCAGGGATATGGAGCATCTTTGCTGACCAGGGACCCCAAACTGGAGCATCTCCAGGGGTAACGATGCACCCTCAGGGACCCCGAAGTGGACCATCCCGAGGGGCAACAGGGCATCCCTGAGGACCCCAAACTGGAGCATCCCCAGGGGTACAGAGCATCCCCGTGCACCCAGCCCCGGGGCCACACGAGAGGTGCCAGTTTCCCGTCTTTGCAGCATCCAGCTGCCGAATTCCAGCCCGTCTGGCCAAGACACTCTGCTCCACTCCCGACACTCCCTCTGGACAACCTGCCGGAGCAGGAAAAACAAACCCTCCTCCAACACACAACAAAGCGAGAGACCCTCCCTCTCCCTCCAAATCCCTTCCAAAATGGAGGCATGGAGGGGATTGCTGCGTGACCACTGCTGGAGAAAGGAGCTGTTCTGAGCCAGGCTTTGAGGGAGAGCAGCGGGCAGGGGGCTGGGGGCTTCCCAGGGGGCAGTGCCAGGGGAACCCAGAGCGAGCCCGAGCCGGGATGCTGCGGGGTCAGCTGAGCCTCACCGGCTGGAGGCAGTTTTGGGACAACCCTGAACGATGCACATTCCTCTCCCAGTTGCTTTTTAGATAGATTTTTTTTTGAAGAGTTACATTTCAATCTCGAGCTGTTCAAAGTGAAGCTGCTTCTGGAAAAAACATCCATTCTCCTCCCTTTTCAGGGGTTGGTTTGGTTTTTTTTTTTTTTTTCAAGCTATTTTTGAAACCTTTGGCCTCGGTTCTTCCTCAGGCTCCAGACCATAAATAATAACAACAACATACTTAAAGGCTTCCCACTGCCAGCTCCCCAAACCTGCCAGAGCCTTTTCATTCTCCAGATGTTGAAAATGTGACTCAAAACCTGGAAGTTTGGTAAATATTTGGTGTGTTTTTCATTTCACAGCCATTGCTTTTCCTATCACATGAAGCAGAGGGATGAACAAAAAAAAAGCTATGCTAAAAGTGGAGCAGCTATTTCAGGAGCTGGAGACAAGGGGAAAGATGAGGTGGTGGCCACTGTCTCAGTGTGCTAGGATGAAGCCAGAGTATCACTAAGGTTGGGTTGCCCATGCCAGGACTCTGTGGTGGCAGGAGTGGCACCAGGCATTGCCTGCAGAAACACAAGACTCCTCCACCCACCAGCTCCCCCAGCTCCAGCCTGGTCTGGGTTGCTCCTGGTAGGTACTACCTTGGCCAGACTCATTTATTTGGGTGATCAGCTTTGGTAAGGAGGTGTGTTGACATCTTCAGCTGCACAGTGCTATCTGAGTCCTGTATCCCATATCTCACATCCCATATCTCATATCCCCTATGCTACATCCCCTATGTTACATTCCATACCTCACATCTCACATCCCATATCCCACATCTTACATCCCATATCCAACATCCCATATCTCACATTCCCTATCCCATATCTCACATCCCATATCCAACATCCCATATCTCACATTCCCTATCCCATATCTCATATCTCACATCCCATATCCAACATCCCATATCTCACATTCCCTGTCCCACATCCCACATCCCATATCTCACATCCCATATGCCACATTCCCTATGTTACATTCAGTACCTCACATCTCACATTCCATATCCCCATCCCATGTCCCACATTCCCTATCCCATATCCCACATTCCATATCCCCATCCCATGTTCCACATTCCATATCCCATATCCCACATTCCATATCCCTCATCCCATATCCCATATCTCACACCCCATATTCCATATCCCATATCCTGCCTCCAGCATCCTGCATCCTACATCCCATATCTCATACCCCATATCCCACATTCCCACACCCTGTATCCCCTTTCCCATATCTGACACCCCACAGCCCACACTCCACATCCCATTATCCCATTCTCCATCCCATACCCTACACCTCCCATCCTACAGCCCCCATCCCACACCCCTTATCCCGTATCCAAATATCACACGCAGAGCCCAAATCCTACACCCCTTGCCCCCAAACTCCTCCCGGCTCTATGCAGTGAGGACCTGGGAAGCTGCTGCAAGTGCTTTGGGCTCTTTTGGGGCTCTGATGGATCTGCCGGCTCTGCCTTTGTTTTGGGACGTTTTCCTGCTGCGAAACACCAGCAGGAAAAATATTAAAGCCCCAGGATTTTAGCCCAAAAAGAAGCGTTTGGGGTTTCTCCCCAGCAGCAGCGGAGCGGCCACTGGCTCCTCCCTACTCCCAAAAACCAGCCCATGAAGTGGCCGGGCTGCGATGGGGGCGGAGGGCTGGCTCGCAGCCTTTCCCACCCTTTAACCCCATCTCCTCCCCTCCCCAGCTCTTCTTCTCCTTTAACCCTTCCCGGAACGGCTGCCGAGGCTCGTTCTGCACCGGGATGTCCCGGGAAGAGCTGTCCCGGTGCGGGCATCACTTGGCCTGAGCCGGGCCAGGATCCTGCAGCATCACCTACCCCCGGAACCCCACAGCCTGGGTACCCCTGTACCCCGGGCACCCTGTACCCCATAACCTGGCTACCCCACACCACAGTTGTGCCATACCCAAGTAACCCCGAGCTCAGGTACCCCAAATCTCAGCTACTTTATAACCTGAGTACCCCATTCCCTGGGTACCCCATAACCTGATTCACCATACCCCAAAGATCTACCCTGAGTACCCCCATTTCTCCATACTCCAGGTACCTCATACCCCCAGTACCCCCTACCCTCAGTACCTTGTACCCCTAATTCCCTATACCCCCAGCACATCATACCCCAAGTACCCCATACCCTTAATTCCCCATACTCCCAGTACCCTGCACCCCTAAATCTCCACTGCCCCATTATCCCTTACCTCAAGTACCCCATACCCTCATTCTCCCCTAGCACCCCATATCTCAAGTCCCCTGCACCCCAAATCTCCACAGCCCATACCCTGAGTACCCCACACCCCTAATCCCCCATACCCCAGTCACCCCATGCTCCGAGTACCCCTTTTACACCCCCCCCCATTACCCTTTTGCCCTGAAGGGTACCCAGCACTGGCCCTATGGCATCTCCATGGGGTTGCCCACATACCCTGCAGCCCCCCAGCTCCTCTCCTGGTGCTGGGGGCTCTGATCCCCTCCCACATTTGGGGAGATCCCCATAGCATCTGCCCCAGCCCCGGTGCACAAGAGCAACCCTCCCAAACACCCTGGTAACCCTGCAGCCCTTCAGCTTGCCTGCTGGGGGCTGTGCCCTCCCAAACCACATGATTTCCTGTCACTGAGGAATCGAAAGTGCTGAGATTTGGAGCAAACTTCAAGGTCTTTCCCAGCCCGACTGGATTTTGTCCCCCTCAGAGCACCATGGGCAGGATGGAGGATTGTAACCTATATTTCCAGCCCTCAGACAAGAGACCTTGGAAGCTTTACATGGCTGTGGGCTTCTGTGTGACCCTCCTGGTGCTGGCAGTAGCTCTCCCCATCACGCTGTGCCAGTCAAGCCTGACCTGTGCCATGGCAAGGAATGTCTCAGAGAGTTTGGTGAGGCTGGAGAAGGAATTGGCCATCACCAACCAGTCCCTTGCCGAAGCCTATGAGGAGAGGGATGGCTGTAAGAGGCAGCTGGTAGGTGTTGGGGTGTTGCTAGGGGTGAGGGGGCAGGGCAGGGGAGAGGCTGGGACATTGCAGCCCTGCCCCCAGTCCCAAATTTGATGTGTTGGGCTGGTGCCAGAGCCTTCAGCCCCTTGACTGTGACCACACACAGGTTGTGCTGGAAGGGAAAGCCACCGAGCTGGAGCAGGCACTCGCCAGGGTAACCCAGCTGCAGGGTGAGTCCTGGGCAGAGTGGGGGTGTGGGCATGGGCAACCACCCCTGGGCTACCCTGATCCCATCCCCTGGGTCACCCTGATCCCCTGGGTCATCCTGATCCCCTTGGTCACTCTGATCCTCATCCCCTGAGACACTTTGATCCTTCTCCCCTCAGTCATCCTGATCCTTGTTACATCAGCCACCTTGATCCCTGTCTCCTGCCCCACCCTTGATCTCCTCCGTCACCCTCATCCCTGTCCTCTGAGACACTCTTTTGTCCTGATTCCTGTCCCCTTAGCCACCAGATACTCATCCCCTGGGCCACCCTATCCCCTGTGTCATCCTGATCTCCATCCCCTAGGCCACTCTGTCCCCTATGTCATCCTGATCCATATCCCCTGGGCCACCCGGATTCCCTTGGTCACCCTGTTCCTCATCCCCTGAGACACTTTGATCCTTCTCCCCTCAGTCATCCTGATCCTCATCACATCAGCCACGCTGATCCCTGTCTCCTGGCCCACCCTGCTCCCTTTGGTCATCCTCATCCCTGTCCTCTGAGACACCCTGATCCCTGCTCCCTAAGTCATCCTGATCCATATCCCCTGGGCCACCCTGATCCCTGTTCCCTAAGTCATCTTGATTTCTGTCCCCTGTGTCATCCTGATCCCCATCCCCTAGGCCACTCTGTCCCCTATGTCATCCTGATCCATATCCCCTGGGCCACCCTGATCCCTGTTCCCTAAGTCATCCTGATCCATATCACATGTACCACGCTGATCCTCATCACATCAGCCACCTTGATCCCTGTCTCCTGGCCCACCCTTGATCTCCTTGGTCACCCTCATCCCTGTCTTCTGAGACATCCTTTTGTCCTGATTCCTGTCCCCTTAGCCACCAGATACCCATCCCCTGGGCCACCCTATCCCCTGGGACACCCTGATCCCCATCCCTGGGACACCCTAATCCCTGTCTCCTGGCCCACCCTGATCCCTGTGGTCATCCTCATCCCTGTCCTCTGAGACACCCTTTTGTCCTGATTCCTGTCCCCTTAGCCACCAGATACTCATCCCCTGGGCCACCCTATCCCCTGGGACACCCTGATCCCCATCCCTGGGACACCCCAATCCCTCTCTCCTAGGCCACCCTGATCCACTTGGTCACCCATGTCCCTGTCCTCTGAGACACTCTGATCCCTGTCCCCTGTGTCATCCTAATCCCTGTCGCCTTGGCCACCTGATCCCCATCCCTGGGCCACCCTGTTCCCTGTGTCATCCTGATCCCTGTCCCCTGGGCCACCCTAGGCCACCTTTTATACCCATCCCCTGGGCCACCTTGTTACCTATGTCGTCCTGATCCTTATCTCCTGGGACACCCTGATCTCCATCCCCTGGGCCACCCTGATCCCCTCGGTCACCGTCATCCTTGTCCTCTGAGACATGCTGCTCCCTAAGTCATCCTGCTTCCTGTCTCCTTGGCCACCTGATCCCCATCCCTGGGACACGCTGTCATATATGTCATCCTGATCCATATCCCCTGGGCCACCCTGATCCTTGTCCCTGGGCCCCCCTGAGCCCTGCCTGCCTCATCTCCCTGCAGAGGAGAACAGTGCACTCAAGGCTGAGACAGCCCGTCAGGAGGAGCAGCTGAGGGACATGGAGAGTCAGAGGTGAGCACAACACCCCCTCACCTCCTCCAGCCCCTCACCCCTCCCCACCCCTCACACTCTGTCACTGACTCTCCCTGTCCCTTCCCAGGGACCAACTCCAGCAGCTGAACGAGGCCCTGCAGAGGCAGCTGCAGCACATGTACCAGCACTCGGGCAGCAACCAGCTCTCAGCCATGTCCCTCGGCCTCCTCTCTGTCCTGCTCCCTGGGATCCTCCTCCTGTGTATCTGAAGCAGCAGGAAAGTGCCTCCCTCCCCTCACCCTGCAATTCCCCAACATGAGGAGAGGAGGGACCATCCCCCTCCAGCCCAGTAGAGTCTGAAGGTGGTCCTAGGCACAAGGTGCCTGCTCAGCCCTGCCTCCCCCTCACCCCTGCCCTGGGACCACCTGCCCTGTCCTCTGCTGGCTGATTTCACCCCATTCATCGTGGGGACATCCTGGGGGGATGATTTCCCTCCAGCCACCAAGGGCTCTACCCAGGGCAAGGGAGGGGATGAGGGCACAGGCTGGAGAGGATGGAGACATGGCAGGGCTGCCCTGCATCAAGGGACCCACAGGCATTTGACAGTTATGTGACTTTTAACCAATTCCCAATAAAATGCTGTGAAAAATCAACATTCTCTTGCTCCAGCATCTCTTGGGAACCCAGAGTCCCAACCTTACTGTCCAATGGAGACAAAGGGGTGCTGCAGAAACCCCTTGAGCAAACAGCACCCTCAGCATCCCCAACCACTCACCAAACCCCCCCTAACAGCATCCCTGCAGCTGTGAGCCCTGGTGCAGGAGCAGAACCTCCTCCCACCTCCATCCAGCACAAACAAAGTCTATTCTGGGCTCTGTGACCTCTGAGCAAAAAACCACAGCCCAGAGTGGTGTTTGGTGAGGGAAAAAAAACCAAACCCACCCATCCAAAAGCAGCAATTAGAGCCCTTGCAGGGATCCCAGCAGCCCCAGGGCCATTGACACAAGCCGGGCTGCCATGGACCCCTCCGTGCCCAAAGCCACGCTGAAGGTGCTGTGCCTGTGCTCGGCGCTGCTGGTGCTGGTGGCGGCGGTGACGGTGGCCGTGGCAGTGATGGTTTGGCGTTCCGAGGCGTTGGACAAGTTGAAGGGTTGCAGGGAACGGGCGGCCAACGAGAGCCGGGAGTTGGGGGAACGTTTGGCTGAGTTGGAGCGGGAGCGAGCGCGGCTGCAGCGGGCGGCGGCGGCTGGAGCGAGGGGTGAGGATGAGATGCGCAGGGAGCTCGTCCGGACCCGCAGCCATGGCAAGAAGCTCAACGCCAGCCTGGCGTCCTGCCGGGACAGGGCGGTAGGTGCTGGTGGGGATGGGGAGAGGGTGGTGGTCCTCACCCTCATGGCTGAGCTTCATGGGGGGAGCTCAGTAGCTAAAGCCAGGGTGATGCTTCATCCCTGGGGA
>WBNH01009818.1:1498-15107 GCA_013401255.1 Urocolius indicus
GTTATGTTTTGGGGTTTTATGGTTTTGCTTTAGTTGGTGTTGGATTAAATTATTTTCTGTTTTCTTCCCGAAGCCAAGTAGCCTGGTCTGTTTTGTCCTGGACCTGAGTCTAATTGTGGTCTTTTGTCCCCTGATGGGCCTAAACCACGACACCATTCCACTGATCTGGAGGAGCAAGTGTCAGATGGAACTGCAGCTCAGTACATTGGCATTTAAGTACATCCAAGAGCTCCACATGCTCATAAGGGAAATATTCCTAGAATTTCAGTGCCATAAGGATATGGTTTAATAAAGTGCTAGTCCTATACTAGTTCCTAAGGTGAAGTAGCATATTCTTTGAATTACATTTTCTCCGCATTCAGCAATCAACATGTTTCCACAGCACTTGCTCTTAAGTGCTGAACTTGCACAAGTACATCTTTCAAGATCAGTGGGGGCTGAAAAGTTTTGTGGACTCTGAAATTAAGCACTTCTGTGGTTATTCCAATTTCATGTTTCAAGTAAGTTCATCTATTTAAGAATATCAGCAACTACTCAAAAATCTATCTTCAAAATACAGTATTTGCAGTTATTCTTCCCTCTCTGTCAGCAGTTAAACCCACACTTGACTATGGATCCTTACACTTACAGAAAGACTTGACCATCTTTCCACTTCCATAATCGTCACTTGAACAATTTTCATTACAGAGGCGTTTCAACATGAGACTCAGCATCTTGCAGAACTCCTCAATAATATTTTGGGTGAAGAGTTGATCCATTCAACTCTAAGTAGTGGCAAACAGTGTGAAAACTTTAACAATGGTGAAACTTAATGTACATGAGACTATATGCGCTATTTTTAGACTGTTACACATGTTCCCTTTTAAAGGTTGTCTTACCTTATCCTTATTTGACACAAATGAAAGTTTCCTGCCTATTCTACTGACATAACAGATCTAGTACATTCTACGTAGAAATACGCACTATTTTTCTAATTTCTAACATTATTCTTTTGAAACAAGTCTTACAGACAGTGCAAGAAACAGAGGTATAAAGAAGTTTTTTCCAGTCTCAGGATCAACATGAAATGGTTTTACTCAGTTATGAGTACCACATCTGTACCAGCAACTACTATGAGGAACAAATTTCTCACTGTAAAATAAACAGTAAGGAAAAAATCTCATCTCCCTACTATTTCTTCCTTTTCAAATGTGCAGCAGCCAACCTGCATCTTTAACTTCTGAAGTTCTATCTAGCGAGCAAGAAATTACGAACTCATGACATTTGTACCACACACAAATGTTTATGTTCTGAGCTCTTAACATTGCAAAGTCTGATCAACTAGCATGCTGCAATGTCTTTCCACATGCATATTGCCAAACCACTAAAAAACAAGGTCTCTCTTGTCAGTTTTGACTTTGTCACTCAATGTAACTGAACACACAGAACAAACAGTTTAACTTTCTGCTACTTTTCTACTTAACTTTCTCTACCAGGAAGAAAAAAAAAAAAAAAAAGGAAAAATCAGGACTTTTACTTCCTCTTCTTTCCTAGTAATCCTCTCTGAGGAAAGAGAAGTGACAAGAAGGACTCAAACCAACATTATAAAAGACTAACAGTTTGCTCTTACATGCCTTAGATTACAGGCATTAACCATGTTTGCACAAGTTAGCCACATAATATTGTCCTGACTCATAGGGGTCTTATTTTACGTAAAGGGAATGCGGACAAAAAAAAAAAAAAAAAAAAAGGATAACCCTTGTTAAATCAGGCATAAGAAACCACTTTGAGCATGAAGCATTTGGCAAGTGTACAAACCATTTTTTGTAATCTTTGAAGGGGAAGAGGGAAGAGAGGCAGCAGGAGAACCATCAGCATTAAGTTCCTACAGTACTGTTTGAGCAACGCGCAGTCACACATTTCCCTGAAGTTGTATCTTAGGAGACTTTTCCCTTCTATTAACTTGGACATAAGCTTTGCAAATCAGTGACATTCTGCCAAAAATGAGAAAAATACATCTTAACTGCTTGATTAGCCATAGCTGGCTTCCAAATAATTTTCAGAATGTGCTGACCAAGTCAGTAATTTTGAGTTGCCGTGAATTTGAACGACCAAAGAAAGCAGCAGACAGAGTCTGAGCACAGCTTTTTCTTAAAAAAAAAAACCAAACAAACAATAAAAACCCCAACTAAATAAACAAAACAAAAAAAAGCCCACACAACAAAAAAAAACCAACCAAAACACAGTTATAGTTTTGACAGTGTGCACAGAACAGACAACATAAGTTTTGAAAGTCATGTTGAGCTTTAAAACAAAGTTACACAGGTTAGTCTCGTACCAGCCAGTCTGCCACAGGTGGCTGGCTACTGGGAACTGCTTCAGGTAATTAAACTGCACTCACAAGCGTGCATGAGTACAACCTGAGAAACAGCCCTAAACAAAGCTGAAACAAGATTCCTGGCATGTGATTGGTAAAAGGCACCACCTTGGCAATTGTGCTGAAAGAAATTACTAAGGTCAAAACAGTCAGCTCTAATTTCCTGAAGGCTGCTTTGAAGACTACGTTTTGAGTTTGTGATGGCAGTCTACACACCGCTTGTATGTGCTAAGTGAGCTGACAGACAAACCAGAAAGGACAGCCTCTTGGATCACCCTGCTCACCAGGCTTTCAGTGCTCCTCCAAACACAGAACTCTGAATTTGATAGGTATGTCATAACCAGTTAGCCTATCAAGTCACTGATTGCATTATTGTGACCAACATGAACTACTCAGCTAAAATGCAGTAAATAATGCATGCAAGAAAAAAAATTGTAGCAAACTCAAGAAGCCTGAGCAAGTAGACTAAGAGCCCTTTAGCACAAATCCAGGGCTACTGCACATGGGACAACACTTTAGAGTGTACAAAGGTGGGTGCTGATGGGAATTAGGTTAACCAGTGCTAAAGCAATGGGATAAATCAGCAAACTGGACTGCATGCTGCAACCAAATTTAGTATGATGAGAGAAGGACATCAGCAGCTCAAATGAACATGATGGCATCCAGTTCCATCACTGCTGTCTTCCTCTCATATTCAGCTGCCCTGATTAAGGCTCCACTGCCAGACCTTGTTTGCACATCACCTGCATCACCTTCTATTTGCTCAGAAAGAAGAGGTTATGAAAGACAGTATGTATGCACATGCAAAATACACAAACATGCTCTTAACTGGTTCATTAAAAACGTCCTATCATAGATAAAACTCGATGCTTAAAGAGCTGAAGTGTCAAAAGACTAAATAAGTCTTCAATCTCACATCCTTCTCTGCAAAAGACCTGAACTCCCAATTTCTACTCCCAACTTTGCAGTGTGTTGCTGCAAGAAATAACATGCTAGTTACACGTCCACATTTGCAGCTGCTCTGTCTCTGAGAAGCGGAGAAGAAAGCTGCTTGGCTTACCTGAACATTGTAGAACACTGTCACATGTGTGTGTAGCAACTCTGCTTTCACCATTTTAAAGAGGATGAAGAAAGTGGGGAATTAAGTGTTGGCTGTTTACATTTTCTTTTCTCTAATGAGTACTGCCCTCTCCACTCAGGAGCAGGAACCTGAACTGTTTGTCTCCTTGTACAACACTTAAACCTACTTTGTTATGAAGCTAGTGGCAATATTTCTGTTTTGAAAATGTCCAAGAGAGTTCTGAACTGCATTCACAAAGACTTTAAATTCTTATTATTTAAAAACAAACAAACAAAAAACCCCTAAAAACCAAAAGCTGTACCCAGCAGTTACCCATGTTTGAAACTCAATCCAGACTTTTCAGTTGCAGTCCAAAAGGACAATAAAATTCCATCACAAAGCGACACATCTGGCATTTATGACATCCAGTTTGGAGCAGATCTTACACATGAACAAGACAAAAAGCCCTCATATCTATGTCTCAATAGAAGAACAGAAACAAGCCAACAATACCTCAATGGCAGATGTTTTAAGAGACTGGAACACCTCCAAATCTGTACCTTAAATGAAAGCTTAACAAATAAACTCCAGAGTAAACGTTAGTGAATTGAAGGGTTGAAGAAATTAAACCATATGTTGACTTCTCTCCTTTTAGCTAGCCGTAAGCTACAGCTAGAGACATATAAAAAACATAAATGCAAATCATTAAAGAAGCTCAGCAAGAAGGCTCACTTAGATGAATGAAAGCTAAGGTTTGAGTCTTGTTTAATGATGAAGAAAGAACACAAAGAACAACAACAGGCCATCTCGACTCAGTAACATTTGAGTTTAGATACAAAAAAATCCTGAGAAGTAGAAATAGACTGCCTACCAAGGACAAGTACTGAAGCATCATCAGCTGAGCTTACACTGAAGTCATCACTTCAAGGCAAGCTTTGACCACAAAGAGAGACCTCCTAGATTGTTTTCTAGACAGCAACATGGATAATTGAAAAAATGAACAATCCAGTAGCTGGGAATACACATCTGATCACTCATCATTTAAGATATAACAGACAAATCTTGCTTCCAGTATGTAAGTCTGAAGTGATCACTATGCCATTGTTCCCCCGTGTTAATTCTTATAAAACAAAAATATTTGCTTGTTTGAGTATAAGCTTGTTTTTTCAGCATCCCCAAAACACAGAAAATTTTATTTCCAAGACCATTTTAGTCCTTACAATCAACTCAAGTTTTCTCACATTTTTTTCTTTACATTTCAGATGCATTTTTAGACTGATGCAGAAGTTCAAGTCAAGACCCAAGGGACTCAAGAGTTATACCCAAACTGAATTTTGACCCTAGTTTTATGCTGAAAGCCACACAAATCCAAGGATGTGTAATTTTTTTTAAGACTCATTCCATTTGAAACTTAAACAAGGATCTTTTCACATAGTAGCTGCACAATAAAAATAAATACCACCTTTAGTAAGTTAAAGCAAAGAAATCCTCAACACGTTTTATCCCAGACACAATGTAATATAGCACAGAAATTCTGTATTTCTCCCTCTCTTGTGCTTTAAGTTATAGTTTAAAAGAAGGTTAAATGGTAAAGAGTTAGTTTCTGGCAACTACTTTTGCTAACTCACCACACCAAAATTTTAAAAGCTGGCAAGACACCAAGACAATGTTTTATCTTGAGGGAAGTAGCATCTCCTTTACTTCAACTATTAAGGTTGTTGTAATATAAATCAGATCTTAGAAAAGTCAGTAATGTTTAAGGTCTGACAGCTATGTTTAGAAATTCCTTTTTTCTTCTAAATTTCATTAAAATCTTCCTTTGTTTACTCTGCCTTTTAACAAACTGAAGTTGACAGTTACATAGAAAATTACTGTCTTCAGAAGCAGATCACATACTTCCTGGAACAGATAAAAGTTAGGCCTTACTAGTGGCTACTCTGATTCTACAGGGCTGCTCACAGGCATGATAAGTCCATCCAACACTCAGTGATATTTTAGAAGAGTAATTAAAAGTATGGCACATGAAGTACACTCCCCTTAACTCTCAAAGAATAAATTCAAACATCCATTTACTACCTACCTGAAGTTCTGTTCATTTTAGAATGTCTGGTATGCTTCCCATCTATCATCATGCATTTGATCCTCTACTTCTGACAGCCATTCAAAATACAAACTACTGCTGGCACCTCTGAATAGGTGCTGTGCATGACTTGGAGCTGGACCTGCCCTTCCCCAACAAATCAATATGCAACATTTTCCTTTGGCTGCTGAGGAGTACCACACATGCTACTGGAACATCTACAGGTGACATGTGCTAGAGGAGTAAATGTGCACAGAGGTCTTCTGGACAAACAATGGCAAGGAGTTTCTCTAAAAGCAATTTTCCAGTTACCTGAATATATATGGATACATCCCAGATTTTGCTTGTTTTCATTCATGTCTGAACTGCTTTCCTTCCTGTTCCACATCCAGTTTTGAAGGTAAAGTCTTCTCTTTATGAGACATGCAGGCATTTTAGAAATGTAAATAGATCACCCACATTTTGTAGAAGAGCAGAAATTAAATCCACACTAACTTATGCATTCTTCTGTACATTAATAAAACAAGTTTCCACAAATCAGAAAGAAAAATCCTAAAGCCTAGACATGGCAAGCCAAAGCTTAAAACTCATTACAAGAAATTTACTCTAGAAGAATTATTCTTGGAGAATCACAAAAAAAACACTGCAGTGATACCAAATGCATTGTCCCAAGTTAAGAGACAGGTTTTACAATGAAGTATTCAAGGTTAGTCAGACTCACCTTCCCTCATTGATTTTTGCCTTGTCTCCTTGACAAGGGAAGTTCTCAATGTAGCCCAGGCTGCAGTTGATTCGTGTCCAGTCAGGCTGGCATACAGCGAGGAAGTGAGGACGCAGTCTACCTATGGAGTACTTGGCAATGTCTGTCAACGACTGGCTAGCAGCTGCTCCAAAAATGAAGGTCCCAATGGCTTTGTAAATAGTGGCTATGTAGTTATTTCTGACAAATGAATTTGAGTGCAAATGATTATAAAAGACAGACAGAGTCTCTCCTAGGATTATCTGAAAGAGAAAGAAGAACAACAGATGAAGACAGATCATCACTTAGAAAGACACTACTCAGGAATGTAGTTTCAGAAACTCAGATTTTAATAAACATTAAACTGCAAATTTAAATTTCCAAGAATCAGCAGTAACTATGTCCAAACTTTAAAAATCTTATGTAGAAGAATTCTACATTACCCTGCTTTGTGTTGAACTTAACGTTATTGACTTTTATAACATTTGTTAAAACGGCCTTCTCAGAATAACATTTACCCATGTTCCTTGGCATGGCCCTAATTAGAAACATTTTCTCCAATATTACTTTTTTTTCCTACATTGAGTCTTCTTCAGTTAAATTTCTGATGACTAAAACTTTTCTATTTCTTCATAAAGTTGTTGAGGTTTTTTGCGAAGCCAGAAACTATTCTGGGTATTGGGCTTCATTTCTGGATGTAAATGGCAAGTTATTTAAACAAATTTCCTTCTTCCTCAGGAAAAAGAAATACTAAATTGAAAGTTGGTAAATGGGCATTACTCAGGTCTTTCCAAGGATTTTTCATGCTGTACGTCCAAGGTATATCCTTCAGGTGTTCACAGGAAAGTAGATCTCATTTTGTTTCCCTACAACTTTATCTTTTGCAGAAAAGTAAGTTTTTCCTTAAATCAAGTATAAAACTTCATCCCAGACAGGCTGGATACTGAACCAGATAGTTCCATTTTGGACAGAAAGGCTCGTCTCATACACATCATCCGATGGTGGGGGATTGTCTGCATATACATGAATTGATGTTTGAAAATCTTGTTAAGATTAAAAAATAGCTCTGTCTATCACTTGAGAGACATATGTCCAGGATCCCAGCACAGTAGAGCTTTGGCGAATTAAACTTATTAAACAATCTTGGTGCTTGGGCAGTCAAAGTAGCTGTCAGCAGCTTTGCACATTAAGGCAAACAGATAATCCCATCAGATGCATGACACATCCTGCACCACACAAACACAGACTGAAGCAGAGAAATAAATACCAGAAAATGGACTGAAGCTGAGCAAGTTTTAAGAAAGTAGATGGTAGTAAGCTTTCGTACAGAATCTGCCTTTGGAGCGTAATGTTTTAATGAAGATGGTTGAGCAGAAATATCACAGCCGTAACTGTGAAAGAATATTGCTGTAAAACCTGCAAAAAGTTTCTTTATCTCAGCTGAGGTGACAAAAAAAAAAAAAAAAGTGATGTGAATCACCTTCTTCACTGGATGCAAAGAGCATTCACCTTCAGTAACCTGACTATGCACTGAGTAAAGGACACCAACATTTGCTTTAGCCATCTGACTTGACAGCAATCTTGACAGAAAAGCCTAATTCTGCAACTATTTGTTAGCCAGGTTCACAGTCGTATGGATATTGGACAAATATATCCATTAAAAATTATTATACTCACTGCAAACAGTTGTAAATAAAGTACTGAAGGTAAAACACAGATTTTTGTTTGCCCTATTCTTCTGCTCTTCCTCATTAATCTGTTTTAACTGCTGCTAGAAATGAGATTGACTTCAGTTGTGGTCCAGTACTGCTGGTCTTACATAATAATGACTACCAACAGTAGTAACAGTGAAAAAGACAGTCCTGACTTGAAAGGAAAGGTCTCTTAGCGTAAGCCACTTGCCATTTAACAGAACAACCAACAAACAAAAAAACCCTCAAAAAATAGTTTTATCTGCTCCAGATGTATATCTACAAGTTTTCAAAGCAGTTTTTTCAAGAAAAGGAAAACTAGATAAGTCAGTTTTGATTCCCTGCCCCGCATTGCTACAGCCATGAGAAAAAAAAAAAAAAGTCTTTCACCACGAAAGCAGGTATTGACCTTTATGTTGGAACCTAGGTAAAAATCCATGCAGTCCTTATCCAAGAAATGAGCTGATTGCCGTAATAGTGCCTCTGATTTTAACCCACTAGCCCAGAGGCATATCTGGCCAATCCTGAGGCTTACATTAACTGCTACTTTCCTAAAATATACACATTTATTTAATTAATTATTTATATGCAAACACATGCATACACACACCCCTAAAAGTCTTATTTGACATAACAGATTAACTCTGCTCACAGTGTGGTTCTGATGAGCTTGGATGTCACACCCCACAGAGCCCTGAGTGGAGTCTGAAGCTTTTTGGCACCTCTGGACAAGGACCTTGAACCTTCAGTTCAAGGGCCATTAAGGAAACTGAAGTGCAATCCTACAAGTGTTGGGCACAAAATGGTTAACTGATGAGGTGCATCCTTCCCCTCTACCCATGTCCAAAGACATGCCCCCACTACTTTTTACCCCAGCATTGATATTGTAGGCTTCCTGGAGCAATTTCACTCAACATAGCTCAAAGAAAGCTGCACCTTTCTGCCAGGATGTTTCTTCTGCCAGGTTGCCAGTTTCTAAGGAACCACACTTGCTCATCTTGGTTCAGCCAAGCCACAAGAGGTGGCAAGATAACAACAGGATCTCACCTCTTGTTCATAGCAAGCTATTAGGTCAGCTTGGCTGACAGCATATCATTAAATCTTAAGGATACAGAGTGACTACATGTTTGAGCCAGTTCAAATGAGCTAGGAGCTGTAGCCACAGTTGGAGATCCCAAACTGGCAGTTGCAGAGGCAACTATTTTAGCTCACTGATCTGGTTTGAAGAGGAGGGATGGTAAACAGTACCCTGTTTTCAACCAGATTAGGTGCAGCGTGAATGTGAGCCCTCGTACTAACTCAAAACACCAATGTGCCTAGTGTTTTATCCTGACCTTCAGGGAAATATCCAGGGAAAAGCTTCCAGATTTTTTTTTAATTTTGCCTCTGACAAGTTCTGACTGGAAGCCACAACATTTTTCTATTAAAGAACTTAGGATGTGTTGTTACACTTCCACACACAGGAGTGTTTCCTGTGATTTTGTGGCAGACAAAAATGCTGACTTAGTAGGTCGTGTAAACTCATATTCTGAAAGCCATAGTTCCCCAAATAAAAATGCTTGAGACAGTCATTTAGAGTGTTAACACTTACAGTAAGGGAGATTTTTTTTCTCTCATAAGCCACCATAGTTCTAATTCTATAATTCTGTGTAATGCTAATTGTCTGAACTCAACTAAACAAAACCTTTTAGTTACTCTTGCCAGAACACCGTTTCTACATCTGGTTATTTTAAACAAGTCAAAAACTCTTATAGAATATAGTTTTAGAAGTCTGTATTAATAGATTGCCCCTCCTCCCTCTTCCCCACCCCCATTGAAATCAAATGCAATGAAGAAAAGTTTAACTTACAACAATTATACTGAAAGGAATAATTATTCCTGCTAACAACTTATAAGAAATGGTGTCCTCTTTGTATGGATACTGGATGGATTCATCACTACAGAAAACTCCTCTCTGGAAGGGAATACGTCTTGAACTGAGAACTGCAAAAGGCAAGCCAGCTAGCAAAAAGGAATAAAAAATACATTACAAAAGCAACACAAACTCTGGCAATGATTATACCCCCGCATTATCTAAAAAGAAGTGCATGAAGAAGAACACACATGCAGTAAGTTAGAAGGTTATGCACTTCTTTTGGCCAGTAACTACTGCCTTCTTTTTGCAGCTCCCAGGAAGTACTGTCGAATGAAGGAGAGCAGGACAAGATTCCTCTCACCTTTGCATTTGTGGCACATGAAGTATGAAACCATGATTGAGTCAACAGTTCAGTGACAACCACTGAGTTGCTCAATCTATTGATCTTGCCACAATTATCAACTATTTATTTTTATTCCAGTGAGCAACAGTTGCCCCTTTATGTCTTCTCTGTACGGCTTTACAAGTCAGAAGAGCATAAATTGCATATCACGAAAGCGGGAAAAGGGTGCTTCTCAGGGTACACAAGTGCAGAGCAAAATATGGAAAAAAGAAAAAAATTATACATGCATGCCATCCCCTCATTTCTACACACACTGGGTAGATTCCCGGAACAATGTGGTCACTGCACAAGCCCTACAACCTCAGGTCATGGAGATTTTATCTCCCTCTCTTCCACAAAAGTGGCTCATCTTGAACTCAGAGCACAACATTAAGGCACACAATGCATCTCAGGAGACCTGCAACACTAACCAAAACTAGTTATTTGAACAGCACAGGTTTTTCTAAAAGCTAAAAACAGGATACAAATTGCTACAAACATATAGAATCACACTTTTAAACCTCAATTATTCATTTGTAACACACTGCACATGCATATGCACAATCTGTTTGTGTACTAGGATGAAATACACTCAGAAACAAATGTCCACATGGAAAAAAGAAATGGGTGACTACCAATAATGTTCAATGAAACATTAAATACTCTCCTTCAACTTCGGGATGTAGAGCCTAGTGGCTTTGAAGTACTTAAAAGCCTTCAATTTTGTGCTCAAAGTTCAGTAGTGCTGTACATAAAATGCACACCAAAATGAAGAGTTAGACAAAAAACGTTATCTGGGGAGAGATGTTCCTTATCTACCAGTAAGGGATGAGAAGGATGCAAGACAGTCTCTTCCTGCCACAGAAAGATGTTGCTGTCTCAGGATCTCTGTCAACAAATACCCTACCTTTTCCTTTTATTGTATACAGCTACTCCCAAGAAACTGTTTACAAACAAACATAAACTTGAAAGAATAAGAGAAAAAGAAAGGGGGGAAAAAAGAAACACCAATGCCAAGCAAGCAGGAAGAGAACTGTTAGGGAAGACAAGAGAAACACTAAGTTACACAAATTTTGGATTTACAAAAGGGAAAACAAAAACAAAACTAACAAACAAACAAACAAAAAAACAACAAACACAGAGAGAGATTCAGGTCCCTTTTCAATCCTCTTTCGCTTTTAACTTCCACCCATAAAGTCCTTCAAACTAAGCCTCACTCCTGGATCCACCACAAGTGAGGCATACTGTGGTTCCACCAATGATTTGCTATGGATTTTGTTCTTTACAACATAAAAGTGCTTGAAAGAATGCCTCAGTTTGAAAACAGACACAGAAGAACAAATAACAAACTAATGGTTCATAATGTGAAAATTTCCTTGAAGTGACCTCTCATCAGTGACACAGCCTTGTTCCATGACCAAGCAATTATGTGTCACAGTGCCCGTGTATTCCAGCCAAGCCTTGTCACAAAGAAAGAATCAAGTATCTTCTGTACTGATATAGTCATAAAAATCAATGCAAAACTTCCACTCTGAAAGTGGCAGAAAAAAACCCACTGTCACTGTGAAGAGGGGCTGTTTCCAATTCCAAGCCAGCAGGACTACAACTGACCTAGCTCTGGAATCTGTCCAAGTACACCAACAAAAGCAGAAGGATAGCAGGATGGGCTACAAGCCAAGCCAGAGTCTCACCAAAACACTGAACCATTCAGACGCCAGCCAGCACAGAGCCCTGGATCTGGACTCTGCAGTACAGTGCAAAAACATAAGTCTTCTCTACCAGGAAGAAGAACAAAACCAAAACATCCCTCTCCTTTGCTCCTAATTGTAGGACAGTAGGGTGTTTGAAAAACACTGCAGTACCAACCTCACTCCTGCTCCCTCCTTGTGTTGGCAAAGTGACCGTGTGTCATGACATATCATCAGTTGTTTATTACTAATGTAATTCATTCAGGAGGAGGCAGAATAAGTGTACAGTCACAGTGAGAGGTGACTTGTCAGCCTAGTACCATGGTGCATTTCCAACACCGCTTATTTTATAAAATACATATGGAATGCAAACTTCATCTTTTACCCCGCACATAACAACACAATGATTAAAGACTGTGTATTTTTTAAAGGCCTGGGTTTTAGGTCTCAAAGTGGAGAACAAAGCATATATGATTCACAGTCTCTTTGTTACTTACTGGTTTACTTTCTTTAAAGTAGGTACTTTTAACTGTCATAGTAAAGTAGCTCTTCATAGAATTAAGTTCAGCCTAGAAAAACCTTATCACAGCTTCAGCATACTGTCACACATACTTGCAACCATAGTTTCGGTGTCACTGACATCACATCACCAGCTCTGCATCACCCTTTTAAAGACCTGTTCTATAAATAATGGTGTCACAGTGACTTAATCGTCATTTCCTCCTACCCATACCCAAGTGTTTCAGCATCTCAGGGTAGGAGACTGACAGTGTTAAGTCAAATCTAATCAGTTTCACTGGTTTTTAGAAGTTAAAACTTTCCTCTCAAGCTTTCATGAAGCCATGTGTCTTCTTACCACTTGAAATGTGCTGGGAACAGCAGTAAGACAGAGGACTAGTGGAATTACTTCCAAATCTGTTATAAAGCTGGGGAAAACTGAAGAAACTGAATAAACCCTGTACTCCGAAAATTTTCAATCTGAAAAATGGGTCATAGAACTACAAGATTTGCAATTTCCCTTTTTGGTTTCAGGTCGCACAGGAACACACCAAGGCAAGTTCGGAAAACTCCTGAGAAGGAGATTCCCCCACCCACTGCCAGGGCTCCCTCACCCTCACAGGAAGGAAGTTTTTCCTTGTGTTCAAGCAGAACTTCCTGTGTTCCAGCTTGTGCCTGTTACTCCTTGTCCTGTCACTGGGAGGTACAGAAGACTGGCTCCCCATCCTCTCAACATCCACACTTTACGTATTTCTAAGTGTTGATGATGTCACCTCTCAGTCTTCTCCAGGCTAAACAGCCCCAGATCCCGCAGGCTTTCCTCATAAGAAGGATGATCCGGTACTCTGATGATCTTGGTAGCCCTCCACTAGACCGTTGTCTCCAGAAGTTCCCTGTCTCTCTTGACCTGGGAGCCCAGAACAAGCACTTTCACATTTAAAGAGCACAATTGAAGGGGAGAAGAATCTCCCTCGACCTACTGGCCACGTTCTTCTTGATGCATCCCAGAATGCCATTGGCCTTCCTGGCCATGAGAGCACACACCCGGGCTGCATCAGAGTGCCAAATCCTAACCACTTGACTTACTTATAAGAGGTAATTTTTACCCTGAAAAAATCGTGCTAGTACTTGCTTTTGATGTCTTTTTGGTTGAAGTACTTACTTTCCCACGTCAACACCTGCGTCCCTTAGAATATACTATGCACAGCCAGTTTAATTTGCTTCTTTTAAACACTCCCACAGAACCACAGAATCATAGAG
>WBNH01009820.1:0-117868 GCA_013401255.1 Urocolius indicus
AGTCCTCTGATCATCTTGGTGTTTCTTTTCATTTTTACAGCTAAAAGCAGAATATGGTAGTTACCTTTTGTATCTGTCTGTTCTTCAGGTACTAATGACGCAGTGACTTGCATTTCTCTCTAGTTATTTGCAAGTCCATCTAATCTAGATGGTCCTCTGGAATAAAAGTAGTCTTGCTACAGCTTGATTCACCCTGCTTCTCTTGAAAGTGAGGGGAAGTTTGACCATTTAACTAGAATTTAATATATTTTTGAGTTCTGTTTTCCAATTTTTTTCCCATAGGTGTTATAGGATGAAGGAATTCTTATAACACTCCTCTACAGAGTCATCGTCTTTCCACCACCAGATGCTTAGGATGTTTTTGGCTCTGTGGGAAGTGAAACATCTTGCAATGTCAAAGACTTGGAACTGCCAAGGCAACAGTTGTGTCAAAGAGTGTGTTTCTTCCATGTGTTAGTTAAGATGAACTGAGTAGCTTGAAGAGTTGACTGCTGACTGAGTTCAAGAAGCCATAGATTCCTGATGGAATTAGTGGTTGGTATATGTCTCCTCAGCTCGTTACTTGCAGTTTTGTCATAGGATGTTTCACAAAAAAAGTCTGATCCCCAAACAAAAACCTGAAATGCAGTTGCTATTTAGTAGTTAATGGCCTGCTACATCAATTGTGTCTAGTGTATTTTGGTAAGGAATCTCAAAATGGTGGTTTCAGTGGCTAGAGACTGAGGTAACGGGCAGATACAGAGGAGCATTGAACCTTGCAGTTGGCAAGGTGGCAATATAATTAACAGTATGTAAGGAAGGAATAATTTTAAAGCCCTTGACCTGCATTCTGTACAGTAAACTTGTCAATACAATTGGTTAAAATTATGCTTCTTTTGAGAGAAGGAAAAACTAAGATGCTTATTAAAAATGGAAAAAGACAGACTGTCAAGAAGAGAATATGTAGGGGCAGCATGATAAAGCCATGACATTTCCAAGACCTGCAGTAGAATATCTTTATATACCTCCATAAAGAAGTATGTGTCCAAATTGAACTGAGAGTCATTACAAATCTGAACATGGTGAAATAATCTGGATAAGCCTCAGAAAACCTTCAGGGTTTTTTGCAGTTCCTGATGGAGTTCGTAGAGGCAGAGCTCAGTGCAAGCAACGTTTCTCTGTTCTTTTCAGATAGTAGAGAAAGTCAAATAAGATATGATTACATAACCAGATCATCTGGTCAGGAAAGGTTGCTGAATGGGAAATAAAGGAACAGTTCTTCATACAAAAATGTCCAACAGCCTCTGGCATATCTCTGGGATACACTAACATCTTCATGGTGCTGAGAACAAGCTTCAGTTTCAACAGAACCTAGAAACAACAACCAGGTAACTAGTAGCAACTTCTAGCTGAAATGAAGATAGTCCATGATGCTGGTCTATGACCTTAAAGCTCCTGTTTGAAACTTTTCTTGATGGTATGTGCCACCTACATTGCTTTCAACAAGAGGAAAAGGTATTTATTCACTAAGTTTGGATTTTATTGTTTGGCTGTCAAATTAGTTTGGCATTAAGCTGCTAAACTACATCAACAGAGGAGAAAAATTGCTTTAATGGACTGACTTTGCAGGAAGACATTAAAAAGGGTGGTGAGACATAATGTATGTAGGTGTTTTCCCCTACCCATGCAGACATATCTGCAGAAACTGCAGGTGGCTGACACGGCTCCTGCAGGATTTAATGGGATTGTGTGATGCAGTCATACATAACTACTGACTTTAATGTTGCTCTATGCTGGTTTAGATGTGCTGGCTAGTGCAAAAGGCACCCCTAGGAAGTCATTATCCCTGCTCTGGTAGCTGCCAAGCTCTGTATGGGGTGGGGAAAAATAAGTCCGTGTTAGCCTAAGTCAAGCGTGAATAAACAGCCTATTTTAACCTCAAAACATCTTTAGGAATCTGAAATTGTTAGCACTTAAAAAAAATAAAAGAAGCAGCAGATTTTTCTCATGGTTTGTTCTAGCCTCTCAGTTCCAGAAAGGAGCACTATTTTAACTGAGGCAGATGTTTACAAGATGTTAATACACAGGTTCAGATAACAATTGCTTAAAATTGTGACTAAATTAAGGAATATATATATTTGGACACTTGAGTGGATCTGTGCTAATTACTGTTTGTGAGAATGTGTCCCAAGTACAGTAAACTCTTGTTCCTCCTTTTTTAAAACTTGATGCCTCAACAAAGGATAAAAACTTCCACTGTCAGCTTTTGCTTAAAAAAGAAGTAGGAAGTTTTATGATTAAAGGAACATGAGTGTCTGTGAGAGAAGGAGGAAACGAGAGTTTCAGAAGCAAAGAGCTGACAGCAGGGATTTACCCGAACCCTTTTGTATGACCTCCAAGAGAGATCGTAACAAACAACATGCAACTCTCACTGCTGTGATCTGCAAATTTCAGGAGTTTTCAGTCACTGCAGGGTGATCTCGGAGAAAAGATTATAGGGTACTTTGCCTTGAAAGCTCCTTCTGTCTTCCCCTCCCACCAGCTACCCTGTCTTGCAAGATAAAATGGAACATGTATGTAACACAGACACAGGACAAAACATCGTCGAGTTCTGTTGTCTGTCACTTAACCATTGTGTTGTGATGAGCCAAGCAGGCAAGAGAAAAACATCACTGGGGACAAAGGTACTTGCTGCAACTTGCAGGGTCTGCAAGAGCCACTTGCTCTTTACTGACTCCCATCCCATGTGTTTTGGTGAAGTATATCTTGTGGAAAGCCAGCAGGATACTATCCAGCAGGCATCACACAATTGTGACTCTTCCACTTCCTATGGCAGTTTGATCTAGGAGAGAAGATCAAATAGGGATGAAAGGCTGAAAACTCTATAGAGGTGACAGACATCTGTTTTGGTCAGGCAGATGAATCATTGGAATGGGGAGCTTTCAAAATATTTTATGTTTTCTCTTCATTATAAAAAAAAAAGCAGTTATGAGTCACAGGGAGGGAATTGTGAAAAGAAGTGCTGCATATTCCACAAAAAAATGCCAAGCTCATTCCCTTGCCCTAGTTCATTTGGCCCTTTGTCCTAACTATTTTCTGACTGTGATGAAAGAGAGAGCTTTTTCCTGCCCTCTCCAGCCATCATTTGCAAAAGGATGGTAAAGCTCCAGGCAACTAGCCTGGCTATTGCTGTTACTGGAGGAGGTTTAAAAATTAAACAACGGACATTCCCAGAGCTATCACAAAAATCAGGCTGATTATAATAGTTACACTGGGCAGATGGTAACTGTCTTTTTAATTACAAGTTTTAAAGGCTTTCTGTCTAAGATCAAGCATCTTCTGTCTATGTAAGGGAAGAAACACCAACATCACAAGGAAATACCCTGATGCAACTTCTCAGGAAGGGAAGAAATTCAATTCTAAAAGGAAAGGCCATAAAACTTTTGGCAGAGTTTTAAACTATGCTTTTATTATTTCATTTTACATTTCTTTTAGTGTCTGATATTAAAGGACCAAAATTGGGTTATTAGTGTATTGGGTGGATATTTAATCATCAATTCCAAGGAGAACAGGATGGTACTCTTACTATTCCTACGTCAGATAAGAAACTGCCTCTGGGAGAGGGGTTTCTTGGTTGTTGCTGGCTTATTTTTTAAATGTGTTTATTACCCTTGGAGTTTAAGACTTAAGCCTATAATCTCCAAAGCAAAGCAATTGTGACCCTAAGCAAAGGAGGTGCTGTAATGCTGTTGTTCAGTATTATGCAAGTTGCTGAGTGCCACGCTGTGCAGAATGCTTCCACCTCCTCCACAGCAACTTCCACGAGGTGTAATTTTTCTAAATGATACTAAATGTTGTATAGAAAACCCAGGAAGGCAGAGGAGCTGGACCAAGCCTGTGGTGTGGCTTTTCACACGTGTGCATGTTCCTCTAGGGAAGACTCCTGCATGTGAAAATGTGGCCCTAATCATGAGTGGATTTAAAAGCAATCACTGACCTTAATTTTTCTGTCAAACTTTCTGCTTTGTCATTTGAGTGCTGTATAAGGTTATTGTCCCCAGAGGATGGTGTGTTTTCCTAACAGTTAACTTTTGCCTAGATCAGAGGTCTTCTGGCAAAAGGAGACTGGTGAAACGAGCCAAGTACAGAACTGGAAACTGGTTTCAGCTACACTGCTGAAGTAAATGTGGCAATCAGGAAAACAATCATGGAAGGACAAGGGCAACACAGACAAGACCAGTCAGCTTGAAGAGGGTTGCTGGGCATCCTGGTGCTGTACTTCCCTGTGAAGGCCTCGCTGAAACGTTGTGCTAGAGGCTGTGCAGGGGAAGCAGCTGGTGGGACATGTTAGATAAACACGATAAACCCAGCATCAGAGAGAAACTGTCAACAGGGCAGGGTGGAGGGACAGGAAGAGAGCCCTGTGAGCAGCAGTCTTGTCCATACTGACCTTCCACCACTCCCTGACAGGCTGTCAGCATCTGTCCTGCACAAACCAAAGCACTGCGTGGTGCCCGGTGCAAGGGACGGCAGCCGCCTGCGTGCAGGGGCAGCAGTGTGTCCAGGGCACCTGAGGGGGCCTCATGAAGTTACCAGAAGAAGCCACATGTCTGTTTGCCTCAAGATTTCTATTTACATCCACCTGAAAGATAAGAGTTAAGGTTGGATTTGTACTGATTAAAGTCAAGCTCTAATTTTTTTGTAATTTGCATATAGTGAGTAGTTGCTTTTTGGTTACCTGTTTCCCAGGTATAGATTTAGCTGCTTTGGCAGAGCTAACATCAGACAATGTTTTCTTCTGAAAATATTAGGGCATTAAAACTTATCTGGAGGTTCTTGAATTGATTCCCTTCATTCAGCACGGTTTTAATATTACTGGTTTGCAACATGACTCACTCCTTTATTCTTCAGTTAAAGCTGAAGTCGGCTAACTTCAGGCATTGAGTTTCCAAATGATACTTAATTGGCTTCCCAATTCAGCGTTTGTGCAACAGAGTCACAAAGAAGGAATTCACACCAGCGGAGAATCGAGCTCTCCTCCACTAGATGGTAATGTTGTTTCGGATGATTTGTGTTGAAAGGCACCTCTCTGCCAACAACTCCGAAAGGAAGTGGAAGCCGTGGCATTTGCCCAAGAAGAGATCTCTTTTTTTTATAGTTTGGGGAAACAAAAAAGTTTCCATTTTTTAGAGAATCATTTTTGGTTTGAAAAAGTTTTGATGAAAACTGGCCTAAAGCCAAAGGATTAAATGACAGAGAATGCAGAAGACAAGCAGAATGATCTCTGCCTTATGCTCTTGTATGATACCCATTGTTGTTGCTGAATGACTCAAAATCCTTCAGTTGTCTCTAGCCACAGTTTTGCTGGGAAGCAGAACACTCTTCTCCTCCTTTTATGGCAATGGAGACAGAGAAGCAAAAGACTATTTCTGCAGCGATACTGGAAAGTCTCCTTGGCTCCATCGGTGCAATCCTTGGGGCAAAGAAGCAGCAGGGCTCCCGTTCATCTGCCTCCTGGGGCCTGATATGGCTGGGCTGGCATTTTCAAATAAGCATGAAGCACAATGTAGTGGAGGCTCTGAGCAGGCCCCACAGCCAGGCACACCCAGACTCGCCCGGCCCTAACCAGCACAGATCAGGGAACAAACACCTTAATATTCACACTGAATGTGGGCTGCAGCGGGGACCAAGGGATGGCCTTTGTCACAGAAACAGGGTTTACTTTATTTGCATCCAGTAAAACACAACCACTATGAAGTGACAAAACGCTGAGGTGCCCCACAAGGAGAAACACAGTTCCTGTACGTGCCACAAGCAAACAGCAGCAGGCTTGCTCCTCGGCAATATCTCGGGCCAGTGCAGCTCTGGGAAATGTTTTAATAAGTCTTTAAATAGCACATAGTATTAAAACTAAATACAGTTTTCACCTTAGATCTTGACCTAAGGTTTCCAGGTTCTTTTCTAGGGTTTGTCTAGAAATTCAGCCGACTCTTTTGCATTAAATTTTATCTAAGTGTGCTGACAGACCTAAACTACAATGTTATAAATACTAACCTAAAATTAGCTCAGTTTGCTTCTTAGAGGTGATCCACCAATGTTACAAATTGACAGTAGAATTATGTTGTTGGCAAACAATAACATGCTCTTCCCTAGCACTGGTTGAGAACAGCATCACTTCACTTACATCAAGGGAGTGCCTGTCAACGCTGGATCCTCTGATAGTAACCTATTAAGTTCATCTGTGTTAGTGTTATTTTTAGTAATAAAGCAATGTTTAAAAAAAGACTTTTCACCTTTCACTTGGAATAAGAAAGCAAGAAAGATATCACCAGGAAAAAATCAGTGGAGGTTTTATTTAAAGCAGTGATTCCTGAGTTCAATAGTCCTGCAATGTAACTCTGTTAGTTAAAGGATTATTCAGGCCTTGGCTACAGAAATGGTTATGGCTGTAGATAAAGTTATGGAAAGGCACAATTTAGATTGAGAGAGGAAAATGTAGCACTTCTGCTTCATGTTTGGGTTAGTATTCCCTTTTCTGTAATCCTCACACACTTCAGCTGGATGGAAATACGGATAACTGCCATTTTTCCTTTAAATCTGAGAGACAGAGGTTTATTCTGCCCTTGAGAGGCAAGTCTCACACTCAGGGAAGTCTGTGCAGACCTTTCTAAGGGTGCTTGCCAGTTGCTGCACCTCTGTCTTACCTGGGGAGGTAAAATCTACAGAGAGAGTTTTAATCAGAGCTAACACACCTTAACATCTTTTGGGCTCAGATTTCATTCAACTGTCCAGATAGGAAGCTGCAAAATCAGAACCAAATGAAGACTGGACACACTTGCTCTTATCCTATGCACACCATACTGGTTACCCTGGCTGCTTTTGCTGGCTTACCCACCAAAGACACCTTCTTGTGGCCATATCTATTTCAATCCCTGACTGGCTAGAAAGCACAGCAGCCTGAAGGACCTTAGTTAAAAAGTACAAAGGTGGTGTTAATTCTAACAATGATAAATGGTGTTTTCTGGTTAAAGTGAAGGTTACAGACCAGTCTTGCCTGAAGAGAAAGAAGAGTTCATCCTGGTTGCCCAGTCTCCCCTTGCCACACTAAGACCTGGAGGCTGCAGCATGTGTTTTGATTTGAGTACGATCTTCTGTTACAGCTACTCTGATACTTAACACAATAATTTTAATATTCACATTATGTTATTATTACCTTTGCAGCCATCATGAACCTCTAGATATGTGGAGAAGTAGATTCTTCACATTGCAGATCATCTGAACACAGAAAGAGAGCAGCCTTTCTTGTGACTTTCTGCAGAAAAAAACCTTTAGGAAAATCTCTGGGCAACCCATCTTGTATACAACACAAAAACGAATTTCTGTCCATACTTCTGTCCATGAGACAGCCCAGTAACCCAGGAAGCCAAATCAATGTCACACAATGCAAGTGGCTGCCAGCCTAACTGTCAGCAGAGCAACCTATGTGGGTTTTTTCTAGAGAAAATGTGCAAAAGACATGGCAAACCTTTTTTCTTGCTTCTTTCCCAATCTGCTCCTGCTGTTCTACCTCATTCTGAGACATCAGAACACGATGGATGTTGAACTCCCAGAGGTGAGGGCAGTACTTGACCCCACATTTCTCTTCTGAGCCAGGTTTGAGGGGCAGAACCTCTTTTGCATTGCAGATGTATGGCACTGCTGCTGGCTCACTGTGAGTTTGTAGACACATGGAGAAAAAGATCTGAAAATGCAGATGTTTTTAAGTTGAAATGTATCAGATGTTTGTTTCATAGGATGCTCTTATTCTCATAATATTTCAGTATTGTGAAATCTAATTTAATACTGAGTGTTGTAATTTGGCAATCTAAAAAAGTCTTATCTAGGAAAAATTTCACAATCTCCACTTCAAATCTCAAATTAAAATCCCAGCAATTTTACAGCTCTCTTTTAGAAAACAGCTAGTTAGAAAGCATTATGCCGATTCTCTGCTCTTCTATGGCTTTTCATCCACAGATTTTCAAGTGCTTTGGAGAGGACATCCCATTTTCTGTCTCCTTACAGGCACAGCAGTGGAACCATAAGGGGTTTAAATGTTTCTGTTCGGGCTCATCCTGCTCTGCACAAAGGAGACACAAGGGAGGCAGAGGTTGGAGAGCCTTTGGCCTCGCTCTGCCACTCTGACCTCTAAATAGCTCTGCCTTTCCTGGCTATAAACTCCTAGTCAAAGTGCAGAGCACTGTGGCACTGAGCCAGGAGAGAGAAGCAGAGCGGTAGGAGCGGAAAGTGTTGAAAGTTATTAGTGTATTGGGGGAGTTTGGGTGGTGCTGGGACATATGAATAAGCAGCAGTCTGCATGCAACTGGTCTTTAATAAGTACTTTTCACTTTTGGCTATATATTAGAAGTCTAAACTCCAAGTGGATCATGATTAAACATGTATCTGTTAACCTTCAGGAGCTGGAATATTTAATCATTCTTCCAAGAGTGAGCCTTAAAATCAACCTCAGATCTAGATCGCTGCTAGATCGCTGCTGCAGCCATTGCTTATTTTTAGTGAAAGGTGATTAACTTCCTTTGTCCAAAGTAATGTATTTCTACAAAAGAACCCCAAAACTGAAGACCCTGATGCTAATGTTTTTTCCTATGCGACAGGAGAAATATGTGCAGCACCAATGAGCAGGGCATCCCTGGAGAGCAAGCACCCTTTGCTTTGTGCGGAGGCTGCCGTATCCTGATGGGAATGTGTGAGCAGGGTGAAGGCAAGGGGTAGTGAGAGCCCAGCTTCCCTCAGCAGCTGGTAAGCTTCTCCAGCTTCACCTCTGGTGTGAGCAGGGCTGATAGGCCCAGAGGGTAGAAGCACTGTTAACACTGGGCTGAACCCTGGGAAAAGCATCAAAACATGAGAGCTGCTGGGCAACACTAGACATGACTTAAATTGATTTGAACAGTCCAGTCTCCTCAACTGCTTGTGCATCCTTGAGGGACACCACCTTGGAGCATACCATGCACAGGCTGAACGATTCCTCCTCTCTGTAACTGCACAAAGCGCAGGACAGGGTGGAGCAGAAAACATCTCCAGAAACTGCAAACTGAGCTGAGCTTGCTCTGCTGAGAACAGGTGGGGTGAGATCCTGTGCTGCATCTATGCGAGGGACCATGCAGAGTCCAGGGAGAAGATGACACAAAGCAAAATGTCTTGAGTTGTTCACTGGATTGGAAAACCCTGTGGCTTGGCTTCCCACAGGCTATCGACCTGTTTCTGGAGGACTCTGCAGCTGGAGTTGAGCAATCTGTCCTGCTTTGCATTGCTGACCATCCGTAAACCAGCATGGAGGTCTACTTGAGCTCCCATCATTGGTCTGTGAGACAGACAGAGAGATACATCTGCAGTCAGCATGAATCACTGGAGCTGCACAGCTAACCAACTGAATGCATTTCTATAAAAGATGCTCCTTCAGTTCCTACCCCCAGTGAATCCTTGCTTCATCTGATTTGAGCCTCTTCAAGCAAGGTGATGCCTATGTAGCAGGTAAAGAGATGAAGATGAGCTGAGAATCTCTCCTGTAACATCTGTGTGCTGTGAAATGTGAGCAGGACAGAGAGAAAAGAGCTTGTACAAGTAAAAGGTGGGCTAGTGAACCAGGGCAATGCTACAGACATTGGTGTAGGTGACTGGGGCAAGCCTCCTGCAGGAGATCTCTCAGTGGCTAAACTGTGTGTGTGGTGTGCTGCAGGTTGACTTTTAGATGTCATTATATGCCAGTCAGTAAGGCTAAGAGTAAATACCAGGGCTGATTAGGAAAATAAATGCATACATTTAATGTCCAGAGATTTTGAAGGAAAATATACTGGTGATGGAACAGGTATGCTCTCTCTCTCTGTGATCTTTTTTTAACTTAATATCCAGAATGGGCAGGAAGCATTAGAGCAAAAGCAGGATTTCCTCCTAGTAAATTCTGTTACCCTCTTTCAGTCCAACTACAATGTACTAAGTGATGTTGTTCTTTTTTTAAGTTACAGTTTGAGAACTTAAATAAAAGAAAAGAAGAAATAGAAAAACAAACAAACAAAAAGAGAAAAATGAAAGAGCACATGCAATTTCATTGCCTCTGGCATGTGAAAAAGTAGAGCCAGAAGCGGCTCATGGATAGTTGGTGTCTTAGGGCTGTGTACAGCTTGTACCAGCACCCGAGCTGTCCTTACTGCACTCCCTCATCACAGCTGGTGCACAATGAGTTTGAATTACTTTCTGGGAATACTTGTTTGTACCTACTAACACAAATTAAGCCTAAAATACTATGTGTCTTCAACTATGTCTTCTTAATCTAGCCACTGCCAGCCACCTGGTCCCCCCGTGGATTTCACCTCCCTCCAGTTGTCTGACTTCACTGCACTCTAAAATTCTCTCTTTTTTTTTTTTCTCAGCAGAGCTTTCTGTTCATCTGAATACATCTTACTTGCTGGTGATCTTTTGCTAATATTTTAGTTGTAGGCTCTACCAAGTTTTTTCTTATCGAGAATCTGCAAATTACGTAGAATGTCTTTTTGAATTTATTTTTTTTTCCTCTGCTGTCCTCTTTAAATCTAGAGCTGTGACCAATACAACCTTTCGAATTACTCTTCTGGAGGTTTTGGGGTGTTTTTTTTCCTAGAAGTGCTGGCTTGTGCAAGGTGCCACAGGCAGGGGGGCAAAGGGAACAGGGGACTGAAGCAAAAAAGGCTCAATTCTTATCCTCCTGGGAGAGAGCAAACGCAGGACACCCCAAGCCAGCTGTGGAGGATGCAGTAGGAGCGGCTGAATTTTCAGGAGGTTTGTGCTATGCATCAGGCCGCTGCGACCCACCAGCAGGTGTGGCTGGTGTTTATGGGAGCAGAGCCTGTCCTATTGGGAGCACTAGCAGAATGCAAATGCGGAAAAATTGGCAGGAAGAATGTGCTGGGGGCAAAGCCAAGAAATCACATCCGCCCCGGAGCTGCGCACCATAGGCTGCGCGTCAGAAATTGTCCCGGCGGGTCAGGCAGCCCCAGCAGCTCCACATTGCTTCATCAGATAGGCAGTCACTTGGCAACAGCTCGCATCCCGCTCGCAGCAGCCGCCTCCCCATGTTCCCTTCTTTGTCCGGGCTGAGGGTCTGGGGCAGAGAGGCAGCCTGCAAGGGGAGGGAGGCTGTGGTGGGCCCCAAAATGGGGCTGTGAATGTCACCATGCAGTTTCTCGAGCATGGCTGGTGAAGGGCACACGCACAGCAGCAGGAGACCTTGAACCCTTGTGCAAACGTACCAGGGGATATGGAAAAGCAAACACGGCAAAGCTCAGCCACAGCTACACTGATTAAAGCTGCCTCCGAAGAGCAGTTTTTAACTGGAGTTGTTCATAACGTTTGGGATCAAATGCATTTCATCAGATCTTGCCTACTCATATCAGGCTGGAGATGCATATATATTGAACAAATCTGTCCCTCTTTTTCATTTTCTTTTTCTCATTCTTTTGCTTCATTTTTCTTTTAAGAATGAGAGAGAAAGAGGAGTGCTCACAAGGACAAAACAGACTATTTGGTCATAACATCTTGTTAGTCCCTTTCCCACAAGCAGCCAACAGTGGGGTGATTAGAGTCCTCCTCTGGGACGAGGAAAGAGCCCAAGCCTGGATACACCCCCCGCCAGCTCCAGGCCAAAGGAACAACACTCTCTGTTTTCCTTCCCGAGTGTTTTCTCTGTTGGGGAGTGATAAGGAATGTGGTTTTTTCAGTGGTTTCTGTGAAAGCTTCTACGCCTGTTAGAGAAAATTGTTCATTTCACAGAAACAATGTTTTCCTTTTGTTAATGGTTCCCCTCACCTTGGGGGAGGACTTACTAGCCCAGAGAAAAGGGCAATCAGTGCTCAGTGCTTCAGACCAGGCACTTGGCTGGTGGGACACCTCTTGGTTTTTGCAAAGTCCTTCAAATGGTCTTAAGCTGCTTCCAAGTCAGGATAGGAAAGAGTTTAAAATATTTTAGTTTTGTGGAATGAGGAACCTATTTTCCACCAAACACTGTTCCTCAGAAAACGTGTTAGGAAGCAACCAAGGAAAATGGGAGAACAGGTAAGTCTTCATGTGTCAAGCTTACTTTAAACAAGGTCAAGGAACAGTTAGATTCTCTTCACATTGGGGCTTTTAGTGTTAGGCTCACCTCCCTGCGTGAGTTTATACCAGAGTGAGAGGTCCCTCAAGCATTTTCAGACAAAGACCATGATAACAAAAATTGAGCTGGACGATATTTCTCCATGAAACTGAGTTGGAAGTCACTGGGACCTGGAGCTTAGAACAGTAGGAGATAGACAGCCTAACTATCTGTATGCAACCCTGAGGTAAGATACCTACATCTTATGGAAAGAGGTTTTTATTATATGTTTAAAGGCAAAAAAGCTTGCATGAACAAATATAGTTGCTACTCTGTTGCAACTAATTTACTAGCAAAGCTTCTTGAGTCAGAAACTATCAGTAAGTCATGAGTGAAGTCACTGGCAATTAAAGGTGAGTGAATATTAGGACAACTAAAAACTGTATTTGTAGACAACATTGCCTATGTATGTTAAGAACTTTGTGAAGTATTTTGCTACATCTTTGCTCTGGAGAAACCATACATTTTTGTTGGTGTTTTGGTGGTTCCAGTCTCATGTGAAACCTAGAGGTGGGAAAATTGGCCAAAAATGTTCTTTATAGACACAATAATTTTCGCTTGATTTGAGCTGTTGAGTTGACTGTTACTTTTACTCAGATGGGTTTCACTTTTTGAATGGGTAGGCAGTAAAAGTTTGCTTATGACACCATTAATTAATCCATAATTCAGTGTGTGCATTATTCATTTTGTACATTGCAATCATCTTTTTGGCTTAGTTATTGCTCATGTATTGGCTGATGCGTGTCTCTGAAAACGAGTTTCTAAATGTCAATAATTCCAAATGCATCTAGTTCCAATAGCCTGTTGTTTTGGTTAGATGGATAATTTATTCCGGGACTGATAGGTACTAGACATGGTGCAACCACTCTGCAAGGTTCTTGACATTAAAGCTTGTGTGTGCTTTGTAAAGCTTCTGTTGATTGTTCGGTTAGTTCACCTCAACATTACTAGATGACTTTGCACCCATATGGAATACAAAATATTTCTCTGGCTTCTCCTCTGAGAGAGAAACTTGGCCTCTATCTCCACAAAAGACAGGGACCTCTATTTCCCACATCCTTTTCATAAAGCACGTGTGAAGAAAATACTTGTGTCTGTTGCCTACTTGGATCTGTTCATCCCCTCCATATAATTTCAGCCTTGTGATTGCTTCTTTTTTGCCACAATAAAAGTTATGTAAAGGTGGTGGGGAAAGCTGGTGGCTAAAGTGAAGAGAAAATGAGTAGCTGAGAAAAAGAAATGTGTTGGGTGACGTGGAACAATGTGAGAAACAGGAGTGATCTGCAGTCAGTGAGAAGAGAGAAGGGAAAGGTCACTGCTATGGCAGGGTAATAAAAAAAATGGAATGCGTCTACATCCCAACGATTGCTTTGGACATCAGCACCCATCAGCAGAGTAGTAGTGCAGAGCAAAAACCAAGAGAGCTCTCTTTTTAATGGCATACATTACAGCCACGGTCCATCACAGACAGATAGTGGTCAAGCAGCCAGTGTATCATTAATGCACAGTTAAGTGTCACCCTTGTGAGAATGCATGTGAACCTTCTATTTAGTATGGCTCCCTTTTACAGTGTAATTCACAGAGACTTATCTGTATAAAGATGCATGGGAGTGAATTTCCTGCTAATATTACTTGTCAAGGAGGCACATGGGACCTCTGAGATGATCCTTAACTCATCTTTGTCTTGGAGTGCTGTTTGATGTCTTTCCAAACCAGACGTCTCTTCTTTAGCACAAACTTTTAAGGTCTTCCTTCTTTTCTCTGCTAGTTGTAGACTTCACTCCAGGGCTTGCCCGCTAGCTCTGATATCTGATTTCCTCAAACAGTGGCTAATCTGTTTCCACTTTCTTTAATAGTAGCTTTGATGCATTTCTCACTGTTCTCTCATTCGTTATCCATCCAATCATCCATTGATGTCTAAAATGTGGAGGGATAGCAAAGTTTACAAACATTCTCACTAGTTCCTTTGTGGTCCTTGGTGTCTCTGACCCGTTCAGTAAAGTTCTCTTTACATTGTGTTCAGATTTGAAGCTTATTTCCCTGTCGATCTTAATTTTCACACCACTTTGAAACAGTAAAAGCTACCTGTTCTCATCCAGTCTTAGTACTGTTATCTCCTTTTATGTCATAGGACTGATTCACAAAGTTTCCAGCCTGAATGACTCTGCTTTTGCAGTCTGTGTGTTTTGCTACCTTATTCAGTATTTTTTTGATCTTCGCTGCCTTTATCAGCTTCCTGCTTTGTATGTTTGTTTGTTTCAGTTTCCTCTTCTTGTCAGTCCTTGCAGTCACATGCCGTCATGTCTGTGAAATCTAGGACTTTGAGGATTTTGACTATGTTTGTCATATCCCTGTCAATGGTACTCCTCAGTCAGAAAATGGAAGAAGTAGCAAGAGTGTTCAAAAACCTGCTTATCTCACAGTGGTCTCTGCTTTGAATGACTGTGAGTGAGATGCTTTTTCTGGGCTACTAACAAACCTTTAAATGGCCCAACTCTCTACAAATCAAAGGTATTCTCTGTGTTTATAAAATGTGTATGTTGATCTGAATGCCACTAGAAGCTCTGCAAGGTAGATGCCCTGACACAAATTTAGCATCCTGTTACTATTTCTGTTATCTGAGTTTGACCGGATAATTTCAAAATTAAGAATCCGTTGATCATCTCAGATTCTCCAGAATTTTCTTGATTAGAACATGCACGGTGTGGAAATAAGAACTTTCTCATGCAGGCATTTAATCAAGATACCACCTTCTACTCACGGGCAACATTTTTTGTTTCGCCCAATTTAAGACAAAAAGTTCATTTGTGGCAGAAGCAGAGGTTGGATGTCCTGTATTTAACAGCTCTGTCATCATTCTTCCATTCCACAGATTGTATTTTCATTACATAGGGCTGAAATGGCTTTCCACAATCCAGCATGTTTTCAAAACCCAGATCAGGAGAAAGGCAAGAAAGTGAGATTTACATAGTAGTAGACAGAGCTGTTGATTTTTCAAAGTATTTTCATTTTGAGTTTATTTTTTTTGAGCAGGTAAATGTTTAACATGATCTGTGAGGAACATTTTGGCCCTCAAAGCTTCTCATACTGCCAAGGCTCTGAAAGGGACAGAAGATGGGAATGCTCAGTAGCTGGCAGGAGCAGGCTCTTAATTATGATAGAAACTGAATGTCTCGCAGTGCTCTTTGCCAGGCCGCCAGTACCAGCTGCTGTAATGACAGCTTCTGGGGCCAAGCTGGTTGCTGCAGATCATGTATCTTGTTGAAATTTCTTTTTAATATTGTGTAAAAGGTTGCCTTCTCGTGTTCCAGTGTCATACAATTATACTAACTTTCTTGCATCGCATCCGTTTGCTAATGCAACTCCTTATTTTTGCTCTTATTCTTGGGGCAATTTCAGACAAACTTGCTTTGAGTATTTTCCGCTGGCAAACTGGACACACAGGTATTTCCAGGGACCATTGGCAGGGTTAATCTATCCCAACAACTTCTGTGACTGCTCTTTTTTGTGTTAGGCCTGAAAGGTTGAAGCGCATGGGCTTCTCTCAGGACTTGATTACACTCCTGGTCACGATCTGAGCCCACACGAGAAGGGCAGCCACCACATGTAACGCCCCAAGCCGTGTGTCAGGCTGGGTGAGAGCAGACAGCTCCTCTTTGCATAAACACCTGAGTGGGTATTTCTCATAAACATTGAGCTACCTTTGCAGAGGTGACCACACAGGACCATTGCATGTGAAGATCAGATTTCACATGAGATACGATTACAGCATTCAGCTCAAGCTAAGCTTGCTTTGCTGAGAGACTTCCAGCCTGGGATGACTGCAGCCAGACCACAGCTCCTCCCTCATGATTGTGTAAGGGAAAGGGAGGTCATTTGTGCTGGGTGTGGGATCTGGCATAGCATCAAGGGAGGAGGGTGAGGATTTGAGTCAGGTGTGGGAGTAGGGGAGGCAGACAGAGAGGCTTCTCCAGGGCATGAGAAAGGAGGGATAGAGGCCTGCTCTAAGATGAATGCAAGGTGGAGAATAGAGTACAACTTTATCCCAACAACTAATTCCATCCTGAACAGCCTAGTTCTCTAGTGAAGAACTAATACCTGGCTTTTTATCTCTGCACTGTGAGAAAACACATGGAAATGTACCACTGGATCCAACTATCCTCTCAATATTTTTATTTAGAGGAGATGTACTCTCTTTTAATTTTTATTTAGAGGAGGATTTTTATTTAGAGGAGGCCTGCTACGGAGAAAACAAATGGTGATGCTACAGAGGAAAAAGGCTTTGCTCACTGTTCATGTTTAATTAGGAAATGTACCAGAATGGATTTCGATTATCAGTAAAAAGGGATTTCCCTGATATGAAGGCAGGTGATTCTTCACCCTATTATCCTAAGTGGTCAGGTCCTGAACTTCTCCTGAGGCATTTCTCCCTCGGAAATCTCCCAGGAAGAGTCTTCTTCCATCAGAGGTAGTGTGGCCAGGCTGCCACAACCTTGTAGGAGGTCACCTTCCCCCGCTACCAAGCTCTGCAGGTCCCTGACTGGTTTGTTCCTCAGTTTCATGTTTGGTTTGGAGGAAAACCGAGACCTACAAAACCCGAGGGCTGACGCTAATCCCTGTGCTGCAGTCTCCACACCGGTGTCAGTGTCAGCGCCTGATGGATATGTACGTGCCGGGTTGTCCTGCTTTGCCACCTATAAGGATGGAGGAATGAGTCTTAAAAGCACTAAGCACCAACCTCAGCCTGCATCTGCTGATGTCAGCGTGGACTTCTGTGTTGACTTTGTGAGCAGATTTTCTGAAGTGCCATATTTGTGGTTACTTTGCTGCCTGGCATGAAATGGAGCGTGTGCCTGTCAGAGGGCTGAACAGTATCCTTCATTCAGCTTACCTCAAGCCCGTGGCTCAGGTAGCCCTGAGCAATAGCAAACCTCACTCACGAACAAGCCAGGTGGGACACAGGACACAGAATGAGGTGGGAAGCCAGGATTGTCTAGCCCTGATAAACCAAATCATCTGGATGTGTTTCAGCAGGGCATATCCATGCAGACTGCTGCTCAATCTCAAAGCAAGTGCCCGAAGCCATGCAGTTTCTGACCCAGGGTCAGATGCCCTCAGTGAAGCAATCCCTCTCAAGCATACTCCTGCCTGATTTATTTGAACATCGGACTGGATGAGCTTGGCAAAAGAAGGTAGTGTTACAGCATCATCGTGTTTTCTTTTGGTGGATCCAGTTTGCTTTATTCACATGCCTTTTTTCTGCCATTGTAATTATATTGTTTGATTTGGAGGGAGTTGTTTGCTTAATCATTGTCATCTCTCAGAAAATGATGTGGCTTTTATTTCTGTTGTGATCGTTCTTAAAGCATGGGACAAGATTCTTATTTGTTTGGTTTGTGCTGTTTTTCATTTTTCCAGGAAACCTTTCTGGTGAACCTAAAGCCATAGTCCTGGTCTTAAGTGCGTGGCAAAGAAGAAAGGATCAAGTTCAGGTTTTTATCACTACACGTATCTGAGGAGTCAAATTCTATTTGCAGAGAAACCAGTATCTATACTTGCCCACAGCCTTCAAAATGGCAAAGACTGAAAGTATGAGTCAAATTTATAGAATCTGATGTTAAAAGGCAGCAGTTACTTGATGTTCTCATGAAATGTCCACATAGCTTTGAGAAACCTGACCCAACCTGCCCTTTTGCGCTGACCCGGAGACTCAGGCACCTCCTCTATAGCTGTATTTTAGCAGTAACCCCAAGGAGCGTGTTTGTCTTTATTCAGACTATTAGTTTTCTGTCAGAGTACCTACCTTTTTAGATATTAGCCTTATTTTGTGCTAGGTGCTGTATAAACACAGTGCTTGATCTTCTGCCATCCAGCAACAGACTGACCGCAATGGCCAGACCATCTGATATTTCCTTTTGTAAGTCAGTGAAGTGATATGTGTCCTCTTGAAAGAAGTTAATCGTGGTTCTTCATTTGTACCCTCTGACCCACCATGGAATGCCTTCATATTACAGGGCAGGATAAATGGCTGATTTTTTTCATAGGTTTTAAGGGATTACATTGCCGCCCACAAAATACAGGCTGCAGAATTTCTCTCTAGTGATTTTTGTGTGAAGTCCAGTGATCTCAAGAAGTAACAAAATGGTTTCAGAGAGATATTCAGTCCTGATAAAGACTTCAAGTGGTGGATAATCCATCACAGCCCTTACCGAGGTCTTCCACCTGTTAATCAACTTCATAATTCAAACTTCATATTGCGTTTCCCATAGCAATTTTTTCAAGCTTCAGTCCTGCCTCACTGGATCTTACTGTTAGATTCAGTAGCTACAACTGTGAAAAACATCCTCTCCTCATAGAGATGAGGCTGCTCATATTATCTTTGATAATCTCCACTGACTGAACTCCTTGTGTTTATCACACTTCAAAAGAATGTTATTGTTCTTTTTTGGTGGTCCATTTCAAGATCCTTTAAACATAAAGCTACTGGCTTTAGTCCCTTGGCAAACAAAAATAAGATTATTTGAGGCCTCTTCAGTTATCCTCTTTAGGGAATTTTCATACCGAAGATCCTCCTTAAGGCAGCTAATTCCTATCTGTGGAAGCTTAAATAATAACTACCTATTTATAGGTATGTTAACTCTACCATTCATTTCCATCTGGTCTTGTGTGTAAGCCTCAGCCATGGCTGCCATTTCTGAGCCCACTGGGAATTTGTGTAACTGTGTGCTGAGAGAGAAATGCATACACCTCTCCCACTACCTTCTAGGTTTTGTACAGGCACAGAAAAACAATTAATGATACCACTAGGAATAAAGAAAAGGAGAAAACAGAAAGAAAAAAACCAAACCAACAAACAATTCTTCAGCTAAACAGCAGTGCTTGTTTTGAAATTCTGATCCTGACTTAACATTTACCAAACCTTTATGCAAATTACTGTATATAATAATGACCACTGGGAAGCAAGCCATGAGCTGACATGGCAACTAGGAAAAAACCTCAGTAATGTGCTTTGTTAGAGGTCTCAGGGCAGATGCTTCTGTACAATTGTCTAGTACCACATTAGGGTTCCCGTCTCATCCCCAGCTATGTAAGTTTCTCATATATTTCTATCTCATGGCAGACTTCCCATGTCATATCTGTCAGCTGCACGTGGGTGTCTCATGTACCTTGGGATCGCCTAAATGGTAGTACATGATGAGGTGTGTATAAGGAGGCAAGCCATGCAAGTGTTCACTAGTGAATTTAAGTGATGTACAGATTACAAATCACTGTCTTGTTTGGGTTTCCTTCATCCAACAAGTCTGAATTGCTTGCCACACCCCTACAGAGCCGCTATCATGGTTTCCTGACTGTGTATGGTGTACAACGTGTGTTTTCTTGTAAACTATTATCTCATCAGTGAGATGAGTTTTGTAACTAGTTACAGTAAAGCTGCCTTTAAATAAATGACTGTTTCTTCTGAAGAAAAGACTGTAAAGAAAAGGGAAAATCCATTTCTATTTTAGCTATGAGGGACCATAGTACAAAATTAAGTGACAGCACATATGAAAAAAAGCTGCAGTTCATGAGAGAAAAAAAGAGACACTCTTGAGCCACTAGTCAAAAGTCTATTCTTGGCATTTCAGCTACACTTACATTTTGTTGCATAATCTCTTACAGAGAATGTCATAGCCATAGCTGAGGAGAAACTGGCCCTCATCACTAAGCTGGTGCCTATTGGTGTTTAGGCATGCCAGCTCAAGCACAGAATGTATGCGTGTTCCTGAACCCCGTGAGGTGGCCTCATCAGGAATGGAGAGCTCCAAGAGTTCTGAATTTGGCTCTAACATCAACTGAATTTCAGTCAGGAACAGCAATAATAGTTCATAAGGACTGCAGAAACAAAATAGGCCCAGTTTGCCAAGGGCTTCAAGCCTACCTGGAGAAATTACTTCATTGGTTTAGATAGAGCACTGAAGAACCTGCCAATGCCAATGATATCTGATTAACATCAAAGACAGGAAAAGGAATCTTAAGTTCTTGCTGTATCTGAAACATCCACCTCTGTGCCAGAGGGTTTGAGTTTTTAATTTATTGCCCAATCAATACCCAGAAGGGTGGGACCGGGAAAGGTTTTCCTCGGGTAGATCATCAGCAGGTATGACTGAGCTTATTCTTGGAGGGGCTCTGCAAGGCAGGTATATAGAAGGGGCTGATTCCTTTGCAAGTCAAATGTGTGATACATCACCACTTCAAGTGAAAAAGGAAAGACTTTCAGAAATATGTGTAGAATATGTGTGTAGAATAAACAGTCCTTACAAATCTGGAGCTAAGCCTGGAAGAGAGGAGGCCCATAGCTCTTAGCCACCGAGCTAACGTTGCCCAACTGAATCTCTATATCCAGACAATTCTTCTCCACCAGTATCTACCTACTGACCCTTTTCTGTCTTAATCACAATCCAGTCAAGGTAACTCATGTTCTTCCTAGTTTGAACTTCATCACATATTCTTGCTTCCCTTCAATGTTTAGCCCATATCCATATGATCCAGTAGTACAGTCACAAGTAACATCACCCACTTATTTGTACTCTGATCCAGTCAAAAGTAAGAAGAAAGTATTTACAAGATACATCTGTGTAGCTATTCCCTTCAGAAAAAAAAAACCAAAACATCAGAATGATAGAGCTTTGGGGAAAAATATCAGAATGCCAATATGATTTTTAACAAAAACCTCAGATTCTTACAGGCAGTATTTGCCTACACAATGCACCATTAGGACTAGGTCTACTATGAACATTTTGATCTGTTGTACCCAGTGCAGGCCACTTGCACAACTGAAAATAAACTGGCTAAGGATCAAAGCTGAGAAAGAAACGTCTATTGCTAATATCTTAGCTATCATCAACTTGTTTACACAGGCAAGCATATTATTATTTACCTAAAGGTCATTTAAGAATACGACAACAAAGAATTGCATTAAGAAGAAAGACTAGGTTTCATTTGGGGTTATGAAAAATTTCTACATTACCATAAATCAGTCAGGACTTTGTCTACACAATTCAGGCTGAGATTCGTAGTGCTGATAGCTGACATGTTTATTCATTACTGGTTTTCTTAGAGGAAGCCTGAAATAGGAAATCTTAAGAAGGTCGTTAGAGATAAGAAGTGGAGAGCACTGATGTTTTACTTTAAAAAAAAATAAATAAGGAGAAATGGAGCAATTTCACTTCCTGGAATACTACAAGCCATAATCCAGAACATGGTTATTTTAATTATGGGGATATATGATAAGAAAATCTGCTACAAGTCAATAAAAGATCAAATTAATTACTGACTTGAGAGCAAATAGGGTCTACGTCACTTTGCCATGAGAAGGTTTGGAAATATATGGGTGGATTTATAGACAGCATATCAGGAAAGTTTTCATTTTACACTGTAAAAAAGATGGGTCACAGCACTTGCCTGAATGATTTCTTTTCCAAATGGCTACTTAGTTTCCAGGAGAAATGAGAGATGGAGAGTTCACAGCCTCTAAACCTCTGCATGAGTCTTTACTGCCTGGAAGTTAATTTCTAGCCTGTATTTGCTCCACTACAACTCACAGCCCTTGAACTTTATCTTACTTTTGCCATATTGAACTCACTTTCATTTTTGAAATACTGAGTACTCTCCTTGGGACAGCTAGAAGGTCACAGTGGCCTAGTGGCAGCTTGATATGCAGGGTTGCAGGAAGCCTCTGCTCTTTTTTGGCTCTGACATCGGCCACTGGCTGGTTCACTCAAATGATCCCTCTATGACTAATTTAAGGATATAAATCTTGGTGAAATGCAACCGAGGAGAGTGTTTAAATACTGCCCCCTGCCATTTTTTTCCCCCTCTAAGTAGATTGACACATTGAGTAAATTCTTTAAAACACATTCTTCTAAGATCAACACATAAATATAACTGCTTTCTGTGATCCTGGATGTCCAGGACCTTTCACTGGCAGGTTTTTCCCCAGCTTACTCATGGCTCCAGAAAGCAAAAGGCTGATATCTCATCCTTGTCTTTGCTTGCCTCTCACAATGTAATGGGCTTCATGCATCACTCATCCCATGCTGCTGGGGACCCCAGTGCTTCCCACTGCCAGGAAGGAGCTGCTCTGCAGCAGGAATATAGGTGTAACCTCATTGGAGAAATGGACTCTTAATGGGTTGGCAAGCTTGCTGGATGAAGTCGAATTAAAAAGATACGCCAGCAATGTCTTGCCCAGGCTCTTGTTTCTCCATCTTGCTCAATTAAAATAATATTATACCAATAGTATCTAATTCTGGCAGTACTTAGACTACAGGAGAATAGTGTGCAATGAAGCTGCTTAAAGAAAGTCCAGTAAAGTGTTGAAATCAGTTCTTTTAAAATCACAACTATTCAGTAGAACCTATTTTTGAGAGTGTTATTTGCATAGCTATCTTTGAGATGTCTGAGGGTTTTGGTTTGTTTCATTTGAAAAAATAAAGTCCATTAACTCTACCTTACTTTACCACATGGTGCCTGTGCCTTTCTAGAGATAGGCTGTCAGCTTTGTAATGAGATTGCATGGCCTTGTGACTGAGCTTTGTCAGACTCGCTCTCATTCACCTGTCTGCAGCTTTGCTGCACTTAGTTTGGCTGTTAACAGCGATTTTTGTAAGTAGTTCTATGTACAAAGTGGTGTTTACAACTCAGTGATGGAGAGAAATACAGGTATGGTACAATCACAGAAGCCCTGAGAAGCAGAGTCACAGGGTGTGGTATAGAGGTGGATAGGTATGGGATGATAGGGGCAAGCTACAGGCCTGGCACAAGGGAAGGCTATAAGCAACTCATCAGCTGTCATTTGCAGACCTGGAGTTGCACTAATCTGGGTTTTGGGAGAAGAAAGAAACAGTGCCTCATATATGCAGACTGCCTGATACATATTACATTCTGTATCACAGTGATCTAGACCCAAGTGAGAAAAAGAATGGTGCTGTTCACAAACATGAAATTACCCAGGTGGATCCTAGAGGGAGGGTGAAGGAATCGGCAACATTCTCCCAAAGAGGAACTTCAGAGGCTGACGAATTACAGTGTCACCCTCTTCAGCAGCCCAAAGCTGCTGACTTCAAGATGGAGTCAGTGGAAAGGTGATCATTACCCTGAGAGAAAGCACAGGTGCTACATGCATTGCAATTTTAATTGTTTAAAATTTATTTATATATAAGATGTGCTTCCTCTTGTCCCATAAAGAAACATTTTGTGTAACAGACTCATCAGTTCACCTGCTTTTTAATTGCTTAGGGCCTTCAAAGGAATTCCTGAATCACTGAAAATTTCCTTGCTGCATAATGTCAGCAAAAGGCTTATGAATCACTTAAAAGCTTCAGGTTTTTTTTTATTTTTTAAATCAACTATACCCATTAGATCTTGTGCCTGCTGCTACAGATTGCACTGAATTCCACTACCAGCAAGAAATCTACAAAACCAGGGTTTATTTTTGCTTTCGGTCTTTATTTCTTTGATAAATACTTCTGTTCCTGAATAGAAATCGATTAAACACAGCAAAATCAAAGCATTGCAAATCCTTTGGCTGCATTTATTGTGTGTGAATTCAAACCTCCACAAGAGCATCGGTTACCCTTGTTTGCTGTTGAAGTGTGGGTAGGGGTCAAGACTACTCTGTACAAGTACTATCAGCACATCAGGTGGCCTCTAGGCCAGATCAGATTGTTAGACTTTGGGACGTGAAGCGGAAGCACAGAGAGATAACCCAAAGAAACACCCAGTAAGACAGCGACAGCAAGGAGGGGGGATTATTTCTTCTCTTACGGAGTCAGTTTACAGTACAAAATAAGCTCCAAATGAATAAAGAGCTCCTCTGCAGGGATGATACAGAATCCCTGTTTGTAGTTACTTCTCACTAACTGTCATGGGTATCTCAGCATCTCTTGGCTCAGGATGCCTCCAGAAGGATGATTTTATTATTGTTCAGTACTAAGGCTTTCATTTTATATTATGTGTTTTATTCTGCAATGCTTCTGTATATCCAGAATTGTGAAGATCACGTTCACAAGAGCAGTGCCGGCGGGACTCCTGCACTGAGGAATCTGAACTATTAAGAGGATGTGGCAACAGCACTTGAGACATCCAGTCACAGGTAAGAATAAATGCACAACTGTAGCACTGCTTTCACTTTAGACAGTATATGTGACGTTTGTTTTGGCTTCAGTGAGGTTTGCTATCACATGGTCTTCAAGACCCTCCTGGACACATTCCTATGCAACTGGATCTAGGTGGACCTGCTTTTGCAGGGGGCTTGGACTAGATGACCTCTAAAGGTCCCTTCCAACCCTACCATTTTATGATTCTATGAATATAATGAGATTAAAAAATGGTAAAAGACCATTAAGGCTGTAAGATTGAAACTCCAAAACTTTGCTTAGGACATGCCTAAAAAGTTATTACAAGACCTAAATGTCTTTAATTCAGCCCCTTTAGCAAAGGGGCTGTAACAAAGTGTTCACTACCTGACCATAGACTGTGTTTTCAATAGGCTTTCTACTTCATTCAAAGCACAGCTGATTATTTTCAACATTCTTATTGCATGGGATTAGTGGGGTAGAGGAGTGCAAAAGGCAGCATGTGAGGGAGGACCTTGTGGGTCATGGAGGAAAAAGGGTGCTTGCTTCAGGTGTGAAAGTGACAGAGGTGAGGCCTTGGAATCCAAATATCTCCAGAAACACAGAGAATGAAGCTTCTTCTTTTGCAAGGCTTGTTTATATAAAAATAAAATTCATGAAAAATGAGTTTTAAATCTATAAGATTCAAAATAAGTGACTTTTTAAATTGGCAGACATGCATTCAGTTTGCTAGATTCAAATTCACAGCTGGAACCAGCATTCGTTCTCCCTCTTGACTATAAATGAATAGATGAATCCAAGCCTTGTTCTGGCCTTCATTGATGTCTTCAGGATGGATTTTGGCTTACTAAATGAAGGGACCTATGAAAACAAACCTTTTTGCACTAAAATCATAAGAAAATGCAATTAGCTAAAAGAAGCATCCAAGTGCAGACAAACTGAGATACCTCAGGTTATCTTACCTGCAGTTGCGAAATCCCTGCATAACCAGTCCACTCTTTTTAGAATTGGGTGTTACAAAGTTCTTTGTGTGATAATAGGGAAACATCATGTGCAACAACCACTTGTTATAGCTATTTTCTTTCTGGAATTTTGTTTTAGAGAGAGCTTGACCCAGTTAGCAGCAAAACAAGGGAACCTGCCACATTTGATTTATTGCACCTTGCTTTGCAGACATGGGAGAGTTGGGAACAGTCACCTGTAGCTTCATTACCCATCAGTGTAAAGTAGCTAGACTTTGTGAATTAAAGAAAAAGCCTAGTTGTCGAAAAAGCCTTTTCAAATTTGGTGGGTTTTTTTGGCTGAAATGTAAGAAATTGAGAAGGCCTGTGCACAACGGCACAGGGACTACATGAGTTGCACTGGTTATGTGTCCTCAGAGAGTCTAAGAAAAGAGGAAAGGGAACCAGCCAAAAGACATATTTAAGAGAAGGTTCACAATCTTCCTCATTACCTTTGGGATTGTTTCCAAACTCTAAAGCTAAGAAAGAAAAGCCAAACCTGGACTTGGCAAAATAAATAATCTACATTGTAAAATACAGGATGTCTTGGGATGGTTTGTGACATTTAGTAATGCTGTATGTCATGGACAGCACTGAGAGAATAATCCACAGAAGTACAGCTGGTTGAAAATTGCTTCCAAGACCATTTCTAAATGAACAATTAAATAAAAATTTTGTCCATTTTATAAGCACTGTAATGCAAAAAACCTGTTAGAGCTATTGCAAATGGGAAATCTCAAAAATATTCTTACTGGAAATTACTTGGCAGAGATGATTTTGATATTTTTCAGAAGTTACTATTTTAATTTTGAGATGCTTATGACTAGGAGAAGTAAATCCTATAATATCATTCTTTATTAGTAATTAGAGTTCTCTTCATATCACAAATATGCAAATATGCAATAAAAACAAGTTTAGTGTTTTACTTCCTCCAAAGGGCCATCAATGGCACAGTATCAAACTGGCATCCTGTGGCCAGTGGAGTTCCACAGGGATTGATTCTGGGGCCATTCTTGTTCATCAATGACATGGATGAGGGGACAGAGTGTACCCTCAACAAGTTGGCTGATGGCACCAAACTGCGAGGACTGGCTGATTCCCCAGAAGGCTGTGCTGCCATTCAGCAGGATCTCAATTGGCTTGAGAGTTGGGCAGAGAGGAAACCTCATGAGATTCAACAAGGACAAGTGCAGAGTCCTGCATCAGGGAAGGAACAACCCCAAGCACCAGTACAGGCTGAGGGTCAACCTGCTGGGGAGCAGCTCTGGAGAGAGAGTCCTGATCGATAATAAGCTAAACATGAGTCAGCAATGTGCCTCGTGGCCAAGAAGGCCAATGACATCAAGGGATGCATCAAGAAGAGTGTGGCCAGCAGGTCAAGGGAGGTTCTCCTCCCCCTCTATTCTNAGGTGATGGAGCCCTGGCACAGGCTGCCCAGAGGGGCTGTGGAGTCTCCTTCCTTGGAGGTCTTCAAGACTTACCTGGACATGTTCCTATGCAACCTGATCTAGGTGAACCTGCTTCTGCAGAGGGATTGGACTACATGATCTCTAAAGGCCCCTTCCAACCCTACCATTCTGTGATTCTATGATATAAAAATGGTACTTAGAATTAATTTCTCACAGATAACCTGATTGTACCCAGTTTAAACTTGATCTACAAGGAAAGGAAAGGCTTGCACATTAATCAAGAGAGTTCAGGCATATTTATGTGTTTCTCTGCTCATCACTAGTGTCATGGTTTAACCTCAGCCAGCAATGGAGGACCAAGCGGCCCCTTGCTCATTCTTTCCAGTTTGCATACTAAGCATGACATCCTGTGCTACGGAATATATGGTAAGTCTATCATGTATGATTTATTGGTGATAATGTTCTCTATGATACCTGAGCCATGGTATAGCCTTTTAAATAGCTGCAGTTAATGTTACACTAGGAAACGGGATGTAATTAAAAGCATTTATGAAACATGGTTAAAGGAGAAATGGACTTTTGCAATGCTACTTTTCTCACTAGAATGAAAGAGGAAGCAGAAATTTGCTTCAAAAGATTTTATGTCCTCATAATAGGCATGAGCTACAGCACATTTTAGCCAAATTTGAGGGACTGTTGCTGTGTGTCCACGGAGAAGTGGGGAACTACCTGTTGGTTTCTGGTTCATTTTACGCTCTCATTTACTGCCTACCACAGGTTACATGCTTGCTGCTGCTATGCACTATTTTTGCCATCCTTTACACAATGTGATTGATATATCAGCAGTGCAATTGCAGTAAAATCTGATCATTCTTGCCCTCAAACCTGTAAGTTCATTGTGAATAATAACCATGTATATTCCAGCATTATCTCAGACCTAAACTTTTATGAATTTTCATCCTGCCTCTCAGCAATACCGCCACTGTTACAGACTAAATAACGTTTTCTGCATGTGTATAGTTCCTGTGGGCTGCAGGAGAAAATATGCAGGAATAAAAATGGCCCAGAGCCCAGGCAGGGAATCTTGTGAGTCTGTGTTTGTGCAGAAGAGATACCTGATCTATCACGGGAGCTCTTAAACACTACCTAAATAAAATACAGTGCAGCAGATGAAAGCTGCAGTACATGAGATCAGAATAAGATTTATTTGAAAACTATCATCTGATTTCCTATTACACGTTTTCCCATTCTAATGCAGATTACATCTTTACTAGCTTAGATATTTATTCACAACTTTGATAGAACTATGATATCATCATTTGACCACATAGGCATCTACCTGGCCAAGGGGAAAACAGTATAGTCCCATCTGCAGCTCTGTTCTAACCAGGTCACCATTGCACACATTTGCATTGCCTTAAACCTGAATTCTCCTCTCCCCAGACCACTTTCTTTCTATCATGCCTGAAGGGCCAACACTGGTACTTCTCTGCTGGGACATGAGTCCTTTCTAGGGCACACGTCCAAACTCAGTAGAGGTATCAGCCCCACCACCCCCTGTCTGCTGATGAAAGGCCTTTCAAAGACAGTATGGATAACAAATGGTCAGTCTTTCAAGAAACTGCATTCGCTTCCATTGCCAGCTTGGTTAAATGGAGAAATAAATGCTTAATATGGTGGTAGAATGGTGATAGACCATGGTCCATGTGCTGACCTGGCTTAGTGGAGTAGTGAAGCACTCCACAATTGGAGATGCATATGTGCATATGTGCGTGTGGCAGAAGAACATTTTTGCGCTCAGAAGTTGGATTTCCTCAACCTTGCTTTAAGCAAGCATCCCTGCTCTGACTATAAAATTTGCCAGTGTGTTTCAGGAAATGAAAATCTCCTCTCCAGGCTGTACCCTACAAAGTGTCTGGCATGGTGTGTGCACCTTGGGAGAGCTCAGAGGATTGTGAGATTCAAGCTGTGTGTCAGCTGTGTGAAAATATACTTGGGGCCCACAGCTGATGATACCACTGCAGTTTTTGCCTTGTAACTAAAGGCTTTATGCTTCCATTTTGAAATAAAGTATTTAAATACTAGTTCCTCCTGTGCTTATCTGTCAAGATCTCAACTCTTGCAAACACAAGGAGTACTCTGGGACAGTGGAGTGTTTCCTCTTAGCACACTGAGTGACAGGCACTATGTCTAAAGGCTGTTTTGACAATATCTCTTGGCTTGATGAAGAAACATCTTTGCCTCCCTCTTTGCATGTGTCCAAGGGAGCCAACACTATCACTGTGATATGGAGTTCCCAGGAAAAACAGGAGGAAATATTAATTGATAAAGATTAATTTGGCTTATGGTGGTTCTTTACCACTGAGGGCAAGGAGAGGTGCAGGACAGCCTTTGCTCCTCACCCTTGAACTAACAAGTTAGTAATAACAGCCTCTGGGAGGGTCATTCCCAAGCCTTTCCACAGATACTCTGAGGTGTCCCCATGTCTCTGCATAACTTTTACCCTCTGTAATTTTCCTGCCTCTCCCTTTTCAGGGCCCCTCCTCGCAGCCCTGACTGCAGTCTCCTTCCTCCTCAGGCCACCCCGGGATGTAGCAGAGGTGCCTTGGCACAACACTATGCCCACCCCACTGCTCCCTGCTTGTCCCCTGGGGACAGTGATTCCTGTCTTGTGGGGCAGGAGGGTGGGAAAACCATTCTCAGCACCTTAATGAGTGAAGCACAGTGAGTGTCTGCTCTTTACCCCTTCCCAGACTTGCTTACAGAGAGGACTCTACTCCAGAGCCATCGAAGTAGCTCTTGGCTCCTTCTAAAAGAACTTCATGCTGACCCCCGGAGATGCTGGTAGTATCTCCTCCGCAGTTAGCACCTCTCCATATCATTTTTGAGTCATCTTCCTCTATTACATAGGGTAGGGCTGATTTATAATATAGAGTCAGAACTGTACATGTTTCTGTATTTGCAAAGTTTTTTTACCACTTCTTAAACTGTCTAAAGGAGGTTAGAAGTTTATAATTGGGTTTTAAAAGGGAGAGAAGGTATCCACATTAAAATGCTCATACAAGTCTTTTATCAGAACTTTATATAGAGGGTTGCTTAACAATAATCCTAAGATTTATGAAATTAAGGAGCATTTTCCTCCTCAGTGTGTCTTGATCAATACCTGTAAGTCTGTATTTAAAAATATTCCATAAACTTTACCTCGTGATGGTTTCAGCTTTAGCATAGAGTTTATGCTATAGTAGAATAAACCCTTGAGAAGAGTAAACACACGTTACCTGGCTCTAAGAAAAGGGAGGGAAAAGTGATGTTTTTCTCTCATGCAATGTTTTTCCTTCAGGCTGTTTTTTTTCCTAGTAACTAATCAAAAAGGCTTCTTAAAATTTTGGTATTAAGTTATGATTCCCTCATCAGAGGATTTTTAAATGAAGGTGTTTCCCTGTTAACTATTTTTTTTCCAGGCAAACATAATTTGTCTGGCTACATGATTTAAGTGTCAAAAGGGGGCACTGGCAAAGTCCACAGTGGCCATGGCTTAGTGGGATGGATTGTTGTAGTGGCCTCACTTCTGCAACTTAGACAGCACTGTGAAAGCTGGGGGAATCATGCCACCGCCTTGCCATGAGCTTGTCAGAGGAGTCTGCCAGGCCACGTCATCTCACCTTCCAGCTAACCTGGAAATATTGTGTCCAGTCTTGCCTTATGCAAGCCCACAATACATCCAGCACTGCAACTTGCTGCAGTACTCAGTGAGAGTATTAATTAAGCTCTCAATGGTGAGGAATACTTGTGCTCTCAAGCTAGTAATATTCAGGCACATTTCCAGAAATATAACATTCTTCTGAAGAAGGATGTTCTTTAATATCAGGCTTTGAGATTTGCAAAGTGATAGCAGCATAGTCCAAATGAACAATTATAATTTGGCAGATTACTTTTCATTTACCATTTAGAATAACAAGAACTGTGTCAGAGTTTTATTTGATTAACATTCACCGTCTGTAGTGATCAAAGAACTATGTCTAAAAAATTAGCATTTTAGGAGAAGGTCTTTGATAGCCAGCAATAAAATTCTCATACCTAGCCTGAAATCATTCCCATCTGCATTCTTTATTATCTTAAAATTTATGAAGTCTCATTAATGAAATTAAATAGATAGTAAGCACATCTAAAGCTTCATCCTAGCACAAGATGGAGACTCCACATAATTAGGGTAACAGCTGTTATTTTATTTCTTTGCTCTGCTCCTCCTTCAATTAGTATGATTCATAGTTTAAGAAGGAAAGGGTCAGAGATTTTTTTAAAAGCTCTCACCCATTTTAATCTCACCTTATACTTTGTGTCTTCTGAGCAAGCTGGGTTCTGACTCTCCCTTCATCGGGAGTCTACCAATTAGTGGCTTGATTATGTGGATCATGTCCAGGAAAAAAAAAAACCCAAACTTTGGCCACTGCAGTTACAGTTTTCCCTGCTAAAGGATTTTGTGTTTTTGCTACAGCATCAATAGAATTCAAAGAGCATGACTTGTACAACATGTACAATGCCATTGGCCACAGTACCTGAGGGAACAAGACTATTGATTGAGAGTCTGTATACAGCAGAAGTCAGGGAGCACAAAGGGTGAGGAAGTATTACTGTAGCAGGAGTTGGCTTGAGCTATTTTCCAGCACTAAGATTGTGTGGTGTAGAACATCCTTTTATAAACAGGACTTTTATAATACATTGCATTAGGTAACTAATGCCATGAGGAATGTGTTATTTGAGTTTATGCAGTTTTAACAAAGACTGGTAAAGAAGTATCCCTCATTTATTACTTCTGATAGAAAATTGTATTTCAACAAATCAAACTTTTAATAGAAAAATATATACAGAAAACTGTAGGTGTTTCACAAAAAAAATCCCCAACCCAACCCAGAAGTGCAAGGTTCATAGGTTTTGGGAGGGGAGTGACTGTTTTCCAGTCTGTTAGGAATTTTCTAGTCTGTTTCCAGTCATTGTTTGTTTGGAATTACAGATCAGCTTGTATCTGGGAATGTCATGATGTTTGCTCCTGCTGCACACACCTCCTGTGATCCTGGCTCCCTCTCATTGCACCTGCAGGGACTGATCTGGAGCAGCCACCTTGGCTGCTGCTCACTGCAGCAGGGAACCTGCTTCCTCTCACCCTGGCAGGTGCAGCAGGAGCCAAGCACTGAGCTCACAGCACGCAGTGTCAGAAGTAGGGGACTGACTATCCTTTGCCTTATTTGTCCAACCAGTTGCAGCAAAGTTCTCTCTGGGGCCATGAGAAGGGTATGTGCTGCCTGGGGCACACATGGCTCACTGAGACTCAGTGCTGCTCCTTCACCAGGCACTATGAAACCAGAGCTGCACTCCGGTGGAAGTGGTACCTGAAGATGCCCATTGGAAGAAAGGAGTCTCCCTGTCCCCAGGAGCAAGGCATTGCCTGTCCTCATGCATTTGCCTTTCAAATCAGGAAGGGCCAATGTTTCATGATAGTTAATGATTTCTTGTCCTCTTCCATGCTCAAAGTAACTGATTTACAAGGAAGCTGAGAACTAAAGATTTTGAAAACAACACACTTTGTTACACTAACCAGCATTTCCCTGGGATGTGACAACAAATGATGACCTCTAGCAGGGTCCTGTTTCCTATCTAATCAGTGATTAGCTGGACAAGACATTTAGGGTGTCTGACATGAGAAACTAATGGTACTGTTTTCTGTACTGATTTTTGAAGCAGGGAGATGAAAAGCAAAGTGACTGTGAATGCCTCGTTGCTTTTAATTGTGTGTTTGTGGAGGTGTCACTCCGTAGGTGTATCAGAAATGTATTCTGTACATTCACCATACAACTAAAATACTGCACCAACAGTACCTGTTGGAGATTCAAGTGTCCCAAGGCAGCAAGTTCCAAGGAAGGAAATGTACCCACAGCCTCAGTGATGTATGAGAGACAGACAGAAAAAAGCCTAAACTTGACATTGAAGTTGATTCCAGAATATTGCAGCAACGGAAGCAAAACACACGTTCAGACTTAAATTTTCAAAGCAGCTTACAGAAAGTGTGAAAGCTGACAATTACTCAATGATTTGCACAAACTCAATAGCATCACAGTAGACTGTCTTACAACCTGTCTATTTTTGCATTGGCAGAAGCGGTCACATTTCTCTTCCAATCTTAATGAGTTATTACATGGAAAGCAAAATTTAAAATAAATTTTAAGCAATAATTGCTTGTGAGCAAAAAGAAAGCAAAATAGTCCCACCACTGATACAACTCTGGTTTTCAAGACAGTGGCTGAAATTGAACTTGCAACAGTAGCAGTTTTAGATTTAGCTTAACTGCATAGACCCACTTGAATCATTCTGCAGGTTCTCTGTAACACACAGAGACCCTGGAGTTTTAACAGAAATTAATAACAGCACACCCGTGTGTCAGGTACCCACAGTAGTACATAGAACATGGAAAGAGTGCAACAGGTGGCTGGCAAGGCAGATCCAAATCCAGCTCTGTGAGACTGCACCTGTCTGAGGCACGTTTGGTCCATGAGCGATACTGTACGCATGATGACAGAGGTTTGTCTCATGCACTCAAATGTTTACAAGTTAGATATCTGCCCTGTACAGCTTCACAGAAATGCTACAGATAGAGTGAGCTTATTGCAATCTGATGGACAAGTTTGAACCTTCTTGGCAACAGCTGTGCAGTCACTTCTGCTAAGGAACAATTGCCTTAGCACATCAGACAATGTGTTGTTTTTGACCAATGTAACATTAGTTTATGATTCACCTGACATATCCCTTGAACTATGAAACTGACCTGCAGCATTAACAGAAGTATTGAGAATTGTCATTTATAATAAATTTCCCTGATTTTTTTTCCTTGGAATGGCCCAAAAAGCTTTGAAGGCATTAGCATTTTAGGGTGTTTCACATACAGTTCCAGAGTAAGAGGAAAAATTATAGCTGAGGAACTATTTTGGATGCTTCATGAGAAGTTTAAGAAATGCAGACTTTCTGTTAAATCAAAGATGTAGGTAAAGATGTGCTTTAGCAGTGAGAAAGCTGTGTCCTCACTGCTAAGGAAGAACTAACTCCTGAAAAGCATGTACCACTAACCCTCAGAAACCTGTTTCACAGAATAATTCAAGTTTAATGACAATAATTTTTTGATAGTCACAACATTCCCACACACAATTCCTAAAAGTAGTTTGGCAGATTGTTCATCAAAGGCAGATGTACTGTTTTAACTCAAATCTTTAAAACCTGTTGTCAAAACCATGATTAAATCAGCATCTGAGTGTGCTGTGGGTGATGCTATGTCCTGGTTTAAGATGGGGTAGAGGCAATTTTTTTCTATCTTTTGGATTCAGTATACACACGCACACATCCAGTGAAGGGCTACAATGATGATGAGTGGACTGGAGCATCTCTCTTAAGAGGAAAGGCTGCAGGACCTGGAAAAGACTGAAGGGACACCTTATCAACACTTATAAATACTTGAAGGACAGTTGTTGAGAGGATGGAGGGAGTCTTTTTTCTGTTGTGCCCAGTGACAGGGTAAGGGGTAATAAACATAAGCCGTATCACAGGAAGTTCCACTTGAACACGAGGAAAAATGTTGCTCAGTACATAAATGGGGGGTGGGGGGAGAGTCCAGGAGAGGTAGATCACTGCTTAGGCATCCATCAGTGGCTGGTGAGCAATTGCACAGGGCATCACTTTTCTTGAGGTTTATCTCCTTTTTGTTAATCCCCTTGATTATTATTATTAGATATAGTAGTAGCATTGTTATTATTATATTCTATTTTACTTTATTTCATTTACTAAATTGTTCTTATCTCAACCAGCAAGTTTTACTTTTTTTTTTCCCAATTCTCCTCCACATCCCACTGGGGTGGCAGAACAGGGAGGGGGTAGTACAGTTGGCATGAGCAAGCTGCTGCATGGTGCTGAGTTGCCAGCTGTGGGTAAAACCAAGACATGCTATCACACCAATTAGATACTTGCCTTCCTTTAGAAGCTTATTGATCTACTTCTCCTGGCATACAAAAGCAGGCTACTGAAGATGCAGTGCAAATATCACAACACATCACAAGTCCACACACCACAAGGCAGGAGCACTGTAATTCCACTGGTTTCCAGCGCAAAATAGCAAGTGTGATCAATTTTGTAGTCATGAGATACCGTTTGGCCCATGTGTTTGTTAGCCTAACACGTCAAGCTCTCTTTTTTCCTCACTGAGGACCAGTACTATCTGTGCTACTGTGAGTGAGCTGCTGGCACTGGTAGGCATCTGTATCCCTCTGGCAGTGACTGTTAATGCAAGTCTGAAGAGCGGCATGCACAGCAGCTGGCAAGAAACTCTCAGAGTAAATCACCGTCTGCTGGTTAAGCCCACGGCAGCCAATAGTTATACAGAGACTACATGTATTAACTGGATATGTATTAACTGAAGTGCAGGATCTCGTCCAGCCTGTGTAGAAAATCCTTTTGATGAAAAAGAAAAGCTTTTTATGTCACCAGCTCACCAAATAGCCATCTCATTTAAACCATCAGCACTGCTCTCCTAAATTCCTGCATAATTTTCCATGCTTAAAGAACATACGTGTTGACTGGCAGCAGCTGAGACGTGCTAAAAGCCATCCAAGAAATATGAAAAGTGGCATCCGACTGTGTGAGCCTGCAATAAACCACTAATCTTTTTGAATGCATTCTTCCATTTGGGCAGACTTTGGTTATTAGATGTGACACATATTTCACATATTACAAAACTGATCATTATTGTGTAGCTGGCTAATCCTCAGTTTGAGGAAGGATTCTTTCACTTGTATAGAAAGACTGTCAACTTAAGCACTAAAGCTTTTCATTTCTAAGTGTCTGATATACTTTTTTCACCAGCATTATAGGGGATTCGATATCAATGATAGGTAGATTTACATAGATGGGAAAATATATATACTGGGAGCACAAAACTGTATCACAGCCAATGGTTGTAGCAGAAATGGGTTTGGTTCTCTGTGAAACAGTCACTTGCATGCTTGAAATTAAATGACAGGACTGTTCTAGCAGGCACCTAAGCATTTCTGCAGAGGCAAATGTAGAATATAGAACCATTTTTTTTGGAACAGATCCTTAAGATCATCAAGTTCAATGTTAACCTGACACTGTCAAATTCAACGCTAAACCATGTCCCTAAGAACCACATCTACACAACTTTTGTGCCATTATATAGTATTTTCGTTTGAATATTTTTCACTGACTTTGAAAAAAACAATGCCCATCACATCTTGCAGAATTAATCATGTTTTATAGGTTTTCAGACTATTAGAAAGTAGGTTATAATGAGGTCACTGAAAGTTAGTTATTAACATTGACTTTTCAGTGAGAATCTCTTAACTAGGTCTTTAAATATATTTTCCTTTTTAAGTTCTCAGAATGCAGTTTCACTATTTCATTCTAATGTCTGGGTTTTAATCACTGTTCAAGTCACTGAAAGGCTTTCAATTTCCATTAACAGAACTGAACTCATTACCAGGGCACAACAATGCTTCATCCTGGACCACACGGTAGGATCATATTCCTTTTCTGATGTTTCTTTTTCACCTATGAATGAATGCTGAAAGTTCAGGAAGTAACTGTTTCCCATCTGAACACGGATCTGGGAGAGCTTTTGAGGGACCTGTTGCACATGAGTTGTTTCAGTAGTATGCTTCTGCGCTGACAATCAGGCCTTTTGAGTCTGCCTATTTAAATATGCACTTAGATCATAGAATCATAGAATGGTAGGGGTTGGAAGGGACCTTTAGAGATCATCTAGTCCAACTCCCCTGCAGAAGCAGGTTCACCTAGATCAGATCACATAGGAACGTTTTCAGGTGGGTTCTGAAGACCTCCAAGGAAGGAGACTCCACAGCCTCCCTGGGCAGCCTGTGCCAAGGCTCCATCACCCTATATATTGAGTTCTAACTTACACACATTCATTCTTGCTAACTAGGAGCACAGAAATCACTGATAAATTCAAATGATGCTAGTTTAAAAATGTGAACACACCTTTACACTTTGTGAGCAGCTTTGAGTGACCATGGTTGCAGACCTTATACAAAACCAAAATAAGTCTAAAGAAGTTATTGTCTAGGTAGTGAGCTTGAATAACATTTTTACTGCTTCATTGATGTACCATTTTATACTCAGATTTGCTTCTTGAGCACCATATATTAAAATAGTTGCCTACTGAGCTTTTGAAAGAATGCAGTCCAGCTCCAAGGACATTGTAACACTTTGTTTCTCATTAAATCACATGTAGATAAGAACCACGGCAAACCCTGAGAGCTGCTGTACTATACTGATGATAAGATTTCAGTATAGGGTGCTTAAATGGGTGTTCTTTGTCCTGAAAGTGATGTGAATTTTCCTGCTGAAACACAATTCTCATGATGATAACAGTATACCAAAACCTCTGTGTGGTGTGGTTGCTCAGCACTAAGTTTGTACCTCACTCTAGACCACATTTTAAAACTTAGTGAAGGATTTATGTGCAGATCTGAGGTTCTGCTTTGCACTATGAGGATTTCACCCAGTGTGAATGTTAATTTGCACACATTAGCTTATCATCATGCCCCTCTCCAGGCTTTATTAGCTTGAGTTCAATCCTGTGTGAACGTACCTGGACTGCCTTCAGACATGAATTGGTTCATGTACAGCCAGTGCCACAAATCATTGCTTTTTGGAGCTTTATAGGTTGTTCCCATGCATATTTTAATGGTCCTTGTATGTTTTTAGTACGGTCTGTGCCCACTAATACTATATTTAGCCTTTTACTGCAAGAGATTCTCATCAATGTATTATGTATTAATCAGAATTATTAATCAATAGTTTGATGTTTTGTTCAGTCCAGATGGGAGATGAACTGTAAGGGTACTAAAAAGCGAACAGAGTAGCACGAATTAAAAGCTGGGCTAACGTTCCATCTTTTATTTAAGCAAAATAGGTCAGTGTTTTATATTGAAAGATGTTTGGTGACAAAAAGTGGAAATCTGTCTTCATCCAATACTACTTGGATAAGGGCTAGCACAAGTTTCTGATGAATTGACTATCAAACTAACTTAATCCCACTCCTTTAGTCCTGAGCTTGTCTGATAGTTAAGGTGGCAATAATATCAAATGTGATGCTAAGGGTACTTGCTTGCTGGAAGCCACACTGATCTGTCTTCTGCATCCCCTGAGAAGTGAGTTCCTAAGCTGGACCGCAGAGACATGGGCACAGTGTGAAAGAGGCCAGTTTCTGGTCAGCCAGTCCAACAGGAGCTGTTGTCCAGAGGCAGCAATGCCCCATTCAATGATTAGCTTGTTGTTTTTTTGGTTTATTGCAATCTATTAGTGCAATGCAGAGCACCCTACAGGCACAAATTACAGTCCTCGCTGTGGTCATAAAACACTGCACTCAAAATTTCCAAAGATATTGGGCAGGTATCCAGCGTTAGATCCACCTTTCTTTAGGAAGAATCTCTCTCTACTGGTGTGCCCTACCCCAATTCACTGTGAGCTAAGCTCTCCCCACCCTGAATAACAGCACTAATTAAGAACGTTTTTGGCTAATTACATTTCATACTGCCGCTTAGGTTGACCTAATTTGTGCTTGGCAGGCTCTGTAAGGAAAGTTAGTCAGTGAAGGATAAGACACTGTGTTGCAGTAAACAACTCAATACAGGCAATATCTAGGCAATCTAAAATAGACATTTGTATCTCTTCAAAGGTAAAAACACAAAACAGTGTTTCTTTGTTGTTAATTTTATGAGCATTTTCTGGAGCAATATTAAATGGCGTATTTGTTGTAGCACAAATGCTGCCTGAAGCGTGCGCAGAAAACTACAGAATCATTTCCTGTTTGCTGCATTGTCACTTCACAGCTTTCCCCCAGCAAGGAGAATGATGTTGACCAAAACAACCCACAAAGCACATCTGGGTGCTGACTTTTGTTTAGTTTCCCAGCTGCCTCTTGGCTGTGGAGGGCTGTAGGCAGCAGCAGCGTGTGGGATGTGCTGCGTGCTGGTGCAGGCAGTGGTTGGGGAGGGGAGCTGAGGGAACTGGGCAAGGATAGATGCTCCACCCAGCCTTGCCCTTTCCTGCAAACCTGGACCATGGAGGATGGCACTGACTTGATGATGCAAATGACCTGGTGAAGCTCACTTTCTCTTCAACACTGCAGATAATGAATTGTTAGGGGGAAGAGGAAGCCTTAAGCTCCTTTCCTGGTTTACCTGGCATGTGGATTCCCATTGCAGTCCAACGTGAGGATCTTCAGCAGATCTTATACCCACACAGAGAGCTACTGAAGTCGAGCCAGGAATGACACAATTGAATTAGCAGGGCCTAAGTCTGAACAAGAGTCACAACATGTGTGGCTGTACTATGGCACATGAAAGAATAAAGGTATCATGATCAGAGCTTCTCACTGCAGCACTGCTTAAAGGTCAGTGGCAAATACATAGTCACAGAAACGTTGGTCGAAAGAGGCCTGTGAAGATTTCAACTCCAATCTCTCTCTGGAAGTAGGACTGATCTAGATGGACCTGATTTAGCAGAGGGATTGGACTAGATGATCTCTAAAGGTCCCTTCCAACCCCTACCATTCTGTGATTCCATGACTGCCACCAATGCTAGTTGGTCAGGTGAGCTGTGACTTTGGTTGAGACCTGGAAACATTCCAGGACTGAGACTCCACAGCCTCCCCAGGCAACCTCTTCTAGTGCCACACTACTCTCCTAGTGAAAATGGTTTTTGTAATGTCCAACTTGAACCTCCGGTTTGTGGCTATATCCGCATCTTATCAGCCACCTCTGAGAGGAGCTTAATTTTCTCACCTGCTTCTGATATGTCAAAATCTTCACTAAGGTCAATACACACTTTTTCCAGCACTCTCGTTCCATCAGTATTCATAGTCATTTCATCACAGAATGCAGACAGCTTTGTCAAAGAGGATTTGCCTTTCTATCCATACATGATTGGAAATTATTTCGAAGAGGACTCTCCATTATATTTCCAGGGATGGAGGTGAGCCTCACTTGCCTACAATTCCTATTCCCAGGTCCTACTTCTTGTCTTGTTTCAATTTGGATGTAACACTAGTTATTTCCTAGTAAGAATCAGAGATGCCACTCCCACAGTTTCACCACAATTTTTACCTCAGCAATTGTTTAGTAACTTTCTAAAAGCCTCTCACATGGACTGTGTTTTATACATTCTCCTCAGGCTCCCATTACTTCAAAATCATTCCTGATGCTATTCAGTATTGTCTTGTAGAGCATATCATCCATGTCCTTTATTTCTCTCATTTAGACATGGCTGCCTGATTGGAACATGAGTAGAGAGCCATTAAAAGGAGGGGACAGTTACACAGACAGAAAATTAAGATGGGTTCATCATAACCACTCACTACCTAAGAAGATAAAGCTTGACATTTTCAAATTGTAAGATATGTTTCAAAACTTGGCTATTTGTTGTTGTTATTTTACTATAGCATCTCTGAACATTTTCTTCTTTTGGAAGGGAATATACACTGTTTAGTGCTTTTGCAACCAGCTTGCTGTAATGTAATTTACACTTCTTTTCTGGGTACCAGCAACAGAGTTTTATGACAGGATATACATTTGCTAAATTACAGCAACTGAACTTAATGACTATTATGCTTTACTTAATTTTAATTCTCCCTCTCAAAATATAAAGTTTACTTAATATAACTTAATTAATGTTTTGAACATGCAGAATGCATACATATGTTATATAGTTGCATGTGAAAAAACACCAAATACTCTTTATATCACTTCACCTTGCCCTTCATATATCACATAACAATAAGGATGCTAAACAACAGCTGGTGTATAGGGACTTACATCACAGAAAGATTTTTTTTTGTAATATAAAAAGGGTTTCCTTAGTGTCTTAAGACCAAAATGTAGTTCTAAAATTTTCTACCTGCTGTGCATCCGAAGTAAATCTTAGTCCAATGGTTGCTTCTTTCCTAAATTCCTTTTATCCCTTCTGATATCTGAAATAACAACATTAAAAAGATGAATTGCAGAAGCAAACAAGGGCAATCAATCATATTTATCTAGTTTGTTTTAGTAAGTAGATCTCCCTCTGACAAGTCAACCGTGAAATCAGTTAATGGAATTAAATGAATTCCAAGCAAAAAGTCAGCTCTGTACTTTGTGTATGACCTCAGCTGTTGCCTACTGAATCACTTTGGTAACACCTGCGCATAAGTTTTGTGGAGGTGTATGCTATGCCAGTCACCAAAAATTAACTACCAGCTTTCCCTTGTTCATCCTTCAGCGCCAGTTGGAACCAATTTTGTAGTGTGAGATGCTAGTGAGCTGTACTGCCCTATGCACAGTCTTTTTCCAAGTTACAGTATCATGAGATGATCACACAGTCGCACATGCAGTATGAGTTATACATGTGGTTTAGGTACACACAGTTTACTGGAATTGAAATGTTCTCTTAGTTTATTCCTGTCCAGCATCTCTGCCACATATGGAGCCACCAGCTTGTGCTCTCATCTGATAGTTACAGCTCACTAGAAGTAAAACCAGTACCAGAGGGGCTGAAAAGTGAATAGGAATTTTTGACAAGCATGTGAGAGTGAAACTGTGAGCAAGACAGAGCCTCTCAAAGTCTGAACGAACTAGCCCAGTTTTTCAAAGAGGCATAGCTCATCAGCTATGCACCCATGCATCAACCTTACTCTTCCCTGTAATTGTCAACTGTGACAAAAGGAGAAACAAAACATTTCACTGTCCCAAGCCACTGCGTTCAGGTAACTGTTGTTAGGTTTCTACCCTGATGGCTTCTTGCAGGGTTCACAATTTTCCTTTTCCCTAAAGGAATAATGCCCTATTGTTAACCCACTCTTGAATACATTCCAAGATGACAGTCAGGTGAGTGCACAGTGTTCCCCATGCCAGAAGTCCTCCTTCCCTGTATTATGTAGGGTTCATTGTCAAGTCACAGACAATTACGTTATCTGATACTTGTCAACATGCAGTCAGACAGGAATTCTTTGCCTCCAAAACTGCCTACTCGGCATCATCTTCTGCTGACTTTGCCTTCCTTTCAGTCTGTCTGGAAGGAATGAATGGGGTGGAAAGGAGACAACAAGCTCAGTTTTAAGCCTTTGCTCTTGGGCCTGGACTGGGAAGCACTCTGGAAGGATGTCTTCCACAACAAGAGCTCTTGGACTACTGCAGAGCAACACCAAGAGACCAGCACTGAGAAAGGCATGTGGCCAGACAAAAGGTACTTGAGAGCCTTTGTATTTCCTTAGCAGTAATGGAAGGAGTGAAGTCCTCTGTGAAAGGCACCAAGCAGTAGCCAGGGTAGAGCTAGCAGCTTGCTCCACAGACAGTTTTAGGCAGACACTCTGACAGTGCTGTCACAGTTCCATCACCCGTGTCACCAGTCAGGCCTAGGCATCAGCAGAAAGGCCAGCGTCCGGAATTTACATCTCCTCAAAATGTAAATATCCATTGTGCTAAACATTCTAGATCATACCTACATGTGTGCAAACAAATGGGAAAAACTTGATGCTTCGCTTTTTTATTCTCGTTCTTGCATTATTTATTTATCAGCTAAAACAAAGTCAGCTGATTTGTACTGATTCCAACTTAGATAAATAAAGTTACAGGTAATGCCCTGCCTTTTGCATAGCAGCATGCGAATTAGTTAGGCATCTCATGCTGACCAGGCACATCCGTAATGGTGGTATGGGGTCGGTGGATCTATTTGCAGAGTGGTATATTACTCAATTTAAGGGCAGATGGGCAGGGAAGAAGCCATGCAAAATCCATCTCATTTACCTATATATCAGTTTATGGTCAGGAAGATATTTATTTACTGGGATTTGGCCACAATCAGTACGAGAAGCAACAAGAACGAGTGGTTACCAAACTGTTGTAGTCTCAGGAAAGGTTAAGGCTGTTGATATTTTGCCCTACAGGAACCAGCAAATTTGTTTTCAACAGCTTTTACTCCAGGTGATTAGATGGGGAGAGACAGGTTTGTTACTAGCAAACCATTTATCTCTCTTTTCAAAACCAGTACACAATATCTATGAAACATAACTGATCAGACACACCCTATAGGAGAAACACCCTTCCTACCCTTCTAAGCCAGCAAAATCTACATTTTCATCTCAGACCAATAGCATGAACCATGCTGGATGCTCAGAGCCAGCATCTCACCACATGTAAACCAAAGTAGCTCTTCTCAAGGCAGTGGAGCAGTGCCAGCTGTGTTGTTTCAGATCAGATCTACAAACCTCCATACATGTGTGGGTCTGCCTGTCAGAGCAATCTCAAGTTTTCTGCTTAGAGAAGTAAGCCTTCAAAATGTGCATAGAAAACATATTGGGTGAAAAATCTGCCTTTGTCAGGAGTCATGAATCCAGGGGTCTTTACACCAAGAACAGCTTTTTGGCAATCCCCTTGCTTAGTACAGGCCAGAAAATGTCATCAGCATTGCCTTCATTAAGTGCAATGCATTATACTTGAACCTGGGTTTCCTTATCTAGATTTCAGATATCTAGACTAATCTCTACAATTATTATTTTACATATTACAATGTCTTACAATCAGATACAAACAGAGGAACCATGAAACACAGACTATGCTGTCTGTAAAACAACATATCATCAAAAAATCGCCTTGTAGACACTCTAAATCTTTTAAGACTTAATATTTTATTGGAATTTAAATTGGTTTAGGACATTGACCTGCCTTCCCAATCAAATACAACCAACTGACACATAGATCAAAAAAATCCGTCCTTCTTTTTTGTTAATATTTAGGGATTTCCCTGGATGGCGGTACAGCATATGTGCTTGAACATATCTTAATACAGAGACATTGTTTAAATGGTATTCTCCCAAAACAAGTGAAATAAAACAAGGCTGAAATTCTCAGGTTTAGCTATCATAGAACCATAGAATCATCTGTCTTTAGCTTGTTTTCTGTTCTCATTGGTCTTTTAGCAGCTCAGGTTACCAGCATAAGTATGCAACACAATGTTGTGATGGTTTGGTAACTGCAGATAGCTTGATGTTAGGAATACTGCACATATATCTTTTTCAAAGGCTGGGCTTGGTTTTTTTGCTATCTCTGATTTACTGCAGACCATCAAGGCCTGGCACTTCCCAAAGCACTGTCATCACAAGAAAACATCTTCACAAGAAATGTCTTTTCCTCCTGCGTTTCCAAGATTCAGACACGTATCTGATGTTTGAATGATGGAAAGAAAAAGGGATGGAAATAGAATTACTTTGACACATCCGGTATTCAGGTTTTTTATCAGTCCCTCTTGCCAACACTTAACAGTGTGCTTAAAGTTTGATAGTACACATTATGTAACAAATCACTAAGGTTTATCGGGCATGTATGTGTTGTGATGCACCACACAAGCCATAGATCATTTACCTGGCAAACCATAAGGCCTAGAACACTAATCCTGCTAAGCAGTTGGTGCAACTTGTGTGAGGTTGATGGTTTCACGTGGGCACAAAACCTCAGCTCTTCCACTTGAGCAGTGTGCGGGAAAGCTGCCACACGAGCTCCTGTCCTGAGATATGCTGCCTGCTGCCTGCATCTCTCTGCTGAGGATTTGCTCCTTCTGGGCAGCAGTGAAATGCAGTGCAGTGCAGCCTGCCACTTACAAGGGATGCAACAGCAAGTTTCTAGCCATAAAGAGGCATCTTACTGGTAGCTTTACACAGTGAACCAAACTTTCCTCAAAATAGTAGTGACTAAAAGGCTGTAAAGTAATGAGTGATAGAATTGTGTTGCCTTGTAACATCCAGGAGGCTGATAACAGCCCTTAAAACAGCTCTCAAGAAGTGAACTTCAGTCAGTAAGTGAAAACCTTCAATAACATAAAGTCAGTTCTTATGTTGGTTTAAAGTTTTACACTCATGTGAAGCAAAAACCTGAAGTCAGTGGCAAATTTACAGTTAGAAAGAACTCTGCATAAATACTATGACCTTTCTTTGTGGTGGGTACATCAGATGGTCACCTTCACAAGGACCATAATGACAAAGCATGAGACAGCTTAGCTTCTCTCAGGAAATCTTAGAAACACGCAGCTGTTAGCAAATGCATATTTGTGAGATGAAGGCATTTTGAATGTTTTCATAACCCATGCACAAGAGAGAGAACACACAGTTAGAACGTCATGCCAAGGCTGTTGAGGGTACAAATCTCATTTCAACACTTCCTTTTGGGACCAGTCCAATACTGGTATGCTCCCCACTTCCCACCGTGGTGTGCAAGAGCAGGAGAAGCATCTCTGGTAAAGGACAGAAGGCACATCATCACCTGCACAAGCAGCTCTATGAAAAGGCTTCAGGTAAGTAGGGAAAATGAAGAGAACACCATTAGATCTGTTTAGAGCATATGATTTTTAATTACTATTGCCAGAACTCTTTCATGTCCTTAGGGAGAGAGTATATGAAGTCCAAATTGACTAGTTAATAAGTGAGATTTTTCAGAAACATTTCAATAGTGAAGGAGTTCCAGAGACCTCTAAGTGCCATAGGTAGCTTTGAAAATCCCCCCTCGAGATGATAAATGTGCATTCCACTATTTGTGAAGAAGACTTTCTCAACTGGCACAGTATAACTCACATACATACTGTAGTCATGTTTTTGTTCTCTGACTAACTGAAAGCATAGCCTCAGTGTATCTCCACGTACGTTGTGCAACAGCAGATTTGGAATTTGCATTTTTTTAGATTACCAGACAATAAAAAAAGGAGAGAGATTGCACAGATATGCACCACCCTTCATTAGAGGCAGTGATATTCTCTCCCACCCAGTCCTGCCCAACCAAGACAATATTACACATACGCCTCCAGACAGTGAGACTACCACACCTTTTGCCTCTAATTAAAATTATTAAGTCGGGAAGGAAAGAAATGCATTTCAGTCTGTGCTTGTTAGCCAAATGTCTTGATAAAACTGAACATGTTCTGCTGCTGCCCACCATCTGTTCTTACGAATACTTCTTAAAAACACTGAACAGAAAAATAGATTTGTCATCACTGGCTCTCACTGCTTTATACCAGCTCTGCCCTCAATTTTTTCTTTATGCAGACCAATAGACACCCATAGAACATGACCAATTTTTCTCACAATAAAACTATTTTTCATTTGACACATTTCAGTAGAAAGGTTTCAACCATATTTCAAGTAGAAAACTGACTACGTAGAGCAATGAGGATGTCTTTATTGAGGACAGTGTCCTAATGAGGAAGGCTGACTTTTCCTCTTTCCACCGATTCCTTACACATTTCCATTTTTTTTCACTGTTAGATAAGTCATCATAGAAGCGCTGAGACTTACTGTCTTTGACAAAGAGGCAACTTCTCATAATGCTGCAGGCGTTGAGGCATCAACACAGCACACACCTTCTCAGCTTTCCTTTACTGCTGGGCATTTGAACACCTGCAAGAAAATATCCCTTTTCCTTCAGTGATTTAAAAAGAAAAAACCCATCAAACTGAACCACAGGATCCAACCCTGTCATGATTCCCGGTATATTGCACCTGATACCATGAAGAAATCCCAGTTGATGCAATACAGCAGCCCAGCTGTTGATAAACACTGGTTGAGAAGAACGTTGATGCTGTTTCTTCTGCAGAATCCAAATTGAATTTTAGGTCCAGTCATCGTCTCCAGGCTTACAGCAGGCTATTTTAACCATTTTGCCACTGGTGCCTTTCTTCAAAGCTTCACTTCAGATACAATGTTATATAGTCAGTAGCTTTTGTAAGACAAAGGAAAATGGAATTTTCCTGAGGCCGGTGCTCATCTCTAGAGTCATTGTTTCTCATTATTTGAAATATAGGTATATATCCTGCTACCTGCAGGACCAAATGTGAGCTTCCTTTCCATAGATAACTGCAAACAATTTTCTTTTTTTCTAACTAGTTTTCTTCTCGCAGAAGTTCTTCCCAAAAGACAAGTGGGAATTAGCCCAGGTATTTACAAAACTCAGCTTCACAAGAAGGCTGAATAAATGGTACAAGATATCAATATCATCCCACTGCAAGGAGGTCAGAAGTGGCTCACACGGGTGCAGGTACTAAATTCCTTCAGGCTTGACTTCAGTCAGTGTAGATGTCCCTCTTTGTCTGGTGATTTTTGCTGAGATAAAGGCTGAGTGTGAAGATCTCCAGAATATCAGGACTGTTTAAGAAAAAGCTGCTCAGCTGATGCAGGAGTGTTGCTAGTAATCCTGTACAAAGAATTGTGGCATTCCAGGTTGTGTTAGGTCAGGAGCAGTTTCAGCTTTCTCAGGCCAGTGCAAAGCTCGGCTTGCTGCCAGGAGGGACAAGAACAAGAAGAATAAGGCAGAAAAATTTACAAGAAGTAGGTTATTGTTTTGAACTGCAGAGATATAAGGAGGTCAAAATGAACAGCAGCATTGTATCTTGAAATGATAACAAGCATATCTAAATGGGTTCTAGCAGAGAGCATGCACCTAAAAAAAGTGTTCTTTTACAGTGTTATACAAATTAAAATCCATGACTTGCAAATTCTCCCTGGAAATTCGTTAGGAGCAGGCTTTGCTCTGCAATTTCTGCTACCGTCCATTTCAGGTTAGACTGGAAATATTGTGAAAGAGGTGTCTGAGTCGTGAGCATACCAGGCTCTTTCAGGCTCTCAACTCCCTCACGCTCAAATCCACGCATTTCTCAGGAAGCAGGAGACTGAGGATGTTGTTTTGTAAGACTGTGGTCATCAGGATAGCTTCAAAAGTCAGAAACAAAACTTTGCATTATTGCCAAGGCTGTTTCTATGACAGCTGAGGTGAGAACAAAGAGGAAAGGTGAGGATGAAAACAGGCATTTGATTGCAACTACAACTTGTGTCTGTTTTCTTCTCCACATGTTGAATTTTGATTTTTTTTTCCCCCTTCCTCTCTCCCCTGTTTTCAGCTGCATGCAAATTACCTAGTAAAGTCAATATTTTAAGCTATCTAAAGCTTTCTGAAGGCAATGAGAAGGAATTGCACTAATTGCAAATATGCACTGGGTTAACCTGTCAGTTAATACGATCTTTTTGGAAATGAACGTGCATCAGATGTTCCAAATGTAACCATATATTTCAACTGCTTCACACTTGATCTTGTTATTGCAGCATAAAGGCATCTCAGGTGTTGTTTAGGGTTCACAGTTTTGCCCTGAACATAATTTTATCTTAACAGAACTTTATTTCAAAATTCAGGGGAAAAAAAAAAACAAACCCAAACCAAAACAAAAACATCAACCCCAAATAAAAAACATACCCTCACCTTCTCAAATGTCTGAAGTTTTGGACTTCTCCCAGGTTCTTATTCTAGAACCACAAAGGAAGAAGCTGAAAGTGCAGTAAAAGAACACAGAAGGAGATTGATGCCAGTTTTCCTTTCACTTGCCTGAAGCATGTAGTACTTCTATGACATTAATTTCTAATTTAGGGAGGCATTCATACTTCTTTCATACGTATACATACAGAAGCATACATATAAATGTAGAAATATATGTATGCAGATATGTACATGTGTGTATATATATGTGTGTGTATATATATATTTCAGTCACAACAGTTGAAATCAAATAAAATATAAACAGTACTTTTGGGGCCAAATGCACTACACATTGTCAATGGCATCCAGAAAATATTGTAGAGATATACCTGTGCCTTCCAGCACAATTGTATAAGTTTCTGTCAGACTCTAGGACACTTGGATAGGCATGAGCACAACAAGAATTATTCTGATCCATGTTTATTATTAGGACCACAAATTGTTCATTTGGCTTAAAGACATTTTAATGAAAGTGCCCATAATTTGTAAAAACATTTAAGAATGAGATCAGACATTTTTCTATTTCAGATTGTTCAAATGAAAAAGCTGTTTTTCCTCAGCAACCATTAGACTATGACAGAAGGAAAATGAATGTTAAAAGATTTTTGTTTGGGTTTTTTTTTAATTTTAATTTTATTTTTTCACTTTTATTTCTCCTTCTCACCTTGCTTTGTTATTCTGTCACCTCTCAAAGCTTTCATGTATTTGGAAGCACTACTGTGGAAACAGGAAGAGTTTTGAGTAACCATAAAGTAACGTCTGTTAATTTAATTTTCCTTTCTGCCACTTAAATTTTTACAAACTTGAGAAAGTATACAAAAGTTACAGAAGAACAAAAGAAATGTTGTAGGAGGAAAGACGATGCTTAACCTGCTTGCAATTACAATCTCATACATACTGGAAAACAAAGAAATTAGAAGGGGGAAGAAGAAAATTTAAAACTAGTATTTTGCATTGGCAGTTTTTTTCCACGAGTTGAAAAAGAAATTAAATACTCCAAATGATTCCTTTTTCACCATTAAAAAACAATTAAAACCCCCACTTTTCATCCCTTTCTAGCTGCACGTGTGGTTCCATCTCCCACACAAGCAGTCATGTAATTCTACACAATTGTTAGAAAATTTTCATCTTTATTGCCTCTAAATACCCAGATTTGTTTGTTTGTTTGTTTTTAATGAGCTTTGTTAAACAAAGGCGACTCATTACTGATGACGGCTTAGCTTGGGACAAAGTTGGTGGTTTCTACTCCTAGCCTTGTGTCCTGGCTTTCTCCTGATAGTTCTTCCTCTTGCTCCAGGGATAGCTCAGCAGCACATAAACCTCCTGCACCACTCAAGTTTGGAGGAAATGAGGATCCATTTCAATTTCCCTTAATTCACCTGACTCTAACTTATGGCTGCTCAGCATCTGCCCCTGAGCAGCCGCAGCACCTCTGCAGTGGAGGCAAAAGCCTCTGACAAAAAGAGTAGCACAGATTTCCTGGCTGAAATCAGAGTACAGCCTAGGCTCATTATTAGCACATGACATGTTGCATGAAGGAAGTTTGGGGAGTAATGCACTCGGTGAAAATAAAATAAGAGCTTGGCAGCAATCCAAATATTTGGGGGGTGGAGGGTGAGGAGGAAGAAGGTGCTACAGAACCATTAAGAACAGTCAAATCATGATGTAGATCTGGAAAAAAAATACGTAGGAGGAGGCCCCAGGGAGATACAAAATTAACCCTTGACAATATATTCAGAATTTGCTACTGTTTTTAATAAAATTTAGGTAGAAGAGCACACATTACTGCTTTAACAGGTGCCCCAGTCCTTTGAATCAAGGTACATTATTTTTCACGTGCCAGGGGTCAGTACACAGTGAAAGAATTTGATAGTGTTTCACAGCATCTTTCAACACAAATGACGTGAAATTGATCTTAAAGACCACGCTCACAAAAATTTTTCTTGTCCCGTACCAAAGAATAAAACAGACACGGTCCCCTGGCCATCTGACTTAAAAAAACAAAGTGAAAGAAACAAGATTGTTCAGCTGGTCTTCTAGATTTAAAGAGTTAAATTCTGTATTTATATGTAGGCCCAAAAGAATTAAACTAATGTAGAAGAAGAGAACATTCTTTGGAGATGTGGCTGATTGTTTTCCTAGTCCGATGTGTCAGCAGAAGCCTAGATGCTACCCTTAGAAAGAATGTGGCCTTACAACACCTACCTTTGTACATCCAGTTCCTTTTTTAAGTGTCTTTTTTTTCCCTCAAAATGATATTTGAGTTGTATTCAGCTCCTGACCTATTCCCTGAGAAAACAACTGTGTGCTAATATAGGAAGCTGCACAGGTGACAGAAAAGAATAGCAGAAGAACCCATGCAAACACCACATTATAAAAAGGATCTCTGAAGCAAAGCAGGCATAGCTTTGCTCTTATTGCCAAAAAGGTATTTGCCTAGCCTTCATTTTATTCTTATTTTCCTGAGATAGTTTTCCTAGGCAGTTGTCCAGATCAGCAAGCAAACTGTGCTTAGCCAATCTTGTGGGGCTCCTAAGAATGTTTGGCAACAGACTTCTGGCTCATCAGCACAAGTTTCAGTGGTTGGGGAGTGGGGGGATGACAGTAAAAGAGGATAGTAGGTCCTGTTAGATCTTTTACTGAGGCATTGCCGTGTCTAACAGCAGGGCTGATGTCTCTAGGGAACCACACAGGCCCAAGCGACAGCTCAAAGCACCACAAGTCTAATTTAGCATTACGAATGAGTTCAGCACAGTACGTCAGGTAAGAGGATTGTAATTGTGTGTTATATTAATATGGGGTTGGGTTTCTTTGTGGGGTTATAAAGTTCTGGCTCAAGAAGAAAAATGCAGTATTAGAGACTGCATCTTTCAGTGCTGAATCACCTCAGACTGAGAGTCTGAAGAAAAGATTGCTGTCTAGTGCTTGTATACATTGTTAGACCTGGTCTTGCAAATGCCTTAAGTATAGAGCAGCCACTGAATACCACAAGAATCAAACCAATGCTGTTTACCCTATAATCTTGTCTTTAATCTACTGTTGATAAATCCTGCAGAAAACTATTAAAGCAAACATTAGCAAGTTAACCCATGCAAGAGAGAGGAAGAAACAAACAGGCAGAAGCACTTTACGTTATTGATGGATTTGTTGTCATGAAGACTGTACCGTCTTTCTCTCACCATCAGTTTGTAACTCTTAGCCATGTGTATACGAGGAGGGATTGGCCCAGTCATTTTTACATCCCTGGTAATCTCTGGTCCCTTGTGATTTTCACTTTGTTTTGATATCATATCAAATACATCTTATTCTCCAAAGTATCAGAAACTGGCAATAACAATCGCTTGTGAGTGAGTACTGGCAGACTTGCCTGGCAGACAGATTGGCTTTTAACCTTGCAGTAAGGAGGAAGAGGAGAGGATCTGGTTGAGTACTCTGCAGTAGGCAAGGTACTTCCAAGACATGGGACAACTGGAAAATACAGTAACACAAGTGTGAGATATACCAGCTTCTCTTTGGGGCTTCACAGTGTGTGTTTGGTAGGAGAGTTGAAGTCCACTATATTGTTAGGCTCCCTCTCTCTAATTCTTCCACTATCTTTATGGGAAAGGTTTGATGCTATTTTCACCAAGCGCCAGCCTGCTCTGTAACAGAGGCATCTTCTCTGAGATTTTCTTCTGGCTTCCAGCTACTTTTAAGGGGTAAAGCTTACAAGACAACAAGGAGAAGACCATGTAGTCAAATTGCTACTGCTCTGGTCACAGGGACAGATAATGATGAATTACTTTAAAAAATAAAGTTTAATGAGAATGGGCTAAATTAGTTTAATGGAAAGGGATTTTTAGCTCAAATGTAACAGTGTGTAAACACATGAGCTGACAGGTTCAAAGGTGTCCACAGGTGTCTCCAGTCCAGGAGGAAGGAGGCTGAGGTTCCCTAACATGACTGCTCATCGGCCCTCGATAGAACTAAGCTGCCCCTATATAACACCGCTTTTGTACCTACAAAGAGCAGACACAAGTTTACTGGGGTTTGTTAGCTCAGGCTCAGTCAAGACCTTTCTGGATCTGCTCCAGCCCTACATACAGCCAGCTCATGCACTCCTGAAACTAAATAAATAGTAAAATAAATAGTGGAACTTCTTTTACCAAATGAATAGGCAACACATTCAGAAGCAACAGAACTGACTGGCCCCATTTACACCAGATTTGATGAGGAATCTCTGTGTGGATCATAGAGGGACAACATCCCACACAACTTTTTCATCTTTATAGGAGAAACTCCATTTCCATGTTGCAGCCTCCGTGTTCCCTCTATAATCTTTATGGAGGCAAATGCACACACAGCTGGTGTACAGATGCTACCTACAAAGGACCCATATCTCAATGCAAACAAAGCAGTAAATGATTTCGCTGTACAAAATGACAACATCATAAACAGATTTTCTTTTCCTGTACATTCATTCCTGAATATCTGCTTATATTTGGAAACATTTACAGTTTACAGATGACGATTTATAATTGTTCAGCACTACTTACTTTAAAGCATCTGCATCTTTTAATAAAAAATAGTAGCTAGTAGCTGGCCACTCTCCATACGATTCTTTAGTCAGGCTATGTTGCAGATTTGAAAAAGAATTGGGGAAAATAGAAGGGAACAGAAACCATAGATGGATATTTGGTGGGCTATAACATAATTAGCCCATCACAGTGCCAAATCCAACACAGACTGACAGGTTTGTCCCCCCAGACCAATGGCAGGATGCTGTGCTAGCTGCCAAACCACAGTGTATGGGGAGGGTTAGGTACTACTTACAGTGAAAAACCCTGGCCACGTGACACTTAATTCCTGCCATCAGCTGCCTCAGGCAGGGTGGTGCCAGGCTTTCCCTAGAGGTACACAGTGAAAGGACAATGCAATTATCACAAGTTGCAGCAAAGGAAATTCTGGCTAGATACAAGGACAAAAGTGTTCACAGTGAGGCTAATCAAACACTGAAAGAGGTTGCTGAGGCAGGTTGTGGAGTCTCAGTTCTTGCAGATATCTAAAACTCAGCTTGATGTGGCCCTGAGCAAGCTGTTGTACTTGGCCATACTTTGAACAAGAGGTTGGATTGGGTGACACCCAGCATTCTCTTTTGATCTACATTGTTCTGTGTTTCTGTGAACCTTTTTCCAGAGTCTGTGATGCTCAGAGAGAAATGTGGTTAGGAACATACATTTATTTGGAACCCATCTCCAATAAGTGTCTCCTGAAGAAAAGCCCTGTAATCATTTCCTCAAAAAGGAAAAAGCAAAGATTGCAATTTCTTTTAAAACTCAGGACAGTAGTGATGCCAGGACCCAAGTCCTATATGATATCCTACTGGCTAAAGCACTTACTCGAGAAATAGCTATCAGTGCTATGCTTCACCTGAGTGGGTTCAGAGAGGTATATTGCAGCCACAGAGAAACAGGATTCTGAAGAAAGGCTGAGGGACATGAAGGAGCCCAGCCCTCTGGTGAAAGGTTAGTGTCTCATTCTAAGGCAATCTTCACATCTGGTGCTGTCCTGTCTTTTGCATGGTCTCAGATGAAGAAACAGCCATGGAGCTGAGGATATGCCAAGCTTTATTCCCTCCCCAGCTCTGCTGTAGCTCCCGGGCTGCAGTCACGCTGCCCCTGGCTGCTCCCTTCCTGGCCCTTTGAGTCATGTTTAATTTATTCGGCCAAGATGCAGCTTCAACAACAAGCTGCAAGCTTCCTCCCCTCCCACAGCTGGCCTGCTTATTAGGCTGCTCTCTTGGGAAACGTATGTTCGAGCTTCTCTAGGCTGAGGAAGACCTAATATTGAGATCTCCCTGGACAGGCACCCTAACCACCACACCATTAACTAAAAAAATCCCCACAGGGTAGTGCCACCCCATTACTTCCTCCATCACAACCGAGGCATGTTTTCAAAGCGCTTGGCCCCGTCTGAGCTCTGCAGGCAGCCAAATGCCAGCCGTGGGCGTTAGGTGTGCTCTGGGAACAGGCAGTGGGATAGGCCCTGGGGGAGCAGGACTGGGAGCTGCCAGCTTCCTGCAATCCTGCCCTGCCTGGCACCCGCACACTGAGTCGAGCTGATCCAAGCCGAGCCGAGCCGAGCCGAGCCAAGCCACGCCAAGCCAAGCCAAGCCATGTGGGCTGTGGCACTCCTGGCCTGAGACAGATCATAGCTGGAGGGGCCCAGGGCACATCAGGACCTCACTTGTGAGGACGGGCAGCCCTAAGCTTCAGGAGCAGCTGCACACAGCCTTCTTGGCAAGCTGCTCCGGTGACAGGTGCCTGCCCCACAGGCCCTTCTGAACCTCAAGCCCTGTCACACAGCTAGTTTACACATCTTAGGGCTTCTTTGGGCTTTCATGCTCACATCCAGTGCTCTGCCTGAAATATGTTTTGGGCATTATGCCATCATCTCAAACTCTGTACACTATTTCTTCTCTCTCCTGCTAAACCCTCTCTCCTGATGCCTTTTCTGTCTTGCACGTTTTTCAGTGGGCATTTTCTCTCCATACAGTTCTTTATCAGAGCTGCAGGACTGGTAGTTCGCAGACACACTCTAGCTGTGTGACCAGAGACAGTCACGGCACCCCAATTGCTGAAGTAAACCCACAAGACTCATGGACTGCTTCACAGAGACCCCGAAGATGTGACAGATCCCTCAAACTAATATAAAGAACTGTCTCCAGACTCGTACCAATAGTGTATTACTGCTATCCCACAACAAGACTAGCATGAACCAAAAGTGTCACCTAAGTTGTTTGTGCCCGTGTTTAGGTATTGAAATCTGATTTTTGCTTTTATTCTTCAGAGATTAAAACAATGCCTTTCAAACAATTCTTCTGTCAAAAATGCTATTTGAAGAGTAAGCCTCTTCCACTTTTGAAGGCACGTGTAGGTGGGAGTAGAACTCTCATCTTCCCATATCCTATTGCTCCCAAGTGTCTTTTGTGCTGCTAACTTACAGATCCTTCTATACTTGAACACCTGGATTACAGTAAAGCAGGGCATGAGTCAGGATCTTAGTCTAGATCACCTCGTCACAGAGTATGACATGCTCCCACTTCAGTTACTTTGTCTGCCACTCTGACAATACTGATATGGCTTTGGAAATATTTTGATTCTTAAAAAAATCAAATTTCAGGAAAAAAAGAAAATCTTTCTCACACTCAGACTTGCACTTCAATGTTTCCTCTTTCTGTGTCCCATTTTTTTAAAATATCGTGAATCTCCATGAGCTTCTCCTGCTCTTCCTCAGTGATGTGCTCTTCATGGTATAAAACCATGGATAGTTCTCTTTTGCTATTAAATGCCAGGAGATGACAATGTATGGTAATCTACCCTGTGAGACTCCAATTAGAAGTTAGAAGGACAGAGTAAAAAACTATTTTTCCTCCTTAGAAATGGCACAGTTATACACTAAGGAGAAGTACCACAGTTCAAAGATGAAGAGTACAACAAAGGGGCTGGAACACCCCAGAGAATGGCAGGAACCATATAATACAGGAACTAGAGGGAGTGACATAGGGCCATCCAGATAGTGTTACCCAGAGACAACACACCACTACACATTTGGCTTGTGGCCAGAGATAACAAGTTTATTTATCCCACTACAAAGCAAGTCAAGTTTTTCCAAATCATACTCTTCTCCTCAGTGTTCTGTAATCTGTCTGGACTTAGCATTTTGGGCTTAATGTCAGCAGTGCCAGACGTGAGTGTGCCTGTTCTGCAGTCTTGGTACCAGGGAAGCGATAGAGAGGCCCAAGGTGGCTCTGCAGAATCAGCTGCATGGCTCTTTAAGTAAAGGCTTTATTATTACCAAGGTGACACTCCTCCTACACCAGCAAGTATGGCTAGTCCCCAGCTGAGTCTGCCACCTAGGAGAATAGTCCCCCCAAGCACCAGCAAATAATTGAGTGTTAAGTGTCCTGGCAATTTATGTTGCACAGTTGGAGGTATAACCATTTATCAAAAAAAAAAAGTCAACTATCAATGGGATCCTTTTAAAAACTTCACAAATGACAGGCTCAAGTGCATTCCTATAAACCTGGGAATCTACATTATGTTTTCTGGGTGCTTATGATGAGTTCTACTCTCCACTCATTGGACTTTCTCTGTCTGTCATACAGCATGCGGTGTAACATGTATGTACTTGCACCTGGCCTTGATCATTGCTGGATTAGTGAGAGGCTTCCCTCTAGGCTTCATGAGAGATCTGGCCAGCTCCTTGTGCACAAACAGTGCAGTCTTCCCATCCCTCTGCTGTCAGGACATGGGACTTAGTCCTGAAAACTGCCCCTGAGACTGCAGGTGCCTGCACAACCCATCCTGCAGCCATAATTTGAGAAACAGCCTTGCACAAGCTTTGGTCTCAGTCTTAATTGCACTGTGCGGTAAAGCATCTTCCTGCCTCAAAATTATTCCACTCAAGTGGCCCAAGCAACACAGGGGTCTGGAGGAACTACAATGCTCTTCTCAAAGTACAATCATCCTGTCCCTCTTCTCATGCTGATCCTTAAACTGCACACAAAGCAGAACACTGGGCAAATCAGCCTGCAGAATCCCACAGGAGAAGCTATTTGGTAAAAGAGATACTAAAATCTACCTCATGCGCTACTAAAATACTCATAACTTTTTAGAACAAATGTCAAAGGACAGACTAAGATATAAGAACATCTTTTTTCCTGTAACGTATTTAGCAAAACCCATTGGAAGAGAGTACAGTTATATGACACTGCCGAGTCTCTACTGTGCCTACCTCTTACTCTTGAAACTAATTTATGGCAAAACACATAAATGCTCTCCCTTTAATTCTGATGCATTTTCCATTGAACCAAATGGAAGGTTTTCCTTCACTTTAACTCTGTAAAATGCCTTCTGAAAAAAAAAAAAACACACATAGCTGTTACAGCTACTTAATAGGTAACTGCAGTAATAGCTTTATAACTATATTTTATATAGTTATACAATAATAACTAGATAGCTATATAGTATAGTTAACTGCAAAGTTAAATAGCTGTTGCAGCTCATTTTAGCAGGAAAAGGAACATTAAAATTTTACTAGAGTGATTCAACCTTTGCTTGTGAATTTGCTAGAATTATTTAAATGTGCTGCCTGCCTCCTGTCCTAGTTGTGCCTGGAAATCAAGTGCAGGCTCAGAAACTTTGACTGAATCACTCGGAGCTTAACACATGAAACTGAATCAATTTGCAAATCTCCCAGCCTTTCTTGGTCGGAAAGCAAGGAGCCATAGGTGTTTTGCTAATCCCACAACTGTTTCAGCGCTGAGGTCCTTTTCTTCATGCTGTGCAAGCCCTGAAGAGATCTCCTGAGCACATCCAGTTCATCTCTTCCACCACAGCAGGACCCATCCATGTGTGACAGATAGTTTGTCTAATCAGTTCTTACAAATCTCCAGTGAAGGAGATTTGCAACATAGCCTGTGTGGTTCTTAGACACTAGATTTTATTTTCATATATAATTTAAATCTTCTTTTCTGCAAATTAGACTCTGGCTTTATACACTTCCCAGTGGATATGTGAAACATTTAGTTACTCACTGATCTCTTTAAAACATTTCAGCAGTACCAATGTTTTTCCACTTCACGAAATGCTATGCTGATTTACACTAGCTGAGCAGCTGGTCTAAAGTTTTAAAAGAGCTGTTCTGCATGTGCCAGGCACTTAAGGGGACTGATGATGACAAATCAAGATTTATGGTTTTGTATTCAAGTGTTTCATGATTCTAATACACATAGTTTGATAGTGATGGTAAGTCACTGTGAGCTTCCAGCTCTGATGGTGACCTGTAGAAACCAGCTCTATGTGGATGGATTATGCCCACTAACAACAGACATCAAGATGAGTTTTGCACTGTTACAAAAAGTACCAGGTCATTCTCTCATCATGTTCTCAGTTTTGTTCCCTCTAACACATTTAAACTCGCCTTAAAAATGAAGGAAGGAAAAAGAGAATTAGAACATTGTTTTCTCCTAAACAACTTCCAGCAGAAGGTTATTGAAGTTTTTCAGCATCACACAACAGGATTGTTAACTCCAGCCAAGATGTCAACTGAGAGTTTTCACTTTCAGAATGGTCTGCTCTGTTTCTTACAGATCTCTGATGCATTTATTTTATATGAATGGTCCTTCTGACGGAAATTCTTGCAACTATCCCTCATTTGGCATGGAAAGTGTCTGCTTTAGTCTATGAGGCAGTGATAAGGAACAATCCTCACCCATATCAGCTTGGAAATCAATGCTCCTAGGAATTCTGTTCACAGAGAGAACAACACAGAAGCAACTGATATTGTCTTCTTAATGGCTTGGAGCTTTATCTTGAGTTCATTACCTGAAATAACACAGGACTGGATGGCCTAGATACATGAATGAAAGTTGTGTGACTCAGATTAGCCTCCACGACATCTCCTGGCTACCAGCTTGGTTTGGCCCATTTGGGATGCAGTGATAGAGTCTCTGGACCTCATAGGTAAGAGAACAGCAGAAATCCAAATGAACAGAAAATAGCATCAGTATAAGATCCTTTTGGTATACTTATGATTTCAAAGGACAAAATAAAACGTGCTGCTCTTTTCTGATCTGGCACGGCTTGTCCTGAAAAGCCTCTCTGGCTTTCCAGGCATTGCTATATGAGACTACTTTTGAGGCAACAGCAACAAAGGGGAAAGCACAAGGTGTAATTTGCAAGACAACAGTTCTATAAACTTTAACAGGGAACTTGTTACTGGTTGCAGCAGTGGGAGGTGACAGAACAAAGCTGGTTGACAAAGCTTACAAGGGAAGAGTGTAAAGACTTGAGGTCTAATGAGCTTGTCTCTGGGTTGGTGCTAACCTTGGAAAGTTAAATAGGGAGGATTTCCCTTGGTCTATTCAATATAATAGAATCAATATAAAAAAATCAATATAATCTGTGTACTTGCTAAGTAACGTAAGGAATAAGACAGGAATGTTTTTCTTAGGGATAAACCTGAAATACCATGTAGAAAATATTTGAAAGTAAACAACTGGTACTTGATTTTTCTCTGAACCAGATGTGCCAGGAGGAGACTGGAAGTTGTCTCTAAAATCAGGGTGAACTTCTACATATAGTCAGTGCTTCTTCATGTGGTAACATTACTCCTCAGACCATGACTGGGGTTATAGTGAGCGCTCAGGGCATCAGCGCAACACAGAAGATCAAAGAGAAGCATTGAAGAGGTAGATGAAGAGCAAAGAAAGCTGCAAGGGAATTCATGGATTGGGAGTAATGGAAGAAACAAATAATAAAGCAAAGGATAAGGGCCGTGCTGAAGAAGACTTAAACAAGCAGAAGGGAAATGTGCTTCATCAATATCAGATTGATAACCAAGGATTTTGTTAAAAGTGTTGAAATAGAGTTAAAGGCCACAGCAGGAAGGTGGTGAAGCAGAGGAGACTAATTAATGAGATAGGGTCTCCAGATGGAAATATGAGTCACTGAGGGAAAGGAGAGCCAGGAGGCGAGGCAGGGATGCTAAGGCTGTGTGGTATCAGGTGTGATGAACATCACAGAAACATGTAGTAGGAATTAAAATCAGAGGAGGATATAAAATGCACTGACAAAAGGGAGGAGAAGGTGGCAGTTAGAAGCTGGGAACCATTGGTTTTCACTCATCTTCCCTCCTGTGTAGAAGCTATCACAGGAATTTACCCTCTGTATTTCCTATATTTGCAGCTCAATTTGTGATATTTCTTCAGAAACGACAGCTTTGGTAAATGCTCCCTAATCTTACTTTCTGTCCTGCCATTGCTGAGGACCTTCATGACATGAAGCAGAGTGGTAAAAGCTGTCTAATTACTGTGCATACAAGGTGGAATCACCAAGCAATGTTGCTATTAAGTAGACAACATTCAGACAGTGGAGGAGCTACTGAAAATTAGTCACATTTTAGTAGTGGAACTATGTTACTGTTCCAGATATTAAATGCCCTTTGACATGTCAAACTTACTGAGGCTGATAAACAAAAGATTTTGGCCAATTTCTGAGCTGCCACAGAAAAAAAGAATTTAAAAATACAAGTTCATAAATTTTGCCATTATAATTGTGTAAATTACAGTCCTGATCTCCTCAGATACAGCCTCTCCCCGTGCCAGACCCTAGCTTTCACATCTCTTGCTGCAGGCCCCATGACTCTCGCAGTCTCCTGTTCTCTGTGGTCAGCCGGGGTGACCTCATGGTCCTGGCACACCTTCAGTTCCTCTGTCTCCAGGAGCATAGCTGTGGCCATCATCAAGTAGCCTTGCTAAAGCAGAGCCTGATCTACTCAGAACAAAGGAAAGGCAAAGAAAACAGATCCATAATAAAAGAGCTATCCATACAAGTTTGTGTGCCTCCCACCAAGGCTGACTGTCTGGCTGTTTCTCTGGACTCCAGAGCTTCTCCCTGCATCACCCTGTGCCCAATGGCAGCTTCTGACAGCTCACTGCTCCCTCTTGGGAGCAACTTCTTAACTGTTTGCTGGTCTATGGTTTTGCAACCATCTAAAGCAACAAAGTAGAGCCTGAAGCTTTCCACTGCACAGAATATAGGATGCTCAAAGGGATCAGATTTTCATTGTCTTCTGGGATATTGTTGTCTGGAAAATCATTGTACAGGCTGACATATTTTGTTCTTCTCACAATCCCACCTTATTAGAACGATGCTGGCTAGCCAGGAAGCATTGTCCTACCATGCTAGAAGTCAAACAGATTAGCTCAATTTCCAAGGATACATTTACATTGCAGAGGACATGATGCAGAGATCCCCAAGCTAGCATTGAGATGTTTTGGCAAGTCCAAACAGCACAGCTAAGTACCATGCAGATATGCCAAGTGGGAGCAAGAGGCAGAATAATCATGTTCTACTGGCACAGCACTCAGGGCTATATTGTGTCTGGTTCAGTGCTGGCTTGTGTGGAGTCTCTGCATTATGTTTCCCAGCTCTTTAAGCTGTGGGAGTAAATTGTATTTAGATGCCTTTGTGCACACCCTAAGTTGCTGATCAGATTCTTAGATTATTACATGGCAACTTCATCAAAACCTCTGTCTTTTAGTCAGTGAGAAGAAGTTCTTTAGTATGATTCATTTTACCTTAATTTTGTTACGCTTCTGGTGTGAGACACGATTTCTTAACCTTTACTTTCACACATTGATCTTTTTAAGCCTATCCTGGAGAAGGTCATACAGTACAAGCCCTACACTTATCCTGATCCCCTCCTCCCCTCCTACATATTCCAAAACCTTTGTGAGAAATAGTTAAAAAAAATTTAAAAAACAACATATTTTACTGAGATAAAATTACAATCTGGTATTGGATATGTTATGATAGTTTTGGTATCAACCTAGATTAATTACCCTAAATTCAAGAAACTATTCCTTCTAGCAAGTCCTAGCAGAGCAAGGAAGAAGCAGCATGAGAAAATTTGCCATCTTGCAAAGTTTTTGTAGCTTTGACTCTGTGTTCTTGAAAAGCAGCCAGCACTCCATCCCATCCACTTGTAAATGTTCTGCAGTTATTCTCTTAATAAGTCAAGGTTGATGGATGAGTGTAAGGTTGGGCAGCTTTGTTTGATAGCCTAGGGGAGAGAGAGGGAGGGAAAGAAACAAGTATCAGCAACTAGATTGTGCAACAGACAAATAAAAAGAATTGCCCAATACACTCTACATTTTAAATAAGCCTTCTGGAATGTTGTCATTGCTACCAATCCATGTTGCTTGTAAGAAATCACCAGCTAATACTGCCACAATCCTACCAATAACTTAATTTGGAGAGAGATAAATGGGTCCAAATTGTTGCCCCTTGCTAGTACTTGAAAGAATGTCAGCAGTGCAGCAATTTTTTTCAACAAGAAGTATTTTCTAAGGAAAGATATTCCCTTCATTTCAAACTACTTTTCCCTTATGAGCTTGAGCAGCAACTCAGGAGAATGAGCTCAAACATGAGATGAAGGGGAGACTTGAGATTTTTCCACATCTTAGAGTCACTTTGCTAGTGACTTTTGTTAATTGTTTAATTCAGTGATTTTACAAACACCTGGGAGACACATAGCAAAAAGTTTTGTGCTCAAAATTTTCACAACAGGTAAGTGACAAATGCCATCACTACTGTCAGTAGACTTAAATTGGGTTGAAATGAGGACTGCTGCTCCACTTGGTAAATACTGTTATTGTCAAGATTCTGAAAGTTCATTTAAAATCTGTTATGAATTTTTCTAGTAAATATCAGTGAATTGCCTTCTGCTTGAAGATAAAAATATGAGTCTTTTCTTTTCCTTCACCTCTTGCTACCTCTAATCAATTCTTCTTTACATTCCCTCTCTTTGAAGGTTCAATATCTTTCTCATCCTATGATCATCAGAGAAAAACACGCAAAAAATGAAAACAACTCTAGTATGAATCAAGTTTTTTTTTAAATAAAGCAGTAATTTTACAATTAGTAACGTGTGGAAGGAATTCAGGAATCGTAATGACTTCAGATCTATTACATATATGCAAGCCAGCAGAAGTTAAGGACAAAGGATATACTCATGCATAGTATAGCACAGATCACTGGGTTTATCAAGCAAACCTCCAGTGGGAAAGTAAGCACCTACAAGTCCTTTTGATGTTTGGGCTGGGCTGTGTTTCACATAATTAATACGCTTTTCCCAAAATCAGCAAGCATTGTACTCATACGTTGATGAAGAAAAAGCACAATAGCATATGCAAAGGATACTCAACCATACACTTACTAAGATCAACATCAAAATGCCTATTGAACTTAGCCTCTGTGTGTATGAGAATGGATGGCTGAAGCTGACTTGCAGTAAAAGAGAAGTTTCTGATAAATGAAGGAAAACATTTTTTTGGAAGAGATTTTAGAAATCACTGTCGTAACAAAATACTCTTTGGGGCAGAAGTAATATTTTCAGAGCTCTGAATCTGCAGAATGAACTTTCCAAGGAGCTGAAGACTACCACAAACCACAGAACTTCCTGCTCTAGCTGTATTTGACCCTGTCTTTCTAACAATGATAAAAAGACACGTGATGGCTGCTACCCCACTGAAAAAGACTGCTGCAGAAGGGCCGGCACCGAGGGGTGGCTGCAGGACACACCACTGCATGCACTCCTACTGCTGCTACTGCTGCTGCCAAGTGCTGCTGCCACACCCATGGCAAGGGAGGCTGTGTCTGACAGAGCACGCTGCCCCGTCAGCCATGGGAACACCAGCACACACAAGGAATGCGCCAACCAGTTTTAAATTTATAAAGCTTTGAATGGGAATAGTACTGCGGTGCTCCTGCTAGAGACTCCCAGCTAGTGTATGATTTCTGCTGCTCACCATCTGCAGCGATCCATGAGAGAAATCAGCATTGTCTGAAAAAGCTATCTCCACATTTGTCCTGCTCAAATCATGTTTTTTCTGAGACCTGACAGATCAAAACAATTTACATTATAGTGCATGGGTCACACCAAAATCACAACTGATTTTACTCTTATTTTTGTCCATCTGAGCACTTGAGGAGTAGAGGGCAAAATTCACCTCTGTGGAAGTACAGAAGCAGTAAGGATTAGAAAAAATGTTGTCAGGGTACTTACAAAAGTGCTGTAATATATATCCATCTGCCTTCTGCTAAACACACAATTAAAGCCTCTGTGAAGTCGAATCTGGAAGGCAGGGGTTCCTCAATCCAATAACATGTTTAATTCATCCCTCATTACCATAATATTGAATATTACAGCACCAACTAATCCAATAATTACAGTTTTCCTTTTCAAATCTACTGGTGTTCATTGATGCAGCTGGTATTAAAACAATCCTGAGATGTCTCAAAAGCAAACCAGCTTGCCTTTGTGTCTTTATTTGCAAATGCATTTACTCATATAAACAAATTAAAGCTAATTTCTGAAAAACATCATATGAATTGTATTTTGTAAGATCCTGAAAGAGCTTTGACTACCTCAGCATTAATCATACAGAATCCTAACAATATTGTGTCCTTCTTTCCAAGGAAGCCTGTTTGACTTGACAAAACATGTATTGTCAAATACATCACAGGCACAGATGATTTGGGAGATAACACTGTACAAGCAGTCATAAGGTCTGAAATTCAAGTAACTACCAGAAATTCCCATACAACTTTTCATTTTATGCTATGCTTTTATGAATTTGTTCTTTCAGTATACAAATACTTTAATTTGTGTGACAAAATGACAAAAATCACAAGAATAACACCTGACACTTGTGAACTCTCAATGTTTTTCTGCTTGCGCATCATCTCCTTCCACCCAGTTTTCTTTGACAACTATAGTTAGTCTGGGACAAATGTGGCTGCATGTATAAGAGTATGGGGTGACTGTTATTGATCTTGTTGGAGACTTTAAACCTTAGCACAACACAAATCATAATAATTAATATCTGCCTGTCAGATCTGGCGTCTTCAGTGAAGAAGTAAAACCAAAATTGTAACTCTTGTGGGATTTTGCCAAAACTGAGGGAAAAGCTAGAAATAGACTATTCTGTAATCAGGTCAACTTACCTCATAGCACTTGTTGTGAAAGTATGATTCACATTATGTTTCCTCGGTGCTTCTGCAGTTGCCAATTTCATATATGCATATGTTATAAAGAGCCTTGCAAATAATTAGGATGAATTCATAGCTCCCAGTGAGACTGACTGTAGCCCACAGGTACAGGTCTGTGCTGTGGCAAAGCCCTCCATGTCATTCGTACACCTGCACCCAGCTGCGTCCTGATGTTGTGTACGGGCAAGCCCTGGGGTCCACCATCTCCCTCGGTGCCTGGCTTCTTGGTGGAAATCCATAAAACAAGCAGAAAGGGAGATGCAGCAGATCCCTGCAGAACACAGCCACTCTGTAGCGACCTACACATGGCTGTGCAGCAGTTAATCCCACAGGAGCAGGATCAACCAAATAAGCAGTTCTCAGTACAATGCTATGATTTGGGTTTAGCAAGGGAAGTGCTGATGACAGAGGTAGAATGGAAGCATCCATCATAGTCCACATAAAGGAGAATTATATACTTCTTTTTTTCCTTGTTTTTCTTTCTTTTCTTTTTTAAATTACATCAGTATGTAGACAGAATTATTTGGAGGTTGTGTAATTTCTCTAAAGCAATGGAATCCCCAGAAGTTTTTATTCCTTCAGTTGATGCTAATACACAACTTTGGATATTCAGTACCTTTTAAAATCAGGTCAAACATGCCAAATAGGTATGTCGAAGCCTAATTTTCAGTTTTCTTTATTTAAAAAGGGCCTTGGTTATAGTCTTGAGAAGTAGAAGTGGAAAAGAGCCAGTTCAGCTTTCTACAGCTATCAAGGACAATGCCAAAACCAGTGACTGCTGTGAACAGCAAGGCTGAGACCCTGCTCTGTACTGCCACGAGGTACAAGGTGGATATGGCTAGGACAAAAGGTTACCCAACATCTGCTGGGATTCTCTCCTACAAGCCAATGCAGCCACGGCTCTCAGTCTCCACAGGACATGCACAAAATTAAACATGCACCAGCTTGTGCTCAGAGGAGCCCCACTGCACCCAAACACACAGATGCAGCTGCGCACACCACCCAGGTGCAGCACAGAGGCCATCCTTCTCCATTGCCACACAGCAGCAGGCCCTGCTTCTGCTTGAAGCTGCCCATGTGCTTGTACAGACCTGCACTTCAAAGCTCAGAGACAAACGTGTATGAATTATTCACAAGTACCTAAAATTAGTTTTGAAAACTGTAAAATAATGATTTGATGACAGGCTGGTCATATCTCCTATGGTTTCTTTACCTCAAGTGAAGCTGAAGAATCAGCAATTGTTTTTTTTTTTTTTTGTTTCTCATCAAATCAACAAAGAAGAAGTCTGTTCTTCTGAAGCTTCACCTATGAGCAGTCAGATCTCCAGGCAGCATTTCTGCCACCTTCCTGGGCAGACAGCAGCCAAGATGTGCAACATTTGGGTATTGTCCATGACATGGTCAACAGAGCATGGTCAACTCCGGCATCAGCATTTGGAAGAGCATGGGTGCATTTCTTAGTAGGGGCCTATTTCTGCCACTGCCATGTTAACAAGAGTTTGTGATGGGGCATGTTCAGGCTTTTAATGCACTAGTAACAACTCTAATGATATTTTGCCTACATTACAGTCTGGTGCTTAGAAAACAAACATCTTGGCTCTGCCTCAGTGTTTATCTTCAATAAATACCTCAGCTTTGCCTTCAACAATTATCTGTCCACAGCAGGCCATTATCCACTAGCAACATATAATTCCAATAACAGTACCATTTAAAATATATCCTCTTTGTGCTGCAGAGAGAGAGAAGTCACGTGTGGGAAATATCAGGAGCCTCATGTACTTTTGAAATTAAAACAGAAATTAAATCATTTCGGATATTTTTTTATCCTCTCAGTTTTTATTTTTCCATTTCTTGTTTTGCACAATACAAGCTCTCACTGGCTCATGAGGAGATTGCAATTGAAGAAATCTGGAAGGTGCCCAGGGAAAGAATATTTTAAGGCAATCCTGTGCCAGGGGCTACTGAAGGTGATAATAACTGATAAAGGTCCAACATATCACCTGAATCAGCTTTAAACTGATGATAGCGCTTTAGGAACAGATAGGCACTGGGCTTCTTTGTATCTTCTAAGGAAGAGGTATGAGAAGCTTCTGGTGATAATCGTTAAATATTAGCATCTGATTGAATGCAAGTCAGTAAGACACTTAGAGGTTAGCAAGGTGTTTGAAGAAAAAATGATCTCAGTAATTTTGAAATTGGCATAGGAACACTGTGGGAGGAGCCACTGTGGTGACTACAGAGCTCTGTGCAAACGGTCCACGCAGCAGGATCTGGTAAACAGCAGCTATTATGCATCAGTCTTTTTGTCCTCTGCATTCTGTACTAAGCCAATAATGCGGTTAGCACTTAGCAAATATGCAGTGGGACAAATTAAATGGGAGAAGATCTGTTCTCATATGCATCAGTACAAGTCCAGAGGAACTCTATTAAGGTCGCAAAAGTAAATGAGATCAGAACCTGGCTGACTCCGTTTAGGACCAGTCAAACTTTGGCAAAGATCTCAAATAGTAGGACCTCACGAGGGAAAATTTTCAGTAATGGAAAGTGGCTGAAGAGGAATGGACAGTGGTAGAACTGACTAAGTAGAGCCTCAGTGCGGATGGAAACAATACATGAGGTCTGTGGTCAAAATCCCCATGGTGAGATCCAGCAAAGGATACAGGTATATAAAGGGAAAAACAAATGGAGTGTGCTCGAGATGTTCGAAGCACTTGCAACCAAGCCTGACATGTCCCACACTCTTGTAGTACCTCACTATCACCCCATTCCTGGGTTTCTGTGCAGTCCAGACTTAGCACCATCTCACACATACTGAGCTCAGTCCCTACTTCATGCCCACAGCTGCTGGCATCCTGGACTAGGCATCCCAGCACCAAGGTCTGAAATGCTCAGTCTGCTTGGTGCACTCTGAATGAGTTTCATACAGAACACCACAGATAGGGTCCTGTGCCTCGTGAGGGAGCACAATATTTTCTAAAATAACCAGCAGTTCCCTTCTGTCAGCTTTGGGAGCTAATACTGGCAGGATAACCCACAGGAGCAGACAGTGTCCTCCAAAGCAAACAGCTGTCTTCACCTTCATCTATCAGCGGCCAACAAACAACGTTTGCTCACTGCTGCAGTGAGGGGTTGAAGAGATGGGGTGGAGGCTGCTCTGTAGTCTGGGTCATGGCAGGAGGAGGAGGTTTCATGTGGAAATTTAGAAAGGCTCCTTACAGGAACAGCTCTAGTGATGCTCTCTATCTCCTCCAGGAACAATAAGACAGATGACAGTGTCACTTGAGATGATATTAGCCTCCAGGACACTGGTGTGGCTAGGCAGGCCTGGCAAATTTGACACTTGTTCATTATTAACTAGAAGAGATAAGCTAGAGGCCCTCCTCTGCACTTCATTCTCTCAACAAGGCATCCACAATTAAAGTAAGTCTAAGAAATGATTCAGACTTGTGGTTCAGGAGCACAGGTGAGACAGGAGGGTCTTTGCTCCTGTTCCTCACACATTTCACCTGATGTGAAATACATGGATAGCCTGTGAGCAGGGACAGACTCAAAGTCACATGAAATGATGGAGTGGTCAATAGTGAAGAAGTGAAGTCCCTGAGAAGGAGCGACATGAATTACTTGGCAAGCTGCACATGAGCAACCAATTTTTTATATGAACTTCAGCACAGCAAAAAGTCATTTATCAGAGGACAAATCTGGCAGAGCATCCTTACAGTTTAATGGTGTCCTTAGAAGCAGCAAGTCTGCAGGAGGGGGACAAAGCAAATAACCCGCCAGGAGGAAAAGCTTTATTCAACAAAAAATCTAGAGTAATCCTCCTGTATATGAAACTGGGAACTTTGGATGCTACAGACAAAGACTGTAGCTGGTTTTAGTTTAAAAACAGTGTCCAGGTCTTGTGTACAATTCAAGAAGAATGTTAACAGATTAAGGGGTTTCAGAAAGGAGTTCACTGAATGACTGAGGACCGGAAAATGTGTCTTATAGAAAGAGTTTCCAAAAGCTGAAGCTCTTCACTAGAGCAAAGCAAAGGGCTCATACAAATGTAACTTAAGAGTATCTGTATCTGGAGCAAAACTTTGGGAGTGGGCTCTCACATAGTTCTGTCTAGATATGGAAATAAGGTCTGCGGTTTCAGCAAAGAGGAGAAATTAACTGGCGGAACAATTTACACAGAGCAGAGGGCAGATTCTTCATCACTGGGCATAGTTTAATTAAACGTGGTTGTTTTACTCAAAGAAAAACAATAGTTCAAACAGGAACCAGTGCAAGGAAGCCCTTTAGTCCATGTGATACAGAAGGCCACGTGAGATGATTTGTTCTGGATATCGGTCAATGAAAAATGTGTCATCCTGCTCTCTGTTCCCCTCTCTCCTTCCATCCCTCCGCACCCGGCCTGTGAGCAGTGCCAGAGAAGTAAAGCATCTTCAGAGTTGCCTTCCTCCACCCTGGGATGGAGAATGCAGGTACAGCAGGAGGGTGCGAGTGAGATAGGCAGGAAGTCTTCAGTGCAAGAGTTGAGTTTGAAAATTCAGGAATTAATAGAATTTTTTTCCTCAGGTTGCATAACTAAGAGAAGAGAGTAGATGTGGGGTGGTAGGATCTAGAATAAATCTGTTAGAAATTAAGAGTCTGACAGCCATCTGGAAACTTCCTACTCTCAGAAGGACAAAGAGAGCTCTTAGAGAAAAGGGTATCACTGTCCATGTGAGAGAACGGGCAACATTCACTGTCTGACTTTCTCTCTTACACACACAAGAAAAAACAAAGACAAAACAGAACAAAACACCATAGATTTTTAATTTTTTTTTTAATACTTCATGATATTAAGGTCATTCCCAGATTAGAAAGGTGATGAATTTTCTTCACTTCTGGGGTTTAGAGTGCTGTGCGAGATTCAAACCCTACAAGGCAGACAGTGGCCTCCCCAGACTACCCTTCCAATTGTGTTTCTCATTCCTTTGTGAATGCAGTGACCTCTCTTGGCAAGCTACACACGTCAAATTGTAGGCATATCTATCTTCTCAAGCTACTCTTTGCATGATGTCTGCCATGACATACAAAAACGAAATCGGCTCAAAAGCACTGCTAAGTTCCTGGAAGTCAGTCAGAATATTCCCTATTCCTTTCAATTGAAAAAAAAAAAAAACAAAACAAAAAATCCTCTGCCTATTTTTATAGTATTAACACAGCACTAGCATAACAGTTCAGCCAACAAAATTTGTCCAAGAGTCAGTCCAGATTACACATAAAATATTTGATCCTTGAGCACTTGAATCCCGTTCCTTTAAAGAATAGCACTTAGTTAGAGCTATCTTCAGTGCATTAGCTTCCCTTGAAAACAATCTTATCAATACCAGCACAAAATTAAGATACATCTCCATGATGCTTACACAAGCTGTGAAAGCTCATGCCTGGATTTACTTACTTCTCTGACCTCTCTGTTGTTCACTCTGGGCAGAAGATGCATGTCAGCCACCTGAATTTGCATTCCAGGCTTTATCAAAGTATTCCTCTCACCATCCCCACCCTGACCTGAAGGTAGGACTGTCTTTAGGATATCCTGCAACTCACCAGTAGTGTTGCATCATGCCACTCCACCTGGACAGGTAGATAAAGAGAAGCTTTCCAATGGGAAGGATAAGGAAGTGCTGGAACAAGTTGCCTGGGGCACTGATGGAGTCTCCATCTAGTCTTTAAGAACTGGTTAGACAGGCACCTGTCAGGCGCGATATAGGTACAATTCATTTTGCCTTCCAATCCTATTTTTCTGGATCTGGGGTGAAATTCTGCTCCTGATGAATTGTCATGGATATTTACCAGTTCCCTGCATCCTGGGAAACTGAGATGACACAGTTTAGCAATTGGCATTGAGATAAGTGGATTGCAAGTCACATTATCATCTTAGAAGACTCTTTGGTCCTTATCTACTCTTGTCCAGCTACTAGTCACTGGTATTGACTGACATTTGAATCTTCAAAACCCAAAATGAGCAACAGCTTCCAGACTTTTATAACTCACATTATTTTTAGCCTATTACACAGTCCTCATGATTGATCTGCCTGAAGTGGCTTTGCTGTAAGCCTCGAGGGAGGGGAGAGGAAGGGGTTCACAGAGGCATAAATTTCTGTGGGTGATAAGCTCACATCTGTTTTGAACTGTAAAATGGCAGCTCGTTGTGAAATCCTCTCAGAGCACACCTTTTAAATGCCAAACAAGCACAGCACCAACAGCACATAAAGAAATAATTGAAAGGCTCTGGAGGAAAGCCAAGAGGACGTGGCTAATGTTTCACCTAATCTCACCCCCTTGCTTGCTCTCCCCAGGCAGTCCTGCCTGCAATGACGTGAACCTCAGAGCTGCAGCCGGCAGCTGCTCCTTGACTGCCTGCACTGTCTGCCCCACTGGCAGCAGGACAAGGAAAACAGAGAGGCTAAAAACATAAAGCAGTGAGAGATTAGGAACAGCGTGGCTGGGAGGATAGCATGCTTTTCCTTCGTGGTGGGGCCAGGGTTAAAGTCCCTCCCAAGGTCCTGCCTGAGCAGGGGCCTCTGCTGGCCGGCATCCACCCCAAGAGCCTGCCCACCCATGCACAGGCTCAGCTTGGCTGTGTCACATCTTACTCTTCAGGAGAGGCCTGGCATTGAGGAGACCTGGAATGGTGGCTCTTTCAAGTCAGGCTGCTGTTAAGGAGGGGAGCAGTGTGGGAAAAGCACGTCATGCCATACCTTTCCATGGAATAAATCCACTTTAACCTCCCCTGCCTCTAGTCACTTGTCTTTTACATGCACACAGTCATTCCTTTTCATTCCTCCGCATACCTTCCCTTTGGCAGAAAACAGCTTAATTTTTAATAATCTATATTAAACATACAGCAGTCCTGCCCCGAAACTCCTACTTTCTCTGAGTTGCTTCCCGTTGTGTCCTTACTTTATAAAATTAGTACCATGAGCAAACAATACCCAGAATACACACACACACACACACACACACACACACACACGCAAAGCAGAACATCTGCTATAATTTTGTTGCTATCACTTGCTGGAGGATCAAATTGAAAATGAAGCTGACAATCCTGACATGCCAAGAGAAGCATTCTGAGTTTGGACTTATCAGAGGTGAACAGTGTTAGTTATTGATTGATCGTGTTCACTTCAGCTCAAGTGAAGTTTTTACGACTGACCTTTTCCTTGCCTTAAAATATAAACTGTCAGGAGTGGGGCAGTAAAGCCACAAAGCTTTTCAGCAGATTTAGAAAAAACTCTTTGTGCCAGCATCAACGTGACAAAAGTATTCCAGATCCTAAATGAAGAGAAGCAAGTCATATTTTTTCATTAGGTGCTGACCAAAAACTTGGAGTTTAAATCAAAAATCACCAGTTGATATGGCCTCATGACATAAGCAATAACACAGTGGCAAAGTATTGCAGAACAGCAGTGGAACAGAAGTACAGATCAGAGACTGGTAAAGGACTGAAAGCAAATGTGATTCTTCTTGTGAAGAACAGATGAACTGTCAGGGAAGAAAATAACTGAAGAGTTTGTCCAAAACCCAATCCAGAATTAAAATCAACTGAGTTTCTGAAGGTTTGGATTTGTTTGTTTGTTTACTATATTTCTTTTTGATCTGGCTGTTTTTCATTTTAGTTAGTTTCATTTTGAGTCCAAAGGAATGAAACACTACAAGAAAGGAAGTTCTTGTGGTTTTTTGAGGCCATCCAGAAGGAGAGTAATGGAAAACCAACAATAGGCAGGAAGGACTGGAAAGCATGTGAGAGTTTTCTTACTCAAACTTTGCTGAGTTCTGCAGACTGACATTATATCATAATATACAGACTTCTTCCTGGGATTGTGCAGCTGTGTTCAGAACTAGCGTAGGCACAGGGAGATGTCATGATAAACTCCTAGAGAGTACCAAAGCTGGATTGTCTTTGGAGACACAGGAATCCATTCCTTTCCAGTTACCACCTTTGCAGTCCTCCTGAGGTCTCTAGCCTTTGTGTTCCATCAGGCACAGGACTCACCTTGTGTTTGAACAGCAAGGGCTGGAGACGTGTTTCTGTGCTCTCCTCTCTGCTTGAGTTCTCAGTGCTCAGTTCTCTGTTTCATTGAGCATGCATATTCCTTCTGCCTGTGATTCACATGCAGCTGCCACTGCTCAGATATGCCAGTGCTTTGTGAACCATAACACATACCTCTTCACCACCTCCTCTGGTGAGGCTCCTACCTTTACTTCACAGGAGGACTGATTTGACCGAGGTCCTGAATGTCAGACAGAGTTCAACCTGTAAAGCAATGGCCAAAAGTTTAACCATCTTTTTTTTTTTTCCTATCATTTAATATTTATGAAATAGCTACTGACCAGATCTTCAGCTGACTAAAATCATCTTACCTTCAGATTTTGAGGGGATGTTAGCTGTGTTCCCCTGTCTCTAAGTTTTACCCTATACATGTCAAAAGGATAAACCTCTGGAGTTGTGCAGAGTCTTTAATGACCCTCTGTCCTTGCATATTCCTCAGCAAGCAGCAAAGGACACATAGGTATGTGCCCACCTCAGGAAGAATGTGTATGAGGTGCATGCTGGCAGGAGTGCATGCAAGGGCCAGAGGGATGCCATGGGAGGCTCAGCAGATCCCTTGAGGAGACTGGGGACATCTCTTGTCCCACCACCTACACAGCTGCACCAAATACAGTGGGGATATGCTTGTGGGTCACTCCCTTTGCAGCTGGCGTACACAAGAAAGCCTCTTTTTTTTTTCTACTCTCATGTGGATGAAACAATAGCAGAGAAAAAAATCCTGCTTTCCTTTATACTCAAATAAATCTAAGATGACACTGCTTGTTTCAGGAGGGGAGCTTACATTCCTGCCTTTTCCCACTCCCAGAAGAAAACTATTTTCTCTTCTTTAAGCAGGGAGCAGAGAATCCCAGATGTGACCAGAGCTATGTGATTAATCAGTATCTGATGTGCAATACCATGAGAGGAAAATATGGGAAGGGGCTTAGAAAAACAGCTGGGGGGGGGGGGGGGGAGTGGGGGGGGGGGGGGGGGCGGAGGATATGGTATTTTATTTAAGTCTATCAATAGTTGGAAAAAGAAATGTAACTACATGCAGCCTTCAATGGCTTCCTTTAAAAGGTCTCAAAATATATAATTTTTAAAAGAGTTATTTTGACAATTTTTAAAATATTTCTTAAGGCTGTTCACGGAATTTAGTACAACTTTTCCAATATTTTCAGTAGAATCAGGACTGCATTTTAGTCTTAGTGTGTATACCTGAAAAAAAAAAATCCATTTTTTCTGTTGGGCTGAAAAAGCAGAAGTGGTTTATTCCTGTGAATATCCTCAGGTTTTATGCTCCTTCATTGTTCTTACATTGAAGAACTGGAAGATTTAATTTTATTCCCTCTTTGTAGATCTTCTATGTCATAATTTATTTTCCATTTTACGAATTGAACCCCAAATCATCTATGATTGCAGATTATTTGTCAAAGATGTGACGATGAAATGACTGGCGATTTTTAATCAATGTAACTGAGTACATTTTGCCTTTCAATAGGTCTTTTTTTTTTTTTTCATTAGGCTGCTTGTTTAACTCAACTGCTCAGCAAGCACTTTTAAGGGAAACAATTGCTTCTTAAAGATTCAACACTCTGTTCCATCTGTTATGGGTGGAAAAACTCAAGAACATAATTTCTGAGACCACCCAAAAAGTAATGGAGAAAAAGAAAAGGCAGGCTAGGCTTGTGAACCTTCTTGTGACTTTTATGCCATTAATTTTTGTTTGTAAAGCTCAGAATTCAGCCATCTGAGGAGAGGCCATCCTCTCTTAGGGGAGAAAAAACAAAAAAAACAAGGTGTACTACAAAGCAATATGTTTCAAGCTTTCTAAGCAAAGGTTAAGGCTGTATGTTTTCCTATTCCATCGATTTAATAGTCTGTCAGAAGTGTAATGATACACCTATTTTTTCTTCCCTAAAAAAAAGTTTCTGTGTTTAGTCCATTTTTTGGCTTTTTGGTACACAGAGGGATTTGTTTCAACTCTTTTTTTGTTCCAAGTCAATATATTAAATTTTTTCCACGTGGAATATAAATGAACAGCTGGTTAAAAGACATATTTCATTATCTTCAGCAGAATTGTCATCTTTCCTATCATCTGGTACCAAGTGACACTGAACATCTCACTCTATTGAAGAACTTCCTGTCTTCATCAAGTCAAACTCCAGTCACATTTTTCAGCAGACAAGATAAATAGGAATTAAAGAGGGTGGACCCTCTGCAAAGGAACCACAATTTATCTGTGTAAAACCTACAATAAATTTAAACAGTTTTCTCTAAGGCATTTTAGCTATCAGAGGAGCTTCCACACCGTTTTGTCATGGTAAGATATGTTCCTCAATAATCACTGAACGCACATGGCTCTGCACTTGGTCAAATGAACGGTTCTTGACAGCTACATCCTCATCCTTTGCTCCCCAAGCTCACAAGTCTTTCATGGGGTGTTTAGACAGGAGGAAAGAGTGCAGGATGCCAGTATGAGACTGCTTATGACAGTTTGGGGGTTACACGGTTGTGCTTTCCAAAAAGGGGATTATTTCTCATTATTATATCCACTGGATTGTACTGCGGTTGTGAAAGAAGAGAGCACAAAGAGAAGGAAACAAGAGACAGAGGTCTCTGCAAAGTAGTTCCAAGTAGGCAAAAGATCCAATGTGAGAACTGCATCCCATTCTTCTCCAGGTAAAAGAGGGATCTCACTCTTTCGGAGACTTTATCCTTCCTGTAATTTTACAGGTGCTAGTGAAAATCTAGATGAGTAGAAATCCTTGTAGCCCCAGTACTAGTCTCATTGAATCAAAGGCTGTCAGGTGGTTTGCTCAGTAGAGATTTTAGGTAGAAGAGCAAGAGACACGCTGAAGATAGATACAAGAAGCAGGACAAGAGCTGCACCTGTTACACCAATTTTGGATTACATTATTTTGCCGCAAGTCCACAGGAAACAAAGGCTTTGAACCACAAATGTAGATGGCTCTGCTCTTTAGCTGGGTGGTGCCTCTTCACCAGTGCAGAAATGAAACACTGGGTGTCTGAGCAGTCACCCCAAAACAGCTGCTTTGCCTCGCAATGCGCAGACTGAAACTGAGCCCTATGTGTACCTGTAGTTCTCCCTTACCTCTGCAGATTGCTGTGAGATGCACAGCAAAATGCATTCAGCTCTACAGTTGCTTCTTCTAAGGATAAGTATCCCAGAATGCCATAAACTCCACACATTTTGAAATGTCTCTGTGGCCTGGTCTGGATCATTTGCCATAGGAAAGATCAGCTGTACTATAACCCAAGAGCAATAGTGGTACGATGAGCAGTTGTATCTTTCCTATTGATTTTGTCTCACTCTGTATCTGCAGCTACAAAACTAATATGCCATGCACTGTGTGTATGTCCTGATGGCTGCAGTGCTGGCTATCTTGAATGGCAACTGAAAGGCCAGGTCAAAAAGGCAGATGAGAAGTATCCTGACCAAGTGATACAGAAGTGGGAAATGTAGTCAGTAGTTACAGGATGGGAATGTTAAAAAAATCATGTCAAACTCTGTCTCTACACATAGCAGTGTGCAGGGTTCACTATTCTGAAGTTCAGTATGAGCATGTATCACCTGCAGAAATGAGCTACAGGGCAGGGGGTATGGGTTGGGCAAGAGGCAGGAGCATTGCCAGAGCTGTGGTTCTGGACCTTGACATCAGAACCTTGCCTTCATCTGGTCTCAGTGCAAGAGTGCATCCCTGCCCTTTTACCAGCATTGGTACCCTTCCACCAGCTGAGTCCAAATGTGCACCTCCCTAAACTTCAGGAACTACAGCAAGATAGTAAACATCAGCTTGGACAGTATATTACCTAAGTCTCAAAATCATGGGCATTTTCTTGCCAAAGTCATTCCCAGAATGCCATCAGTTCCTGTAACTTTTAATATAAACATCCCTTTGTAGAACTGAATCAAGTAAAGAACATTTCTTTTCTCTCTCATTTTGACTTCTATAAGATCATATAAGTTTTTAAAAGCTACCTGAAGTTCTATCAAATTAAGAATGCAACCAACCACAGAAAGTCAGTCAGAATGCTTTGTTATGACAAAATGCTTTTGGCTAATGAAAATATTTCAGCTTGAATCTGACCACCTCAAATGTTTTGCATGTTTTTAAATATCATTAAAGGAAATTCTGAAATAAAATAAAGCTGAGACAAAAGTACCGAAAAGATCAAAGTGACAATTTAGTATTTAACAAACTAGTCTATTAAACACTTTGATATTACACAAACAATTCTGCAAAATTTCCATAGGTTTGTGAATGGTCTCAGTGTTGCTACAGCAGCTCTCTCCACTTAGAGTTTCTTTGGTTTTATGGAACCTTGCCTCATCTCATTGAGCCACATAGAGCTGAAACTACACAGAGTGAAACAGTTTGAGAAAGTAATCATTAAAAGACTGAATAAAAAATAGTTTTGGATGGCCTTGTGTTTCCTCCCTCTTTTGTGAGAGCAGCTCTTAGATGTTCTTGTTTGGAGGAGTTCAGTGATTGTTTTCGTTTTCAGTTTGCTGAGCACTACAACTCTTGTCTTATCATTCCAACCTGAAATGAATTGAGCAACTCAAAATGACTCTCATAATGCTGAATGTGGGGCCGATATTATGTGACTTGTAATAATGTCAACATTTTCTTAAACTGAAGCTATCTTTCACAGTCATAATGGAAACAGCCAGTCCCTTGAAAGGATGAATCAATCCCTATGGACTTAACTCTGATTTCACAGATAGCAATGAAAATCAGAAGCAGGAAAAACAACAGAGATGTTAATGGTAAACTACTGTAAGAGCAGGACTAATTTCTACATTTTCAGATGACCAAATATGCAAATTAAAAATTGTATTCAGCCAGAAGTATTGTACTGGAAGTAGTCTTATTTAAACATAGTAAGATTTACTACAGAATAATGACAGGAGATGGAATTTAACCATTATTCTTCTACCTTCTGCAACCTTTTTTTTCTAGTAGATATTGCTTGATATCTAATTACCTTGACCATAAACACAGAAGAAAGTTAAAAGCAAACAGAGAAAGTAATTAAATACATAGTAATGATTCAGGAGTTGAATAAAGTTCAAATTTGCTAAAGCTGAACAGGAGGGGAAAAAAAGCATATTAATGCATCTCAACGTCAAGACAGAAAGAGCTATTCTGACCTATGATGTAATCTCCATTAAGAATGTCTGGAGAATTTATGCTTCATCCAGAGGATAAAAACCCTGAAAAAAAGAAATAACAAATTAAAGTGTATCATCCTAAATGCACCAGGTGTTTGCTTTTGCATGAAGTATGAAAAAATATTCTATCTGCTGAGCCTCAGACCAATACTTTATGTCTTCTAGGAACCAGTCCCTTCACTGAATCAGGTCAACTATGGGTTTTTGTACACTTTCATCAAGTAAATCAAATAGGAATCACCACAAAAAAAAGCATCATTTGGCTTAATGGGAATGCCAGCAAAAAGCAGAAGAAACCATCCCCACAACACAGTTCCAACTATCTATTTTTTCTAGCAATATTTCCCCAGATATAATAGTGAAAGGGTTTTTTTAACAGTTTTGTAGAAAATGACCTTTTTTTTTCAGAAATTGTTTCATATGCCCTCAGTTTGTCTTGGTTTGGTTTTGTTCAGGTTTTGTGGGATGTTTGGTTTTGTTCTGTTTGTAAAGGGAACATTTATTGATGAAAGGAATAAATCTGATCTTGGTTTTCTATTGTCCCACTAGGCTTGATTCCCAGCTGTGTTACTGAAGATTTATGCCACTGAACAGTTTACATTTAAAAGTGGTAGTTTTTGAGCATGTAGCCATGAAAAATGAGCTCAGGAAAGCATGGTTGTTATATATATACATTGAGAAGATTATTTTAAAATGTTTTAGAAAATGTGGTATATCAAGACCAATTACCACTTTCTCTTTGTTGCTTCATATTAGTACATCAGTAAAGTAGATACCAGAAATGAAGAAAATTTACTGAATTTAGTGACTAGTGATATGTGTGGTTCTCGGGGACCTGACTTGGGTATGTGAGTCAGAGTGCCACTTGGTAAGAGTCATGAGGAACAATTTTGGAAACATTATAGCACTTTGTAATGGTATAGTACCTCTGCTAAGTGTCAAGAGTTGCTGCTTGTGGTATTTTCACAAATATGCCTCACTGCTTCTGTCTTTACATGTGTGTAAAGTGTGTGGTGACTGGACAGTAAAACCAAGCCTCCAAATATCATGCTAGAAGAATATCCATTTTTGCACTTGGAGATGTTTTGTGAATGTGGTTCTCATCTGAAAATTTCATTCTCAGCAGAAAGTATGGCGTCTTATCAAGGATCAAACATCCTAGCCCTTAGATAAACAATACATGCTTCCAATAAATGGGCAGCATGAGTGACGATATGGTGAATATCCCCTTCCTTATGTATCTCTGCTCACATCATGCATAACAAATGGGTGGACTAGGTCAGAAAAGAAAGTTAACCTACTCAACAATACTAGTTTCCTGGCCATAGTACTTCAGCAATCTTTACCCATGACAACAAAGATATAAGGAAAAGGGAAAGACAAGGTTTTCCTCAAACATTATTTGGCTTTTAGGAGGCTGGAAAAGGAGATGAAACACATTTTACCGGCAGCAGGGAGGGAGAAAGACTAAGCAGCCAAGTCCTGGTATCCAGCACTTGCAGGGAAGAATAGATGAGAGCTCTTTTCTGCCAGCCTTGGAGTAAGTTCAGCTGTTTCATCTGAAAGGGGAGGATATGCTTGGCATAAAGTTTTGGCAGGTGGAGCTGAGCTGGTTTAGTCAGGCACAAAGGCAACAATCACAGGATCAAGGAAAATAGCAGAACTAGAAGTGAATGAAAGTCTGTAATGCGGAGCAGCCATAATGGAAGAGACAGATTTTTGGGAGGTGGGAGTGTGTGAGCAAAGAAAATCAGAAAGATGTTAGAGACAATCAAGGAGAACAGGAGGCCTGGAAGGTATGTCTTGGAAGCTGGAGTCTGGATTTTAAGGCTTTTAGAAAAACATGGCGAATAGGTGAAACAATGGAAATGGGGATATGGAAAGAGTGATGTTACTCTGTCAGTCATATTCCATTTCAAAGCTTGGTTAAATAGACATTTACTTATACCAGATAGTGGTAGGTGGCTGCAGCAGGCATTCCGATAACCCCCAAAGCATTTTCTATCTATAGAAATGAACAATGAAGTCTATTTAACATAGCTTTCATTTCAAATTGAGCAGATGAATTTAATAGACCGCAGCCTTTTGTCTAAGGACAAAGGCAGGGAACTGTGTAAAGATGAATAATACTAAATACTCAGGATTCTGCTTCTGGCTGGTACTTAAAGCTCTGTTTTACAGTCATGGAGTTTGGGGGAAATGCAGTACATTAACAAAAAAAAAAAGAAAAAAAGAGAAGGAGGTGCTTTTCCCCTACAGTCTATTACTTCCTGCAATTCATGAGAACTCTTTCCTTGTGCATAAAGGTCACCTTTCATTTATGTACTGTATCTGTTTGGTTTGCTGAAAAAGAGTGTCCTGAAAACACATTTTTTTAAAACTATGAAAGGAAATGTAAAAAGTTGGAGTAAAAGAGTGTCTCTCATGGCAGGACTTCTACAAATAATGCCTATTGAAGGGAGCTGGCCATTGAAACTGTTCCATGCAAAAATACCCTCATGGCACTACAGTTCATAGACTGGGAAAAAAAGCCATTAACTGACTACTTTTGCCACACAGAGACTTAAAAACCACAGGCCAACACTGGTCACTGTTGTTATGAATGGGGGAAAAAAAAAAAGTGAGAGTGTAAAGAGAAATGTGAAATTTTGCAGAGTAATGTCATAACAGAGAGAAGCAAAAGGAAAACCATCAAGCTTGAAAACAGGGGAGCAGAGAAACTCATTTAAGTCACTGGATACATTCAGGAGCAAGTGTTATAGTATGTTTATACATGTCCCCATCACTTCTCTGTGCAGAACTGGTCTCACCTTAATCAGACTCCAGACCCCAAATGACCCCAGCAGGTCCCAGTAGATGGCTGGGTTGGACGATTGTGAGGTCACTGTAACCCAAATGAGACAGCAGCAAAAGGTGGGAGAAGGCATGAGATGGGATCAAAAAACACTTATGCTCAGCACAGGGGATTTGGTGTGTCTGCCTGGAGTTCCTAGCAGCAGGAAACCCGCATCAAACAGTGGTGGAGACCCACCTTGAGCAGCGAGAGCCCTTTGAAGGAGCATGGGCAGCAATGCTTTTCTTTTGACTGAAAATGAGTGATGGTGTTTTCCCTTTGTCAGTGACCCTTTAGCAAACTGCCCCCACATCCTTGCTCAGCAAGGAAAAAATGTGATTCTAGGCAGTGGTTAGTGCAAGCCATTCCAAAGCCAAGGGCAAAGAATTATATTTGCAACCACTCCTTAGAACTCTGAAAAAAATATGGCTTAAAACTAAACCTACAATAGCTCATTTTCATCAAGCTTGCTATCTGCCTCCATGACTTTTGTATAAAAATGTGTTTCAAGATATTCAGCCATGAGATGTTGCCACTGGAGCTACAGAACTGACTTCTCATGCATAGCTTATCCATGCATGTGGAGGTTCTTTCCTTGTCTTGAGGCGTGCACAAATCTAAAACATCCTTCAGGGCCTCCTCAGATTAAAACCCCTGTCAGAAAACCCTGAATGTTCAGAAAAAAATTACACAGAAATGAACCACAAGGGCTTCGAGCAGATCTGGAGCGATGCCGGCGAGGGATATGGTAAAACAGGGAGGACTATGAAGGAGAGCAGATGCTGAGGTCAGTCAGGATTGTGCAGGACATAGTTCCTGGGGGTGGAGGGAGGGAGAAAGCATGAGTGGATGGTTGAGTAAGCATCTGCAATAGCAAAACAATGCAGAAAACAATGCAGACAGTACACAACATAGGTGTGCAAAGGAGAAAACACCCAAGTAAAGCAAGTTAGTAAAAAGTCTAAACCAGAGAGATCCTCAAAATCAAGATGAACATCAAGCCTATATGTTTCAGAAAGTACTGTAAACATGAGATTTCTTCATTTGCAGTGGCAGAGAGAGGACCTCCAGGGTCCTACGTGGGAAAGCATTCTTCCCTTCCTACAGCCAAAGGTGCTACGATCAGGTTGCTGAAAAGAATCTGCACAGCAGGAAGATATCAGGGTTGTATCAGCAATGGGAGTAGCAAAGGATAATGCAGAGCCACAACTCCCTTCTGCCCCTGCCCCCTCTGCTACACATCTGGATTCCAGGCACAAAAAAGACAAAGGCTTTTTTGGTTTTTTCTTTTCCCTTGAACAGCTTTTTGGGACTCGAGGAGGCTGCCCTCTAGATGGCCAAAGCCTTACTGGTGCCCATATGAGCTGCTAGCGCTAGGTCCAGTTAATCACCCTCTCTTGGTGGTAACTGTACTAGTGGTGGAACCAGACATTGTGGTAAAACATTTTCAGACTGTTTGCTTTCTCTATGCCTGTTATTTCTGTAACACAGTTGATGGGGTTTGTAAAGGAGCAGGTAAAGGAGCCTTGGCTCTGCTGTCAGGGAGATGTATTTCTAGTGTAGTGATGCTTTACAGACTGTTACATACATCCTAGCTGCCTTTTTTCCTCCTCTTGTTTTTACTTAGTGCCTTTCTAACTAATTTTAATGGTGAATTGTAATTATTTTTAAAGTTTAATTAATGCAACTTAAACAAAAAACAATCCCAGACACTCAGAATTTACTGTTCAGGAGATTCCCCAGATAAGCAACCATTCAGCACCGCTCTATAGCATGTGTCTATGCCTAGGACTTCCACCTTCCTTGACACTGAAATATACAACATCTTCACCTGGAAATCATACAATATTATTAATCAAATTCTTGCAGAGAACATCAAGTCCTGACCTGGTAGTAGGGAAATAAAACCAGGTGGTAGTGTCAATGCAGATTTATTTTTCCTAATGAAACACTAGGATAATAAAAAAATATGTATGCCTTTGTTTCAAAGAACCACTCGGCATTGCTTTTCTTTTTCATTTGAATAAGTTTTATGAGTTGCTGTTGTGTTGTGATTCTTTTTTATTGCTGATATTGCATATGTTATTGTCTTCAGGGTGCAGAATTCAGAAAGAAAAAGCTCTTTTGAAAGGAGATTTTGGCTGGCTAGTTCTGACAGGTAGAGCTGGTAGACAGGTACTTAGACTGCCACAGCCCAGTGCTGAAAAGAGAAATAGAGCAATCTATTATTATTCCTTCCCATTTGTACTGGGCCGTGGCAATCCAAGTCAGGGGCCAGTTCACAGAATGGAATCGGAGGGCAGAGCCAATAGCTAAGCACCAGATGAATTCTCCTAGCTCTGTAAATGTGTCACCAGCTACAGCTGGGTGAAAACTGCCACCATGCTGAGAGGAGCTGTAGCATGCAAGCCAGTGGAGATATTAGACCCATGGGAATAAAATATAATAAATCAGGGGTTATTATTAAATAAGACTTAGAATTAGATTGAGCTCAATCAGACAGTGGAGACCAGGGCTGTGGTCAGCTGATGGTGGTTGAGGAAGCTGTGTGTACTCTGAAAGTGCTTCAGTTTGACTATACTGTTTTCACAGGCTGCTTCAAGTCCAGTAAGACCAGCAAAGCTGAAGAAAAAAAAAGCCGAGAAAAAAAAAAAGCCAAGAAAAACAAGTCTATCTAGCTCAGAATTAGGAAAGTTTCTGCAATTGTCTGTTTATGGGTTTATGCTTATAGATTAACATCAGTCAAAACAGTAAGGTCTCTAATTCTGATTTTAGGCTCCTATTTCATGCCTATTTCCTGAAAATTGCAGGTCTAAATGTTCTGTTCGTTTTGACTCCATGGTACCCAAAACGGCTCATACATTTTTGGTTTGTCTTATTCTCCTCAATGTAAAATTAGCTTTGATGAACAATCCAATTGCTTATTTTGACTTTTTGTTTCTTTTTTCTTTTTTTCCTAAAACCTAGTTGCATGTGATGGAAGATTCTGTTCCTTCACCAAGACATCCTCACTCAGAATCAAAATGTCCCACATTCTGCCACCATGAACAAAAGCAAAGCTGAACACTACAGCTCTTGACTCCAAGGTCCCACATTACTCATAGCCATGAGGGAAAAAGTGGAGGTCTCAAGGTTGTCTGCTCCCCTAATGCACTTCATTTTGCATATTCTATCTTCACCTGTGGCCAGTTCCCAAATGGTCAAAGGGATCACACAAAAGAAACTGATTACTAAAATGCTTCCCATCCAATGTAGTTCTGCACCTTGTGAAAATGCATTCCACAGACAGGCTAGTCACAGCAGAGTGGACAATGTATTGTCAAATGTTTTAAAAGCCAAGCTTCCAAGCTTCCCAGTGGGAAACTGTGTCTATAACTTTAATATTATTCCATGTATTGGCATCATCCACTGTTGAATTTTGTCAGTAAAATCTTTCAGAAAATCTCATGGGGCATGAACAACATCTGTCAATTATTTTTAAATATGAGACATGCCTGGGCTAATCCTGGCTAAGGGATTCCTCAGCAATGGCCTAGGCAGGCAGAGCCAGGAGGAGCTACTGGGAGAGGGCAGCAAATGGGCAGGTAACTGCAAGGTGCAGCTGCCCTCAGGAAATTGCAAAGAAAGATGAGGGCTTCTCCATAGCGAGATGGACTTTCACTCCCTTTGATCTGAGTGTGACTGCAAGGGAAAAAATAATGCACTCACTGGCAGACACTCACCTTTCTGAGATACCCTAATCAGCTGTGGCCACATGCGCTCATTGTCCTTGGAGCTGGTGAGACCAGTGGGACGGGTCACATTGCTGGGCATGCCTTGAAAGAGAGTAGAAATGAGCTAAAGGGGAAATCCCCCAGGACCCATCTGTCCAACTCTGTGGTCCAGCTCCCTTACTCCATCATCTTGATTCTACCTCTGCAAATGCTCTCCATCTGCATCTTTATCTCCACTCAACTTTCCTACCAAAATTCTCTTCCCACATCCAAAAAATCCATGGTCCCTGGTAGGCATATGAAAACCCCCCTTCACAGGCACGGAAAAACTCTGCTACTATGTTCACATCGCAGCATACTGCCTCTCTCTTCAGTCCGGGATCCCACTGAAAAAGAGCTTCTTGTTTGTCTCACTCCACAAGTCTCCTTCTTACCTTTACTATTTCTCTGCTTGCTCTCTGGCTGATCCTTGCTGCCTCGGCTTGAGAGGGGGAAGGGGTTCTCTCCTGATCAGCTCAGAGCGCAGGATAAAAGACAAAGATACATTCTTTCTACACCTCAGCTGCAGACACAGGAAGAAACTTTAATGTCTCTGCTTGCCACAGAAATGGTCAGTGTTGCAGCTGGCAAGCTTAAATTTATTTTTGTTTTGAATTGTAGCTTGATATTCTGCCTAGTCCTCATATTTAGAAGCCAGTTAGCAACCATTGGGCAGGAGAACGTGCAACCTGTTTTTAAAACAAAAGTTATTAGCTTTAGAGCCCTGGCACAAATGAGTAACATCTTGGGGGGTAAATGACTTTCTGTAGTTACTAAAATTGAGTTCCTTCTTTTCTTTCTTGGTTTCTCCCTCCACATTTATTTCCTCTTATAGCTTTCCCTTAATTCCCCTTCATGTCTTTTTGTTGTTGTTGCTGTTCTAGATTAATTTTTCTGAAGCTTAAGGGAAAAAAAATCAGAGATTTGTGAGTATTTTCCTTTGTAAAGGTCACAGAGGCTGCTCCTTTAAAAAGAGACAACTTGTGTTCATTTGACACCAGCAGCAGAAAGTAACAGATAAGAACATGCACAATTGGAGGCCGGGCAGTGTCCCAGGCAGGCTGCACACACCCGTCCCTGGCCCAGAGCCGCCAGTTCTCCCAATGAGCATATCTGCACCCTCTAAGGCCAGTTTCCCCCAAAAGATTGAGCTATGGAGCCTCATCCACAGTTTCTTTCCATTTTACCCATCTTGCTAAGCAGTCTTTTCTTTTCCCAGACCAGTTCAGTGATATCATCTGCATCCTCTAAGATTTTCATCTCTGTTTTCCATGCAGTTTCCACTTAAAACCCTGCTCCCAACCATCTTCAAGGCTTCAATAACATTCTGTAGGAAGCTGATCCATGATTTAAGATCCCACTCACAGAAATTACATTCTTAAATCTATTTAGCATGAGGCAATACCTGTAAACTCTCCAAAGATTGAAAGACAGTAAGAACATCATTTTCACAAGAATAAAGCTTACTGGGTAGATCAAGGAGTCTGGTCATCAGGTCTCATTCATGAGTAATCAGATGAATATTAACAGCACAGGCATCGGGGACATTTTATGGTTGAATGCAGGTGAAAGAGTAACCCCTCTCTCTTTCTGGCCTAATGAATATTTAATTCAAAATGGAACTGCTCCCATGGGAGAGACTTAATAGCTTAGTATATTGAATATTCACCTGAGATACATATATCCTGGGCTTTAGTTTCCTCCCTGGTGAGGGAAAAGCCCATGCATTTCAATGTGGTAAAGCCAGAAGTTCAGTCTGGACTTCTTCTGTCCCAAAAGAGGACAGTGTATGCTAGCACAGTTTTTTTTTTTCACAAGGGCTTCATGACCTCTGCAAAACAAGCAAGGCAAAAATCCCAAGGCCATTCTGTACTCCATTAGTCTTTGGTGGTTAGGAGATGAGGGGAACTGCAGAAAGAGGATATAAATATGAAGTTATATGAAACAATTGTTTTATAAACTCATAATTGTACAGTTATAGCTACAACATTTTAATTAAAAATACTGGCACTTCCTGCCAATTCCCAGCTCTGTCTGCAGTCAAGCATTAGCAACAGCTGGAGACAGTAAGCATTTCACGGGCCATTTTTGGATACCCTATGCCTCACCAGTCATTCACAGAGCACTAGAGTGTACCAGCCCACCTGGCCATCAGACTGATACCCTTCTGCATTTCCCCAAAAGCATTTGGAAGTTGCAAGTCTCATTCTGCATCAAACCAAAAAGCAATATTTTCTGCTGCACAACTGCAGCTGTAGTACCCTCTCCTATACAGCAATGCTGAATTTCATTCAGGGAGGTCCAAGAAAATCGATAAGTGAAAACATAAAATGGACAGAGGAAGTTATAAAAGAAACCATTGAACAAAGCAGAGACATAAGGAAACAATCACTATTATTCTTTCCATAATTGGTATCACAATAATAAGCAACAATGAAGTACTGGAGTCATTAAATACACCAGCAGAATTTGTGAGGTCTAATTTTACAGACACAATTTCCTTGTAACTTTTCTATACCAATGTCAAAGATGGAAAAAAAAAAAAACACCCAAAAAAAAAGCTTCATAATTCTAAATACAGAGCTGAAGTTTCTACCCTTCAGCTGGCAGGAGAAAACAAAAAAAGGAGGATAGACAGATCTCTATTCTGCTCAGCTGCAAAATGTTAATGGTTGGTATGTGTGTAAATGCCTCTGCAGGCTAAACTGCAGCCCCTGCCCTGCCGAACCTGGAGAGCTCCGCTTCCTATAAACAACTACTGCACACAGGGCCTGGAAGAGCACAAGCACTTGTGCTTCACGACCCACTACAGGCTGTTTCTGTGCATTTGAGTTCTAGGTTTTAAGGTCTTTAACCTGACCAGTCTATACTAGTAGAATAGCTTAGCTTTTAGTTAAAAATAGCTTTTCACTTTTCAGTGTGACAAATAATGAATTCCCAGTATGAAAAGCGTGTGATTAGTTTTTGGGTTAAAACTCTCTGCTCTGAGATGTCTCAAAATACTGCTACTTAAAACACTGGTAGAAATCCAGAGTATTTCACAAGTGATCTGGTAGCAGAAGAAAAAAAAATAGAGCAAGTGACTACTGTGTTTATGTGATTTCAAACACATTTTTTTAAAATAATTTTAAAATCTCACTGCAGCACAAGACCTACAATCTGCAGCAGGGGACTTCTGACCTACAGAGAAGGGATAAAACCCCTCTGCATAAACAACATCCAGCAGAAGTCCACATTTACAAGGTGCCTTGGAGGCAGTTGCACAAGGGAGCTGGGGTTCACCTCTACCAGCACATTTTTGTCAGGCAGAGGCTTTCTCACCGACATAAGCTCCACTGCAACTGGCTTTGAAGTCCTGTGCACACCTGCATAGATTACAAAGAAGGGAAGGCAGGTCCCTCCACACCCAAACTGTAAATTAACAATGCAACATGTCAAGTTAAGATATGCCCTCCAGCACCTTGTTTTAAAGTCAGACCAATGGCTGACAATCTCCTGATATATTTAACCCTTTCCCTGGAATCCACTCATTTTCCAGCCTCTTGAAAGAAGAAACAAACTTATAGGAATCATTTTGTGATTTCTTTTTAAAGTAATGTATCAGTTCAAACCTGGGCCATCTGCTTTAATCCAAGACAGGAACTGAATCACACCCTGTCTTTTTCTACACAAACCAGAGGAAAGCTACCATTGTACTAATTTGATTTTTGCAGAGTGTCTATACAGCAATAGCTTTGGCCTGTGACTATGTCATAGGTTGAAGAGACACAACTTTTGCTGTTCCATTTCACCTATTACTCCTGGAAAAAACTCCTGCTATGGGTAGGTTATGGCACTTACTTTGGAGCTTTTTCTCCAAAATCCCTCAGGAGGTTCCACTTTTCCACTAGAGAGGTACATCACCAGTAACTATTGTCTTTAAAAAGGACTTTTAACTGAGCCAAGAACAAGCATACTCACTGCAGGACTTTTCTGTTCTAATCCTTTCCCCTATTTCTTCCACTTTGTTATGGTTGTTCTCTAATCAAGCTTGTCATGTCCCATCACTTCATATCTGTGAAGTGATCATAGAATCATAGAACCTTTTTGGTTGGAAAAGACCTTTAAGATCAGCAAGTCCAACCACTAAACACTGCCAAGCCCACCACTAAATCATGTTCCTGTACCATCTATACTGCTAGTCTTCTCCTGACCCAACCTCCTCTTGACCTTATCTCATCTCATAGCTCCTATAGCTGTAGGGAACAAGCATGTGAGAATAAAGGGCCCTGCTGACCCCTTTAGTGTGATTTCTCTGGAGAAGAGCTCAGTGCCCACTACAATTTCACCCTCCAGCACTACCTTTATTCAACACATGCAGAACAAATCCAGGCCTATGTCCGAGTCCAAGCTTGTAAATATCCTCACAGTATGGACTGAGGGGCCTGCTGGGGATGGGCAGGCGATGCATCCTCCTTTGCTTTAGCTAGCAGCACAAGACCAGCACGTACCTGCTCACAGAAGGGCATGAGGCACCACTGCCTTGGTGCGGGCACTGCCATGTCTCTCATCTGCTCTGCCAGGGAGCTCACGTGGTCCGCTTTGGTCTGTGGTGCTCCCTGATGGCATCCCAACACCTGCCACCCTGAAGGAGAGAGCCTGCAGATGTTTAGTTTGAGCTGATGTTTTGCAGCATAGACATGGTGGTCCAAACCACCACTGTCCCAGAGGTGGTAATACTGAAAAGCAGAGCTGAGCCAAGGTGGGACCAAACTGCAGTTCATTCACTGGTTGAAGCACCAGAAGTCAATGATCATTTCCACACCCATGTGCTTGTTCCTACAGCAAGGGAAAGGGAAAGGGAAAGGGAAAGGGAAAGGGAAAGGGAAAGGGAAAGGGAAAGGGAAAGGGAAAGGGAAAGGGAAAGGGAAAGGGAAAGGGAAAGGGAAAGGGAAAGGGAAAGGGAAAGGGAAAGGGAAAGGGAAAGGGAAAGGGAAAGGGAAAGGGAAAGGGAAAGGGAAAGGGAAAGGGAAAGGGAAAGGGAAAGGGAAAGGGAAAGGGAAAGGGAAAGGGAAAGGGAAAGGGAAAGGGAAAGGGAAAGGGAAAGGGAAAGGGAAAGGGAAAGGGGAAGGGGAAGGGAAGGGAAGGAAAGGAAAGGAAGATACAGAAATAGGTCCTGGCACCTTCAGATGAAAGCTGAACTGTGCTTTCCAGTCAAAGAGTATCAGATAACAAGGCTAAACCATTAGATTGCCCAGTGACTATATGAAAAGGAAAAGACAGAGCTTTAATAAGATAGACACAAAAATAAGAAGGACCACTGCAATGCATAGTGTCGTCTTCATTGCTTTTACAAGAATCTTGACTTTCAGGCTGCTTCTTTGCCCAGGGAGCTCTGAATTCAGGTGCAGGCTTTTTTTTCTCTCACAACTACACAGCAAAGCTGGAATAGTCAATGTTGTACATCATTCTGTAGTGCCGAACTATTACTGCTGATGGGGAGCAGATAATGAGGGAAATGTGAGCAGATTTTTTTTTTAAAAAAGGAGACGAGTGGGCACTTGTCCAGAGTGGTGTTTCAGGCACATTCTCTCTCCCATCTCCTATTAAAAAAAAATATTTCCGTTTGCATTCATAAACTGTACACAAAGAATCTAAAGCAAGACGCACAATGCACATGCCCAGCCACCCCTGGGGAGATCACAAGTAGCAAGAGTGTAAAAAGGTCCCACACCCAGGGTGGCAGATCAAATGGAAAAGGGCTCAGATAAGGAACATGGTGTCTAAATGAAAAGCCTAATACACTTCTGAAGACTGGGACAACAAAGCATCCCAAAAGCTTCCTCTGAGATGCAAGGGTGGGGGATAGCATTCCATGTGGTGTTGCAGTGGATTGAAGCTATCAGTCATCCTTCATGGAGTGCTAAGTGGATTTTTAGGCTTTTTATGGAGCACATCTCCAACCCCTACAAGAGATCAAAAAGGATGTGCACATAGATTCAAGATAAAATTTAAGATGGATGAATGGATGTGCTGTGGGTGTATGAAGAACAGAATAGAATGAATGCAATCAGCAGTGCCCAAACACTCTGATAAAAAAAAAAATTGCTTTTAGAAAATATGTCAATTAATGTTAGCACCTGGCTTTGACCAGCTTATTTTCCCTTCTTTCTGCTCCTTTGCTTTTCACCTTTTATCTCCAGAGCCCTCTGTCATCAGTATCTCAAGAATCCACAACTCCATACTCCCTCAGTGAAAGAACATAATGCATTAGCCATAATAAGCACAACACTGAAATGACTGACTGCCCTGATATTGATTTTCTGATGTTAGTAACACAGAGTGTGAAATAAACACATAAAAATGGATTACTTTCATTTCAAAGGAAAGGGCAACTTGAGCTAATCTGAAAAGTGGCTGAAAATAGCACTAGGGAGTGTCTCACTTATTGTAATTCACTGAATTCATACCAGTTCAGCTTAGCCGGAAGAGAAATAAAGCCCCTCATAGTATTGGGGGATTTGAACTTTTAGGAGAGGCAATCAGTTGTCCCCTGAGCTAATCTTAAAGGGCAGAGTACCTATACACTCAGCAGAGAGGAATCTCATTAATTCTGTGAAATATTGACACATAAACTGAGAGAAGTGTAATTACTTGCCCTTGAAGGCGACTGCAAGTAAGGGCTTGGAGTTCCTCCTGCCAAGGGTTCACGCTCCCTTCAAGTGTATCATGAATCTAATTGACTTGGTACCTCAGAGGTATGAAAACAGCCAGTTTTTATAGAACCATAGCTCAGAGGAGAAGGCGCTACTCTGACTGTTTCAGGGCAACTGGGCTTCTAAACCTGCTTACTTCCATTTTCACTCAGCCAAATTTCCACTCCCTTTCATACTTCCAGATATAAACTCTCTAGTATTGTAAACATTTTTCTTATTATATGGGTCCATAGAAATCAATTTTTGGATTTTCAAATCAATTTTTTTTTTGCAATTCTGCATGCAGTAGTTGCACCATGGGCATTCACATCCCTTCCTTCATATCCAAACAGAACTATTCTCCTGCTCATCTTCTGTGAACCTGCCTGACCATGCATCTGGGGGATGCTGTAGAGAAGAACTAGTTTGGGAAGAGTTAGTATTGCAGGGTTTGTTATTGCTCATTAGAACTGCAGAGATGCCTAGGTGACCTGGAAAAGATCAGGACTTACTGGGCCAAGGACTGTACAAACAGTAAGGGACAGTTTGTAAAGCCTGAAATCTAAACACACAGTGCAAAGGTCAAGCTCCCATTTCCATTTGACAGGTGGGAGGAGGTGCCACCTCCCCTCTGACCATCACCTCCCCTTCCTTCCCATATTGACAGTAAGGTGCTGCTCCATGGGGCTCTCCAGTAAGAACCCCTATCTCCTCTGGCAAGGAGAAATTCCACTTTCCGAGGGGATCTCCCATCCATACACCTGGGAGTTTCTCATTGCACAGCTCCTGGGCTTACCAAGGGCTGACCCCTGTCCACACCAAACACACACAACCTCTGTCAAGTCATCGTAGCCCACATACACCTACATACCCACATACAAGCTCAGACACACAGGCACGGGGCTCTGCCTGGCCCAACAGATGCAGGAAGACCCAGGACTGCCCACTTTGCCTTTGGGCAACCTGATTTCCTTGTATACTGCATGTCAGCCTGGAACTGCACCCATGCCCAGATCCCCTGGGAGCTGCTTCTTAAGGGCACCCACAGGGGCTCTTCCTCCCACTGCTACATGATCTGATTCATGCTCTGTGTTGTGTGACGTGACTCACTTTGAATGTGGTGTGGTATATTTAACACTGGAAACAGTCCAGTTTCCTCAAGCCCACATGTGTGATGAGGTTGTGAGCTTCCATGTGTTGTTTGTGGTGACACCACACCACTTGAGGTTACCACACAAGCTTGGCCTCACAAGTGACTGCCCATACAGAGCAGCATCAAGTGTCCACTTCTAGCAGCATCTCACCTCTGGCCACCTCTAGACTGGCAGACAGCCTGTAAATGAGTCCAGTAAATTCAAGGAAAAAAAGAAAGAAGCATAGTGGTAGATATGAAGGGAATGAGGAACCTAACCAGAAAAACATTTACCTCTGGATGCATGGTGGCACTCTTGAGTCCTGAGAACAGGCTCATATCCACTGCTTTGAAGACAGGTCACAAGAGGATGCAAATATTACATTTCCAAATAATTAGTTAGCCAGGCATAACTTCAGAATTTCTTTTAAGAGGATAAAACCATGACCAATGGCTAGTTGAGATGGCCTGAAGGGTAAAAAATTATACCAATTTAACAGTCAGGCTGCCATAATGCTTTCTCTGAGATTTCCCTGTTGGCAATATGTGTGAATGTGCTCCATAGACCATGTGCTACAAACTCAACATTTTGGGAAGTGTCCAGACTTACTGCACATACTCTGCACAAAAGATCTGCAAAAAGTTGCATTTAAACATAAGAAAAAAATATTTTACTGTGAGGATGATGCAGCCCTGACACAAGCTGCCCAGGAGAAGTGGAGTCTCCTTCTCTGAAGGCTTTCAAAACCCACCTGGACGCATTCCTGTGTGATGTGATCTAGGTGGACCTGCTTTGGCAGGAGGGTTGGACTAGATGATATCCAAAGGTCCCTTCCAATCCCTACCATTCTATGATTCTATGTTCAGTAGATCTGGGAGCTTGGGAACTTCTTTGGCTTAGCATGCACACTTGACTCAGCTGAAGAACAGGAGTGAGCATGGTAAATTCACAGTCCTGGATGCTCTAGACTTACCATACTATTGATTCACAGAAGCAGAACAGCAATGTCTGAAATCCCCAAGACTTTCAGGGTAGTTGTGCACCTGCCAGATGACATGCACCATAGAAATATTGCAGATTTCCAGATTTATAGTAGCTCAGGGAAGTATCTAGCACACAATCTCTCAGTAGGGTTGCCTGCTGACTAGGAACCCTAGGCCAGTGAGAAAACCCTGAGGTCTGCCTACATAGCACATCTGCAAGGAAAATACGGCATCCTCAGGAGCATTTTGATGTGGGGGTTCTGTGTGAGCTGCAACGGTGACAAGAGCTTGCTTCTGTCCACCTCACCTCAAACAAGCAAGTGCCTTTTTTTTTCAGACAGAGCCTGTGCCTGGTGTCATTATTCTTCAGGAGGCTGAGCTTGTTTGTACTAGCCCATCAAACAAACAGATGAGCCCATGCAATGTTAATTATATACTATAGGTACCTGTTAAGCCATTTTATAGACATCTGTGTGCCTTTATAATTTAGAGGGACAAGTGTAGCGAGTTATATGTAAATGAGGTCTGGTTTAGTGTCACAGCGTCTGTAAAGGAGACAAGAGAGGTAAATAAGCCTCTTTTCTTCTCTGCACTGCTGCTGAAGAGGCAGGTCAAGTGTCGAGGCTGGCTTTGCCTGCTGACGGGGAAGCAAGTGGTGGTTTGTCAGCAGAGCCAGAGGCACCCCACACCCTATGGGAGGCTGTGCCCGCCAGCAATGGGGTGTAGCAGAGGCCTCTCCCCACCAAACCCCAGCCAGCAGGTTGGGATCAGCACTCAAGGGAGTGTCCAAAGCAGCCTGGGAGGGAGGGAGGGAGGGAGGGAGGTGAAGGCTGCACCCAATCCCTCCCCTCCCCAGTCCCTGGGTCCAGCTTCCTGTCCAATGCACCAGCATCTGCTACTCAGAGGACAAACCTGAAAAGAAATGCACTTGATGCAAAAACCAAGAAAAAGAGGGAAATTGCCAGAGAAGTAAAGCTCTCTGTGCCCATGGCTGAGTTCCCAAAGCCATGCAGTTTCCTAGGAGGTGTCACGTTATATCACAGAATCAATTCATAAACAAATAAATATAAACAGCCTGTGGTACTAATTTACCTATTGCAGTGCAACTTCAGTTATAATATTCAACGAAGGCAGTTCCCACAGCCTTTCCTCATAAGGAAGATGGCCCTGTGCTGGACTCTCTCTAGAAGTTCCTTGTTCCTCTTGAGCTGAGGAGTCCAGAACTGGACACAGGACTCCAGATGAGGCCTCACCAGGGCAGAGTAGAGGGGGAGAAGAACCTCCCTTGACCTGCTGGCCACATTCTTCTTGATGCATCCCAGGACGCCATTGGCCTTCTTGGCCACGAGGGCACATTGCTGGCTCATGGTTAGCTTATTATCAGTCAGGACTCCCAGGTCTCTCTCTGCAGAGCTGCTCTCCAGCAGGTCAACCCCCAGCCTGTACTCGTGCATGGAGTTATTCCTCCCAAGATGCAGAACTCTGCACTCATCCTTGTTGAGGTTCTTCTCTGCCCAACTCTCAAGTCAGTCGAGATCTCACCAAATGGCAGCACAGCCTTCTGGATCAGCAATCAACAAATTAGTAGAGTACCAGGAAAAAGAAAGCTATATTCACAAAAAATAAAATTTCAGCTTCTAAGCTGACCCATCCATAAACATGAATGAATTTATGTAAAAGGAAGAGATGTCTGGAAATCCAGAAACAGCAGTGTCCAACTGAGGAGCTGAATTCACTGTGTGTTATCACTGCCACAGTCATGGTGCAGGAGGTGTTTCACAAACCAGACATGGCTATCAAAAGGCCCACACTTCTCCCAGTGCTTTGGTGGATGAGCAAGTCCTAAGTTAAGGGCCACAGAGCGTGGCTTACCCACTGGAGAAGCCACCCTGCCCTCCCTGCTTTCCTTGAGGCCAGAGATACCTCCTAGGATTAGATCATCCCTTGGTGTCAGGCTGTGGCGCTCGGTTGCCAGCCATGGGTGGGTGTGTTATTAGTCAGATTTACATATCTAAAACATCATTTGTGCAAACACCCCAGGGTATGGCTATGAATGAGCATAGAACACAAATCTAGAACAGAAGTTCAATAAGTAGAAAAGGCAGCCTCCAAGTTGAAGCATACCTGCAAGTAAGTCAAATCTACATGCAGCAAGTTGGCTAACATGATTTCTCACCACAGTTACTGCAGAATGTGTTTTGTTATTGAATGTTCCTTTCAGTTGTATTCACATTGCTTTGATGGATGCAGTATGCTCAGTATCTGTCTCAAAAAAGAAGAAAGCTATGCTAGAGAGTCCCACACAAGGGGCACATCCCCAGAGGGATCCTAGGCACCCGCAACAGCCATTAAATTGAAAGGACTAAACAAGATGTGACCATACAGCATAGTTACTCAGCTACCTAACTTGTGTCTTGCAGGCTGTCACTCTGAGTTCAAAGCACCTCTCTCTGTGCTGGGATGCTGCTCCCCCCAGGGAGCAGTAAAAATCAAGAGCAACTCTAGACAGAAATGGTAAAATATGAAGCCAGCCTCTGAGGAATTTAAGAGATTACAAGCAGCTGGCAAGGTATAAAAACATACTCTAAACCTGCTTTAAACATTTTCACAGCAAAAATAAAATGAATCTGTTTTGAAGGATTCCCCTTCATACTTTTCATCACCAAGACAAATTTAATTGCCACAGTCAGATGTTGTTGGAGAAACCACACAAGGAACATGGAGATGGTGGAAAGCAGTTTTGAGTCATATCAATACTATGCTATCAGAAGTACAGGAGTAAAACAGCTGAGCTGAAATGGTGCCTAGAACCTACCCTCCTGACCAGCTGGCTCCAGATCAGTTGTCAAGAAAGGTGCTGTGCTTTCCTCCTCTTGTAGCACTTGGGAGGAATAAAGTGCTGGGACTGGAGCTCTCAAGCGGAGAAAGGGTAATGTGGAATCCAGAAAAAAGTCCAGAAAAAAAGAAGCCTTCAGAAGACTTTTGGGGCATTGGGCTGGAAACATCACTTTAGATCTCTTTGCTGCACTCATATGCTTCTCCTCAATGTCTGTGCACCCTACGGCCCCAGCCACCAGACAAAACAAGAGGAAGTGAACTGCTCACACACTGCCCATGTAACCACGCCACCATGGCCTTGGAATCCTAGACCTGGTGCAGCCCTGTTTATCTGATTACATCATTTCTGTTCACATTAAGTGTTCATTGTGAAATCCTGTCAAGACAGGAAAAACTAGATAACAAGAAAAGAGCATGTCTGTGGAGACTGACACAGATGACGCCTGTGAGGCATATCCCTTCAGTGATGTACCTTTCATTGTTTAAGAAGTCAATGCGACATACAAAATGACCAAAAATTTCCCTGAGATGTCCTAAGCATGCTATCATTTTTCACAGCTAGGCTGTGCATGGAATAATAAACACTAAATTTATTTCAGTTTGCCTTCAAAAAAAGTACACAGGGAACAGGAAGAAGGGCACACAAGACACACACACCCCCCCCCATCCCTGGGGAAATCAGCGATAATGATATTTTTTGGAATAAATTGGTTGCATAACAAAAAAAAAAAAAAAGCTTAAAAATTATTTACAGGAGTGGTGGGCACATCTGCTAAATTATACAGATATGGTCAAAATCAGCAACCCCAAAGATAAACGAAGATCATGTTAAAGTTACTCTGGCTCCTGCCAGAAAAATAAACACTCAGCCCACCCTTCATTTTTCTTTTAATAACTCTTAACATAACCTGAGGCAATCCCCTTAGGTCATTTCCATCCTAGACATCCATTATCCCTCCACACAGCAGCATAGTTCCAGCTCTGACTCCTCTTTCTACTTCATCCATCCAAATATCCTCCCTTCCTTTCTATACTTGCATTGGCAGGTATAGAGGGGATGATGGCAACTTGCCTTCTCATCTGCAAGGAGAGAATATTAATCTCTTTCTGCTCTGGGGAAATGCAGGAGCTGCCTACCACACTGCAAGACAAATCTAAGTTTATTTTTAAATAGTACTGTCTTGATTTTTGGTACTCCAGGTTTTGGAAAGGCCTCGATCTGATCTTGTCTCATGCAGTTTTCCTTAACAACCTCAAATTATGAAGCTGTGATCCAGAAAGAGCACAGTGGTTGTTATAGAATAATAGGCACCAAAATGCTATCAGACTTATGTCCACATACATCCCTCAGATTAATTAACTAATTAGACCCAACTGAAACTTACTGAGAGCAAATATTTGTTGTTAATTCAATAAACTACATAAAATATAGCTACAACCTTTACATTTTGCCAATGTTCAAAAGCCTACATGTAGTACTAAATACAGAGTTATGTGACTAACAATTTTTCTATAAAATACGGTATTTTATTCACCTTGTTTCTGTTTGTTTAAAAAAAGCAAACTCTTAACTTCTAAAAGTCCTTTATGGACTCACTATATAAGATATATATTCTTTTTTTCCTCAGTGCTAGTAGTGAAAAATTTGTATATTCACACAGCTATATTTATAAGAACATATAATCTAGGACTCTGATGGTCCACAGAGGATCTGCAATTGTAAATTTTAATTACCTTCACCAATTCAGTGCAATAACTTAAGCACATGCATGATATGACTTGTAACTTGCACATAGTAGATGATGGACATTTCATTAAATCACTATGGATTGTCAGTTTGTGATAGTTTTGATATGATTACATTGAATGGGTTCTCTGATAGGAGACAGTATTTTTATAAGAGTACTTGCCTTGTATCTATGCACAGTACTAATACAAAACATAACAAACCAACAAAGCTATGCCAGCAGAGGGACATTGTTGAAACACATTTCTAATTCCTTGAAGAGTCATGTTTTCTTGTTATTTAAGAGGATATATTGGTAGAATTACAACTGTTTTGAAACCACACCTAGCAACAGTTCAAGGAACGAATTCATTGAACAAAAACTTCACTTAGAGTCAGTGCACAAATTCTCTAAATTTTCAAGATGCAGAAGTTTTGAAGTAAAATATAGTTAACTTTTCTATTTAGGTAACTGAACTTTGCTGCTCTTTATCCTTAGTTACAGCACTGACCTCAGGCAGCCCCAGAAAATGTCAACGGAGAATTGCAGCCAACAAACCACTAAAGCTCCATCCTGTCCCGTGAATATCTCATTGATGTCAGTGGTGTGGGACATGTCTGAAAAGCTTTGCTGAAAACGGTCATGTGCAAGTCCATTCTAGGATTCCTCTTTTACATATGCCATCCCCAAAAACTGTTAGTTCCAGCAGCAGTGTACACAGGCCTAGGGTTTGCACCAAGTTTATTTTTCTCCAGCAAGGCTAAGGAAAGACTTCTGCACTGTTTCATGTGCTTTCCATGTAGAATAAACTTTTTATAAGCTGCCACACACCTCAACATAAGAGAAGAGCTGCCATTGACTTTCATAGGAATCAAAGAAAGAGCGAAAGAGCGGAAGAAAGGAAGGAAGGAAGGAAGGAAGAAAGAGCGAGCTCTATCATATATGGCACATTATTGTAATTTCTCTGTGTGAAGAGGCAAGTGGGTCTGATGTAGGGAGTCCTTTGATGATTTATGACCTAGATGGATTTCAGAAATACCATTTTCTTAACATGGATTGAAACACCACTTCCATTTGTTTTCCCCTACCAATGACAGGTCTCCCATGAAGTTCATGACCCTCCAGTAATGTTTCTCAAAGTGTGGATTGTGACTCCTCTGAAGACCTGGAAGCATTCAAAACAGGTCACGTTAACATTAACAAAAGCAGAGTTAGTCAGCTCAGTTGTTCCAGGCAGAGTTGTGTTTACCGGCTACCAGTGTTTCCACGAGCCCAGGAACTATGATCCTCCTCTCATTGCCTTTAATTGGTTGGCATTAGTTAGATCCCTTCAGCACATGGTGATGATTCGTTATACTTGCAAGCAGTAATTACCAGCAATTCTCATTATCCCATCCTAAAGGGACTGACCTGCTGTCAATTCAGGAGGCTGTACAGAAAGTGGATAAACCAGAGGCTGCATTTTCAGGAATCCTTGATGTCTCATGCCAAAAGGAGAACAGAGAGAAAACAGTTCCCTAATTTTTGAAGAGGTAAATTACACATGGGCTTGAAATTGCGGAACAGAGGTAGAAGGGGCTGGGCATTTGACTGGCCTCCATACTCTCAGAAAAATATATTTTTAGGAGACAAGTTGAGTTGCCTGCACTAAGGAAGACAATTATCTTGCAAGCTTATGAATTAATATTGGCACTTATAAAGTTCAAGATGAGTGAGCAGGTGGTCAGTTTTTCAAACTATCAAATCAAAGCAAATCATCTAGCTAGATGATTAGATCCATTATCAGCTATCTGTGGTGCCAGGGTAAAAAACTGCATTATTACCCAGATCTTCACACTGGATGAAGCATGCTGGATGTATTCTGTTACCACTAAACAAATGCAAAAGTACAGTTATCATTCCTAATTTGAAAATTAATTGAAAAATTAATTGTATTTGATATAAAGTAAATCTATACTAGAACTTGACTGTAGTTTGATCACAGAATGTATTTTTGGCACAATGGATTATGTGCCACAAGCTATGTGTCAAGACAGCGAAGTCCAAACTAGTAACCTACTCAGCTTGTGATTTGAAAGCACAAAAGTCACTAAGGACAAAATACTTATGATCTAAATCAAATGAGATAAAGAATTTAAACAAAAATATGTGAACAATAACTGGAAATTCTTGAGAAACTGTAGTACAGGTTCAATAAACCACAGTTCCGAAGTGCCAAGGGCAATCACAGAATCACAGAATCTAATCATCCTTACACTCAGAAAGGGAACATGAGGGCAGATATTACATTAATTCCTATGAAGGAAAAAGGAAGTTGATTTATAATAATTATTATCAACCAGAAGATAAAGACATAAAAGCACAATGGAAAAAAAAAAAGCAGGCTATGAAGAAGAAAAATCTGCTATAATGAAAAGATTCTACAGTGCCTCTATAACATAAAATGAGAATAGAAAATTATCAAGATCAGCATACAAAAGGCAGAAGCCTTTCCATTATTTGCTGGGAATCGTCCCAGTCAGTGTATAGTCACATAAAGTAGTGATGAAAGCTGAAGCCTTGAAGCTCTAAACAGTCCCCCAGTTTGGCCGAATGACAGAATCCAAGTGCCAAACTTTCAGTCATATCTCAAAATCCTCATTAATTCAAAGAGTCAAAGATTATGAATCTGTTGTGATCATCTAACCTGCCCTCCTACATGGTACAGGCCAAATGACTTGCACAAAACCCCATCATAAACTACAGAAAGTCTAATAGGAGAACGCCTACTTACAAGACTTGAACTATTAAAATGAGAGCTTCTTTATCGACAAAACTTGTTTTAATTCAACTTCTGGCCATCAGAGTCTCCTACCTATTTGCTACACTGAGGAATTCGTTATAATACTCTCAAAACACCATTCACAGACTACAACTATTTCCCTCCTCTACCTTCTTCCAGTAAAATATTATGAGGCACAGTTTGCTATTCCTCAGGACTTGGTTTGCACCCTTGCTAACATGATAACATTCTTCTCATCCTGCGAACACTCATTCTGTACACTGAACGCCAGTAATTGTTAAACCAGTGCTAAACACAAAACTAACACAGTGTCTGCATGAGAAAACTAAACATGAGTGCAAGTGTGGGTACATTTTCTCACACTACGTCATGGTTAGTTCCATAGCACCTTTTGGGAATATGCAAACGATTTGTCTGACACACAATGCCTGAACATGGTTTGAGGGCTAACATGAGACAAGTTGTTCAGGCAAGCAGTATGGTTTAGGTCGTTGCGTTTGGGGGACTCTAGGCAAGCTGTGCTATTCTACTTGCCCTCAGACAGGGAATGGGATCTATCCCACTTTACTGATTAGTGTAGACATAGACTCTGTAAGCTTCTCTAACCAATTTCCTCATATTTTTAACTTCAAAGGTCACAGAAGTTTGTTTTTCACTGACCCACAGCAGCAACTCATGCTCAGACAGTTATTCACTCTGTTTACCATGTCCCTCTGAACATCACTCTTCCCCAGCACAGATTTGTCCATTCCATCTCTATGACCAAAGATTTTTGTTCTATCACCAATGACTTTATAATCAACCGTGTTACAAAAAATAATCTAAGGTCACTTGGATCATAATACTAACATCTTTTGACATTTGCTAATTTATTCAGCATTAATGTCCTCTGCAAACTTCATCTGCACTAGTTCTGTGCATTCTCCCATATATTTGGAAAAAAAAGTGAACATCACAGATAGAAGAACCATTTCTCAAAGAACTTTGCTAAAAAAGACACGTTCAAGGAAGAGGAACTTTCACGTTAAGTAAGAGCTTGTGCAGCCTCCAACTGTGGAGACATCCTAGACTCACCTGGACAAGACCCTGAGCAACAAGATCCTCCATCCACCTTTGAAGCTGGTACCACTTTGAGCAAGGAGCTGGACTATATGGCCTGCAGAGGTACCTTCCAACCAAAGTGATTCTGTGATGATTCTCCATTTGTATTCGAAGGTCAGTCATTTGGACAGCTTTCAATAAATGCAATGATAATTTTATATTGTTTAGCTTTCTGAATCACTGTCTCGTAACATTGAGTCAAATTTGGTCATTGCCATTGGCTTTTTATAATGAAGGGACTGGAGCATCTTTCTTATGAGAAGAATCTACAGGACTGGGACTGTTTAGCCTAGAAAAGAGAAGACTGATGGGGAAACTCATTAATGCTTACTAGTACTTAAAGGGTGGCTGTCAGGATGATGGGCTGACTTTTTTTTTTCTGTTTTCTCCAGTGGCAGGACTTGGGGTAATAGACATAAGCTAGAACACAAAAAGTTCCACTTAAATGTAAGCAAAAACTTCTTTACTGTAAGGGTGGCAGAACATTGGCATAGGCTGCCCAGGGAGGTTGTGGATTCTCCTTTTCTGGAGGTTTTCCAAACCCAGCTGGACATGTTCCTTTATGACCTGATCTAGGTGGTCCTGCTTTAGCTGGGAGGTTGTACTAGGTGATCTGTAGAAGTCATAGAATCATAGAATCATCACGGTTGGAAAAGACCTTTAAGATCACTAAGTCCAACCACTAACCTCACACTGCCAGACCCATCACTAAACTAAACCATATCCCTCAGCACTTCATCTATGCATCTTTTAAATATCTCCAGGAATGGTGACTCCACCACCTCCCTGGGCAGCCCATTCCAATGCTTAATAACCCTCTCGGTGAAAAAGTTCTTCCTAATCTCCAATTTAAACCTCCCTTTGTGCAACTTGAGCCAAATTTCCTCTTGTCCTATCATTCAGTGAGAGAAGAGATCAGCATCCACCTCACTACAACTCCCCTTCAGGTAGCTATAGAGAGTGATCATGTCTTCTTTCAGCCTCCTCTTCTCTAGCATAAACAACCACAGGTCCCTCAGATGCTCCTCATTAAGACTTGTTCTCCAAACCCTTCCCCAGCTTTGTTGGTCATCTCTGGACATGCTCCAGCACCTCAATATCCTTCTAGTAGTGAGAGGCCCAGAACTGGACACAGTACTTGAGGTGTGGCCTAACCAGCACCAAATAAAGGGGGGCAATCACGTCCTTCGTCCTGCTAGTTACACTATTTCTGGTACAAGTCAGGATACCATTGGCCACCTAGGCACACTGCTGTCTCATGTTCAGCTGTCTTGTCAATTAACACTCCCAGGTCCCTTCCAACCTGAACCATTCTATGGTTCTGTGATTCTACAATTGTCAAACTAACTCGCCATCTCATTGAGAAAGGTGGCAAATAAGATTTACAGTAGCAACTTCACATACAGCAATGTTGCTTGGCATTAATTATATCTTCCTCCTTTATTTTTTCTTTAATCTAGTTCTAATAGTCTGTTTATTCTTCTGCACATTATTCATAGTAAGTCTTAGCATATCTGCCATAAGATATTCTGGATTCTCAGCTCCCTGAATATCAGTCAAGAGTAATTGGACACTCTTCAGAATGACTCTGCTAAAATGTTTGGATTCAAGTTATCTGGATGGGTTTTTTTTAATGTTTAACTTGTCTCTCAGTTCCTGACAACAGAAATTGTTTAATCTCAGTCCACATATAGGAATGCTGCTCTGGACATTCTTCCAAATGAAATGTTCATTGATTCCCACTGTCTCCTCTGTGCCAGCAGCAGCTTTCAGGTCCAAACTCTGGCATCGCCAGCTGGCAGCTACCAGGACTACAGCAGCTGTAGTCCTCCTGCCTGCTTTGCCCGCAGCGGAGGCCTGGAAAGCCATCCTGAGTGGTGCCTTCTGCGGCTTCTGCAGGCAGGACCAGGGTGGAGGCCAGTGCTTGGGCTGCTGGCCCAAGCTGGTGGAACCTCCTCCTGTGCAGGAGTCGGTGCCAGCACTCTTCCCGTCCTCCTCCCCAGGGAACAGCCAAGGTCCTCCTCCTCATTCCTTCCCAGGGCTCTCTGGCCCCGCTCCTCCCTTTCTCTTGCCTCGGCCTCTCCCGGGGCCGCAGCAGCTGGGCCCTGGCCCTGCTCAGCACTGACTCCTCTGCTGTGGGCAGCAAACGAATTTCAGCTTCCTCTTCATAAGAGCTGTAGGGAGTGGGAACCAGCATAGCTGGGATAATTTTTGCTCTTCATAAAACTAAAAAAACCTTGTAATAGAATCATAGAATGGTAGGGTTGGATTCCTCTCATGCATTTAAGAACGGTCAATATTTGGTGTTAAGGTGCATACGGAAAAGTTCTATTTGTCATGCATAGCCCAAATGTTACCTATTTTGCCAGTCAATCCAATAAATTTCAGGAGAGTCTCACTTTTTTTTGTCTGCATACTCTGTTTTTCAGTCAAGACAACATTGGCATTTGTTCATTGTCTCCATACACTTCCACATACTTTTTATCTGTCAGTACCTGTGGCACATCCAGAGCCAAATGCCAACACCCCTCTTTCTACTTGCATCATCTGCCAGTATAGGCAGTGGACTAACATTCCCAAAATATCACAAACTGACACACTGACTACTGAAAAAGGACAACTAATATGTATTTAGCATTGCGATAAAGAGATGATAAATCAGTTTTGTCCTTTTTTTTTTGTCCCTGCTAAAATGCTAGTTAGTTTGGAAATAAAGTTTAGTAGCCAGCATTACATACTGACCTTAAAACTGACCTTAAATTGCAAACTGACCTTAAAAATTACATCCATGATACCCATTTCAAGCTTATGAGAAAGATTTTAACTATGTCTCACTACTAGTTGTAAAATCCACTTTAATTTTTCTGCATCAATCCTATGGGATTTCCTGTGGCAAACTGTTCTGCCTTTTGGTCTCCAGCCAACCAGTGTATTTTGAATCTCAGTTATCACACACAAAGTGATTTCACATATCAGGCCTCATCATCTGTCATTTCCTGAGAAAATCTACATCTTTCCACTCTGATTTTAGTTAGCATTCAGAGTACAAGGCCACCTTCTAAAACACTGCTCTTAGGCTCACTTGAACTGTTGGAGTTCACGACAGATGTTGAGGAAGCCATGGGGAGTTTTCTCTCTGCCCTGTTCTACATACCGTCAGAAGTTAGGTGTCTTTAATACTAAGTTCCTTTCGCCTGAGATGTCTCTCACAAGCTACTTAAAAACATATGATGAATATGAGGAGGATGTGCACTACTCACAGACCCTGCAGCCATGGCTCACTTAATAAATCATTGCTTTTGGCACTGGGATGTTAATCCTCCCCTCTCTAAAAGACAATGAAATGGCCTACTCTATACACCTTATCTCCCATCTCACTAGGTTTCTCTGCTACAGTAGAAACCTTCAGGCTGAAATGTAGCCCTTTCATTTGTGAAGGATTTTCTCCAGGAACAGAAATGCTAAAGTTTCATGAAAATTCTCATAAGTATGACATTGTGCAGAGTAATATTGATGGGTTAACAATACCTCTGCTTCTGCCAAATAAATATATGCGGGACAATCACGGGATTATAGGATGGGCCTTGGTAATCAGCCAGATTCCAGTAAGTGGCTATATACTCTTATTGTCCAAGGATCTATCCTGCAAGAACTCCATCATATCCCTGAAAAGTCCATCATGTCCTGTTGAAATCAGGTCATGTTGACAGTACATCAAATGTGGAACAAGAAGGAAGACACAAGCTCTGCCCAAAGGCTTATAAACACAAATTGAAACAGACTCACAATCCAGGCTGGTGGATCTGCTTATATTAGCACAGGAAAACATCAAAGATTGAAATGGATCTCCAGAGAGAGAAGAGAGACTGATGGTCCTGGTTCAGAAATGAACATGGGACCTGTGAGAACTTCTGTCAGTTCCCTCTACTTTCAGAGACATCCTATGTGGCTTAGGCAAATAACTAAGGGATAAATATGTAATATGTAGGATTCGTTCTCATCCTTTGACATGCAGACACCCACTGCCTGTCATAAGCCCTTCATTTGCCCCATGAAGAGAAGGAGATGCTCATGAAGTATGGGTGCAAAGATGCTAAATATGACCCAGGAAACGCCAGGAGAGAGATAAGTACTAAGCTAGGCTTCTCCTAAAGTGCTGATGACAAAGTCCAGGCTGCAAGGAGATATCTTCTTCCAATCAGAGGAAAACTAAACCATGTCAGTAGTCATATGCAGAAAGAGAAGGAGGAGGATGTGGCAGCAGAGATGATACTCAGCAGCCCAAGGGCAAAAGAACTCACCCCAGAGTTGGAAGATCTAGGTTTGGATATCTTCTCTTCTGCCTGACTTGGAGCAGGGATTTAATCTCAGGTCTTCTGTCTCCTAAACAAGTGCTCTGAATGCAAGTCATCTGCCACCATCTCGGTGTCAATCACACTGCTTTGCACAGCATTTTTAAATATTCCTCTGGACAGAAAGGAAAAAAACTTGTTCTCATGCCCTGGTGTTAGAGCGGTGTTCTGAGATGGACACTCCAGATCTCCAGATCTCAGCCAGTGAACATTTAAGTGCTTTATACAAACAGGAAGAGCTGAGACCCACTGCGGAATATCCTCCAGTCTATTGAATTGGGCACTTTTTACAGGAGTACTGGGTTTAAACTCAGAGGGATCAGGACTTGAATTTATACCATGTCTGTGCAAGGTTTTTGAGTTTGTCTTGGATTTGTTTTGATTTGTTTTGTTTTGTTTTGTTTTTGTTAGATTTTGGGCATGCAGAAGCCTCCTGCTTCTCATGCTTCTGGAGAGATGCAATTAGAAGTGCTCTTTCAGACTGCACTTTTTAAGTGAGGTAGAGACACTTGTCGAGTGAATACCTACAGTAAACAGGTACTGGGAGCTCAGGGACATTGGGCAGGGATGATTGTGTGCATGTCCACAGCAAAAATTAAGGTGCATTATGGCCTTCACTTTTGTCATTATCAACACCAAGGGACACCAAGTGACTCTCAGGCTAAGAAGACCTTGCACAGCAGACACTGATCTCACGAACATGTAAACTTTCAGGTTAGGCAGATACCAGCCTAAATGTTAATCTAGCTCTTAATCTCCAGAGTGCATCTCCAACTGTGGTGCAGCAGCATCACAAAGATGAGACTCCAGGCCAGACTCACCTGCTATCCATCTTGCCTTCAGAAACACCTTCAGGGCAGATTCTGGGGCAGCCCAGCTGATACTCACACAGATGAACTCTACATCCAATGCACTGAAGTGTACTCAAGGGCACGCTTATTTCTGTGCAGTGCAAACAGACCGTGGGACTCTGCAAAGCCTCTGCCTAGACAACTGCCCTTGCAGACATGTCCACCTTTGTCATGTGAACAAGAACACCTGCAGTGAGACAGAAACTTCCCTTGCCACAGCTGCAGATGCAATTTGTGGTCTACCTGAGTTAACTACAAGTGAGAGCATGAGTGTGAACATGAGACACTGCTGACAGGGGACATTTACTCCAGACTGTGTGGGAGACTGTGATGTGCAGGTAAAGTACTCAGTGTCCCTCTGCCTCCACTCCACGTGCAGTAGCTGTGATCATCTCCCTGCCAGCAGTGCTATGAGGATGACCACAGTCAGGCATGCTCCCTCGCACAGTGGCAGCCACTGTGATCACCAAACACAGGGTATTTCAGAAGAGGCAGTAAAGCTGATCTGACAGAGAAAATGTGGAAAGGTAGAAGCTCTTTCCTAATAACACTCCGAAGGAGCACAGAATGGAGAATACGGAGGAAGAAATGAACAATCATATCATTACTATATCTCAGCACACAACAGTCATGAGTCAGGCCCCAAAGAATCACAAGATTTCAAAGCAAAATGACATTTTTGTTCTTTCTATTCACCATCTGATTTTTTGAGTCCCTAGGGTCCATATGCAAACTTTTCCCGCATTAGAAAAATCAATATGATATTTTGCCCTAATCACTTATCTCCAGAAAATGTGGTTGCAACAAACACACGAAACAGAACAAAGATCCCAGTGAAACCCCCAGAGCTATTAGCCTCCTATGATTCAGAGAGCTGGAGAGAGAAGGAAGACTGGAAAAAAGAGCAACAGAAAGTTGGATGTATCAGAGAAAAAGGTGACATACACTTCTTTAAGTCTTTTCTCAAGGCAGTAAGGGACTAGAAGACAGGAGATAAATCAGGGAGTGTGGTAACAGTCATACATCCTGGCAGAAAATGAAATTCCCTGTAGTTTGCCTTCTAGTCCAAACAGACTGCAGCAAGTATTGAATTTAGTTAAGAAACATAAACACTGAATCTTATTTGAGAAACTCAAAACTCAAATGTATAGTATGGGTAACTAATGACATGGCTAATTGGTGACTCCTACAATCTGTTCTCCTATACAAGATGTTTTGTATTTGTGTAGTCCACAAGTCTGAAAGGAAAGGGAAAATAAACATTTGAATATTTGCAAACATTTCATTGCTTTTTTTTTTTTAATCAATCAGGGCGCCATTAAGAGGAATGTAGTTTAATAAATTTATTGGGGCTTTTGTTAATGTGTGATGGATGTGGAAAACGCAATTGGATATTCACCTTGTCTTCCTACCAACATCTGCCACATCCATGCTGTTTTCCTGTCCCTGCTTGTTAAAGCTCTCTGCTCCCGTCTGGGAGAAGGCCCGACAGATCACGTAGCTGAAGTACAAATCCAAGAATTTTTATGAATGTGGGCATTCCAGATGTAACTGACAGCTTATAGGAAGCAAAATAAAGAGGGCTTTGTGTCCATGTTTACGGTGTAGCAAACAGGTGAGTTTCATATCAAGCATTAAATATATCCAGGTAATAAATCACATCAAAATAAATCAAAGTCTTACCATGCTGTGAAAAGTCTTTTTTCTAACTCGTTCTTCTTTGACATGGAGTCTTTGTTCCCATTATGAAACTCCATATTTCTCAATGGCTTGCTTTAGCAATTTGCCACTCAAGTTCCACAGCAATACAAAAACATCAGAATTTTAATTCAGTTAAAAAATTAGAATTTTAAAAGCATAGTTATTTAATAATTAATTACAGAATTGTCAGCTCAAATCCCTGTCATTTCAACTAAGATTCTTTATTCAGATCCAAAACTTTCTTTCTTTTTGTATGGACAGAGACATAAAAGTCTCTGTTGTATCTACAGGTAAGATCTTGGTGACTTCCTAAATCAGAGGGCCGTGCAGAGGAACGTTTTGGTTCCTGTAAACATACTGAAATAGCCAGCCTTTCAGAGAGGCAGAAATTTAACTTTTAACATATTGCTACAAGTCTTCTCCAGCACGACTGCTGGCGAGTCTTCCTCCACAGAGACTGGAGAGAGAGTGCTAACAAAGAGGGGGTTACGGATAAAGCGCATAAAGCCTCTATGCACTGTGTGCATGGCAGTAATACTGAGGGCGTGCTGCTGGCAGCGCGGCTTAGCATGCCCATGTGCATTTGCAGGGACATGCAGATGCCTGCCTGGGGAGCCAGCAGGGACCTGTGCAGCAGGACAGTGAGCCTGAGGTGCTAGTGACCCCCAGCTTCCCTCACCTCGGGGTTTGCAACCATGTTTTTGCAGCCCCCTCTGCTGTGGCCAGTGTGGGGCAATGCCAAGCTCACACACACCTCCCTGCAGAGGAGCACTTGGCTGATACCAACCACCACTCACCCCAAACAGCTGCCTACCTATGCATCTGGAGTCCTGTCTCCTCCTTCACAGCTGTTTATCCATGAAGAACCTCAACATCTGAAATTGTTATGCATCTGAAGTGCAAAGGTCTTACAGCATCCTCATCTGAAGGATAGGCAAGCCAGCAAAGGAAATATCTAAAAGCTCATCTATATTCACACCAGCTCAAGTTCACTTCCCAGCACCCACATCTCCCTTCTGCCTGTGAGAAGTCTTTCAGCTGTGAGGCACCTCTCTGGCTTGTATTTGCCTCTGCTCTTTCCCAGCTAGCGCCCTTCCTGAGTGAACACAAACATGACTCAGCTTTTCCTTTGAAACAGAAGAAATTTGGTTCTCGTCACAGTCCCAGTTTGGTGTGCTATGACAGAACACAGATTTGTCTTTCACTTTGTTTAGAAGATGTGACGCCAGTAGCAGTTGTGGGTTTAATTATGTTTCATCTTCAAGAGAATCTCAATTATGTTTTCTATGCCCCTTCTAACCTCAAAAAGCCAGCTTTAAACAGGCAGAGCATTCTTTAATATCACTGATTGTGACTAGTCTAAGTTATTAGGTCCTCGTAAAAGAAATCACTCCTTTCTGTTCAAAATGTTCATGTTGATAATATAAAAAAATATCTCTTTCATATATGTGAAACATATACACTCATATATATGTGTGTGTGTATGTATATTGAATGTTATTGTATTATCGTATAATGAATTTTATCATTAATATTGGAATTCCATAATGCAACTGTATAAATAGATGGCACATAAATATATGTCAATATTCAAAACGTCTTTCATATATGTACACCAGCAATAAAACTTCTCAGTAATTCTTGGTCAGCACAGTCATGACAACCTCAAAAAAAGAGAAAATATGGCTGAATTCTCCTATCTTAACACCTCTCAGAAAAAGAAAACCCCCAAACCAAACTTATGATAGCTTTCCTTTTGTTACATGTTTAATAACATTCATTATAGCTCATACATATTTCCTATAAATTATTTCTTAAGGATTCATACCTGTGCAATATCACTGTCATCTTGGCTTAGATAGCTCCTCTGCTCCAGCTCCCTAGAAATATATTATAGATGTTTTATTCACTTTGTTCCAAAACAGCATCCTTCACTGCTTTGATAAGGTTTCTTCTTCTAGCGAGACTGACTTTTTTATCACAATTTGGTGACAGACCTTAAAAAGCACCTTGGAGCATGAGCATTCACATAGCAATGGAATAAGCAGCACATTAAGATAATGAGGAAGTTGTTTTATATTCCTCCTTTGTTGTGCCAGGAGTGATGAGGAGAAAGAACTGACAAAATGATATTTTGAAGGTATTTTATAGTCCTACTATACTGCATAAAAATGGAATACATTTTTAAAAATGAGCAAAGAGGAAGATTTCTCCTTTCTACATTCTTTGTGATACTTCACTCACAACATCCAGCACTTGCATTGCTGCTGGCATGTTTTCCACACAGGACTGGGCTGACGAGTGGCTTGTTCTTGTACAATGTTGTTGTGGCAGGACCAGGCAACATATCTGTCCTCATCCTGAAATCAGGAAGCTGAGGAAGAGAGTCTCTGCACTTATGGTTACTACTGCTAGGATGGTAAAAGCTATGTAAATCTAGATTTAAAGCACTTTGATTGGCATCAAATATACCAGAATCCCACATACAAAGCACCCATCTACTATAAACTTACTCTGACTACTCAGATTGTATAAAAAAATCCTGATGGGTTCACTTTGACTGGTCCCTGCTTTATGCCCGACCCATTACCATGCCTGGCCAACCTTCCAAATTTCACCAACCAGGCCAGCACACAGAGGCAACAGAAATGTGCTTTGAATGATTACACAGAAATGTAATCGTGTGCCACACCTCATCTGAACCAAACATATACTTCTGGGAGATCCAGTCATACACAGTTCCAGCATTAATAATTGTAGATTTACAGCCTGAGGAGTTTGCAGAGAGAAAACTACAGGGCCAAGAAAAAGCCAAGGATCTATGGAAAGAGAAAATAAACCATATGTGTAAATTGCTTCTTTGCATAATAAAGCCTGTAAAATCTTGTTCTTTGAGAGCTATCAGTTAAGCAATTTTTAATTCACTTAATGCAGTGGGAAGTACTACTTTCCTGTCAGGCACTTTTCTATCAACTTCACAGGGACAAATGCTTTTCAGAAGTCTAATGGATGACAGGAGGAGTAGTGTTAGTTCAGTTTCTAATTTGGAAGTGTGGGGAGAAATTGCTCTCAAATCGAAATCTAGCTACCATAAAACCTCGTGGCTGAGCATAAATCTGCAACTACCCTTTCTGCTCACTACTTGCATGCCACGATAGTCCCTCTAAGATTTTACCTGAGATCAAAGCCACTTCCCTGTTCAATTTGCTAGAACATTTAAGCACTAGCACAGATCTCTGCAGATCTCTGCTAGGTGTTGGGAGCTTTGACACTGGCAGTTCCAAGAGTCATTCTGCGGATTCTGGTAATGCTCTGGGGAGCATTTTTAAAAATGTTTCGCTTCAACAGTTGCAGCTTGGCGTCCTGTTGGTTGGCAGGAGCTTGTTCCTGCCCACGCCAAGCAGAGCCGGTGTGGCCAGGGTGTGTGCCGTAGCCACCCAAGGGCGTTGCACATCCCTCCCCTCTGATGGCCCCAGGGCCAGATAACTCCTCCCTGACCTTCTCTACAGACAGCAGGCAAAAGGCAGCAAACTTAGCCCTGGGGTGTGGGGCTGATGGTCTCCAGTCCCCACGGCAAGGCAGGACTGACAGAAAATATGTACTATTGTGCAGCCTGGTCTGCTAATCCTCTCTAGGCTGCTGGAAATACTCTTGTTGAAGTGCAACACCCTAGCTGCAGGCTTTGGGGAGACTGCTTGCAGTAATTACAGTCTGTCATAACATGAGTTTATTACAATAGTTGTGTTCATGTAACAGACAGAAATGTCTGTTCCCTTGTGAAATACATAGATGCTGGAAGATTTATGTGGGTAATGCAAACAATAATGCCATCACAGATTACGAACCACAGCTGATCTGCATATACTGTACTGAAGAAACAACGACAGCAGTTTATAAAGCCATCTGCCTAAAGCCAAGATTTCAGTCAATTATTTACCTTCCAGGAAGCAATGTACCATCTTTCAGTGATGCTTCTGTTTATTGACAATTGCAAATTATGTGCTGTCATGTAAAAATAAAACACGAAGGGAGTAAGGGGATTTGTCTGCTCAGGCGGAGGATTTCTCTCGGCTTTTTAAGCACACACAGGCACCTCCAGAAAAAAGATACAGCATCAGCATACACAGGTAATGCTGGCATAAGCAGGATTTAATTCCTGAGCTCTGTTCTTCTGGCTGCATGGCAGGGACCCTCTAAACACAGCAGTGGAGACCCTGTCTGCAACAGAAGAGCCAGCCAGACCTCTGTGACACAGCTTGCTCACATCCATTATGAAAGCTGAAGGTCTTGAACACTAAAACAGTATTTTCCTACCCTTTTTGATCAAAGAATCACCTATTTTGGGGTGAAGAAAAAAGAATCCATGAATCATCTTCAGCAGCACAGCCACGAGATCCTCTATGGACAACCACCAAAAATTAGGTTAATCTGATGGTGTTCTTTTAGAGCATTTTCTTTTGTGTAGCTTTTTTCCTCAGGCTTGCCTGCATGGCAGTGTGCAAGTATGACAATATCTGTTATATTTTGTGGTTATTTCAAGAAGCCTTTGTGAGGAGGGGTAGCTCATTTGCCACTCATTGACAGCGATCGGAAGGATGGGCCCTGAAGATGGCTGGAGCAGGCAGGCAGCTGTCACAGCACAAGGCTTGTGCAGCATCTTAGGCTATTTATTTGTGTCAGTGTCAGCCAAGGGATGCTCTGTGTCTTCCACTCAAGCTGCCTCAGGCACCTCAGCAGCAATAACCTGCACCTTCCACGTGTGTGGAAGTTCAATTTGTGTAAAACTGATGCTTTTCTGTTAAGTGCTACAGTTGCCTGAAGAAATTTGTAGCTCCAGCCTGTTGCTTTCCTTAGAGCAAAATTTGCAAAGATATTTATTTACATTCAACATAATGGTTTCTCTGCTTGTACAAGCCACAGTAATGTGTCTTACTTTAAGTCAGCTCCTTGCACACCAAGATGTCATCAAGACACACAAAGATGACAAGCATGGCAGTGACATGACTGTTCCTTCAGACCTGCCATTGACTCTACTTAAGGTCTTTTTACTTATTTTCCTCCTGAAAAGCAGACAGGTGCACACCAGTCAGGAACTAGCGGGGAAAGCAATTGGTGCTGCTTATCATTTAGAAAGCACCACCAAAAAACTTAACACTTGACAAAATATAAATTCAGAAGTGTTGAACAAACATGCAGGATAGTCCTTGCTCTGAGCAACTCAATTTAAAAACATGAGGTGATACAGTTAATTATAAGAAAAAGAGAGAACAGAATAAACGTGCTATTGAAAAAGATGTTGAACTGTTCTGTACTGAATACATTTAACTGCCTATAAGTATTGCTTTGGCTTATTGCATCTTTTCAGAGCTCTCAATGTGCTCGATGCTTAAATTCTTACTTAATTACTTTTTTGAAACCATCGAAGCCTTTAGTATCCACAATTAATTCTATTTTTACAACATATTATGTGAAGTATCACCTCTTCTTATTTGTTTGAACTTTCCACCTGATGATTTAATTTGATGCCCCTTAATTCTTACCACAAGAAACGGTATGCAGTTCAATCCACACACCTCTTCTGCCTTCCACTCTGTTTATCAACTGCTAGTTTATCGTCCCTCAGTTCTCTCTCCTTGCTAGTTTATCCTCCCTCTGTCTTTGGGCTCAGGGATTTTGGTCCATTTAAGTATCCCTGATATGAAAGTTATTCCATATCTTCAATGATACTTGTTGACATTCTCTATACCTTGCCTAATATTATTGTACCTGTTTTGAGAACAGCACACAGTATTCAGAGTTGGGGTGTACCATGGTTTTATGCAGTGGGTTTTATGCAGTTTTACTGCTGTGAGCAATTTAGTATCTTCAGCTGCTAATTCAATTACATTTTGGAAAGGTGCAAAATGACGACAGAAAGGTAAATGTAAATCTGTTTGGAACTTCAGTGACCACCCACTGATTCTGGGACTTGATACTTAAGTTTAAGTTTCTCAGATCCAATTACAGATTTGGAGAATCTAATTGCCTTACTGAGGCATATAATTCTAAGTGTTTTTGAGGCTGACAGCAGAGACTTAGATGTCTACATTCTGTTTGATAAGTTATCTCTGGTTCAAAAAAAGAGAAGTAATATATTTGTTTTCTTCTGCAGATAGCTATGTGAGAATGGGGCAGGAATGAAAACTCCTCATCTCATAAGTTAAAACACAATCAAATCACAATTCACAAATTTCCTCCCCAACCTTTTTTTTTGTTCCTACTGATATTTCTCCATTTACTCCTAGAAGCTAAAGATCATTATTGGCCAGAAACGGAATCTTAAAGCACTCTATTAAGTATATATCTGTATATATACACATATGTACACACACATATATAATTTTAATGGTCACACAGTAAGTAAAGCTTTTCACTTTATGAAAGTGGTTGTGACATATATAGCCTATATACAAGGGTCTACTGTATAGCTACAACACTTCTTATCAAAGAGCATTCAGGTACTTTGAACTGGACCATAGGTTCTCTGAAACTAGAGGAGACAAGCTGGTTGAAATTAGCTGAAATAGGATGAAGCATTTTCTGACCAGGGCAGAATCGTAAGACTTCTGTCCCTTTCCAAAGGACTTCCAAGGGCTCAAAGAGCATGGTTTACTTTGCTATATGAGGTCAAGGCAATCCTCACACTGCTTCTTTAGTCACAGCCATACTGCTGACAAAGGCATTATTTACACTGACTGGTCTGATAAAAGATTGTAAACACCTTAAAAGTGCCATTCCTCTTGCACAATTAGCTCCTGGCTGCTGAATCAGCCCTCTGGGGCCAGCACTTCCTGCCAGCCATCCTGCCTGTTGTTCAGCCCACACCTATCTTTCGCTACCATCACACCATCTCTCTTCTTCGGGGCTCCCCATGAGCTTCACAAAGCTTAGCAAAGCCTTTTGCCACTTGCCACAAAATTGCCGTACTCCTTTTCTAAGCTCAGTATTTCATAAACTGTCTGTGATAAAGTATCCTCCTCCCTTTCACCTGGGCAGGAATAAGTGGTGAGAATCCTTACTGTGCACACATTTTCTTTCAGGTCTTGAATTACCAAACCAAAACCCCTACATATGAAGAATCCCAGTAATAAGTACTGACTGTTTCAAAATGGTTCTTGCTTAAGTTTGTAGGTTCTTGCAAAAGCCCAGTGACTCTGGATAGTAAAGCCCTGTACTGTGTGGGTAGGGACAGACACTGCATTTGCAAATGTATACGGTAGCACCTGAAAAGTCAATGGATTTGAACCACTGATAAAGGTTTGTCTTTGATTATCTTGTAAGAGATAACAGCCAAGCTGATTGTATGATCTGGCAAGCATCTGCAACCATATTATTTTATTTTGTAAACTGCTACTCCACACCTGTCAGCACATCCCTGGACCATAGCTACTGCACAGTCTGCAAGGCAGTAATGCAGCATCCGAGTCCTGCTGTCTGGTTGAAATGCCCAGTAAAAACAGATGCACATAAAGGATTTGGTGAGTGTTAACTGCAGCCTTGTCATGGGAGGGTGCCGAGAGGACAGAGCCACGCTCCGCTCAGAGATGCACGGGGCAGGATGAGAAGCAGATGCCAGGACATGGGAATTTGCAATTAGATATAAGGAAAATATTTCAGCTATGAAGGGGAACAAGCACTAGCACAAGTCACCCAGAGAGGCTGTGGAGTCTCCATCCTTGGAGATATTTATTTAAATATGGCCTGACCAACCTGAGCAGAGTGATGTGAATCGGCTGGATGACCTCCAGAGGTCCAGCCTCAATTATTCCATGATGCTGTAACTTTCTGTCCACTTACTATATTTCAGTGGAGAGAGCACTAGTTAACTTGTTATGAGGATTTTCACATCTCTGTAACTATCAAGGACAAGCAACAATAAAGAATTAAAGAAAATTCAGAGACAGGAAAATAAGTATTATCTATAAAAAAAGAAACCAGAAATGTAGAAGTTGAAGAGATACTCCCCAACCAAATTATCAACTGGCAGCACAGCTCATCAGGAAATGGAGTTCATTTAGACATGGGAAATTTCCAACACACCAGGGTCTGTTTTCAAACAGATTTGAGATGAAAAAAGACAGATGATGTATTTTACAGGAAAAAGCCAAAGTCGTTCAATTAGTAAAAAACGTTAATCTGTTTTAAAGTTTATCATGTAATACACACATGCACATACATGCATGCACCTCTTTTTTTTTTTTTTTTTTAGATATTGGAATGGAACAAGAATACCAACACTGAAAATTCAGAAAAAGGGATGGAAGAGAATCAAAATAAAACAAGAAGAGTATATACAAATGGGATCTCACATTTAGATTTTTAACTTCTTTGAAATTTACCCATTCAAAATGCCAGTTGTTTTCAACATTCTGCTTCGTGAAGTACATTTTGCACCCAGTGAAGCAGCATTTTCCAAAGGGAAAAATTACGTTTAAAACCTTTGTATCAGTTTTCTCCAGCTCTTCTACCAAGATCCACTATCTTCAAGGAATATGGGCTTTCCCCATTGATACGACTTCTTTCTTCCAGGATTTTCCTTTCCTCACAATAAATCAGTTAAATTCTTCATGTTTTTTACAGATTCCTGTAGTGGTTTACAAAAAGACATCTACAAAGTTTACTGCCATTTCTTTCCGGACCACCCTAACAAACAACTTCTGCTTTCTTTTTAGAATTATCCTTTCTTGCTGGCTTTTATTTTCCCGTGCAGCCCTAACATGAGTTACTGTAACTCAAATTTAACTATTAGTTTGCTGCACCACACTCCTCATGCTATGGCACTAATAATGCTTATGTATTTCTCTCTCTCTCTCTCTCCCCAGTTACTTCATGTACCTCATCACTTAGGCTATTTGAGTACCTCAGATATTGGTAAACAGAAAGAACACCAAAAATCTAACTTTCTTACTTCCAAGTGCAGAGGGGAGGTAATAAGATTACCTCCCAGTGATCCTAGCAGCCAGTTCTCACTTCATCAATAGCTGTGACACTGTGCATTGTGTAATATTTACAAATATCTAAATGGTGGGTGTCAGGAGGTTGGGACACCTCTTTTTTCTGTTGTACCTAGCAACAGGACAAGGGATAATGGGATGAAGCTGGAACACAAAAAGTTCCATCTAAACATAAACTATTTTACTGTGAGGGTGATGGAGCCCTGGCACAGGCTGCACAGAGAG